>RXID01022285.1:167456-202315 GCA_005019695.1 Trichopus zeylanicus subsp. travancoricus | reverse complement strand
ATCTACTACTGCTATTACTAGTACTATCACTACTACTACTATTACCAAAACTACTGTTGCTACAACTACTACAACTACAACTGTTACTCCTACTACTACTCATACAACTACTACTACAACAACAACTAGTACTACTAGTAATACTACTGCTGCTGCTACTGCTACTACTATTGTTATACTACAGCTACTACTACTATTGCTACTACCACTACTACTACTAGTACTACTACTACTACTATTACTACTGCTACTACTACTATTATTACTACTACTACTAATAGTACTAATACTAGTACAACTAATAGTACTAATACTATTACAACTGCTACAACTACTCCTACAAGTGCTACTACTACTACTACTACTACTACTACTACTACTATAACTCCTACTTCTACTCCTACTCCTATACCTAGTCCTATTACTACAACAACTACTACAGCTACAACTTTCACTACTACTATTGCTACTACTCTTACTACTACTACTACTACAACTACATCCACTCCAACTACACTTACTCCTATTACTACTACCACTACTGCTGCTGCTGTTGTTGCTCCTACTACTGCTCTTTCTACTGCTGTTACTAGTACTACTACTACTACTATTATTACTACTACTACTAGTACTACTATGGCTGCTAGTGCTACTACTGCATCACTACTACCACTACCGCTACGGGTACTACTATTACTACTACTACAACTGCGACTATTGCTACTACTACTGTTGCTACTGCGATTGTTGCTACTACTACTGCTAATACTACTGCAACTACTACTACTACTTCTTCTACTACTACTGCTACTACTATTGCTACTACAACAACTACTATAATTACTACAACTAGAACTACAACTATTACTGTTACTACTACTACCACTACTATTACTACTACTGCTTTTGCTGCAGCTACTGCTACTACGGCTTCTATGTTGCAACTATTTCTGTTACTCCTACTACTACTACTCCTATTGCTACTACTACTTCTACTACTTCGCCAACTACTGCAACTACTTCGATTACTGCTACTACTACAGCTACTGCTACTAATACAACTATTACAGCTACTATTATTGCTACTTCTACTGCTACTACTGCTACAATTGCACTAATACTGCTACCACTGTTGCTAATATTACTACTACTTCTCCCACAACAACCACTACTGCTACAACTACTACTTCTATTAGTACTACTATTACTACAGCTACTACTGCTGCTCCCACCATGACTACAACTAATATTACTTGTGCTACTACATCTTCTACAATAGCTACTACTACAACAACCAATTCTATTACTAATGTTACGACTACTACAACAGTGAGAACTACAAGAACTGCGGCTATTGCTACTACTACTACTGTTACTAGTGTTGCTGCTACAACCACTTCTGCTGTGCTACTACTACTTCTACTACAATTACTACAATGCTGCTACTGCTACTACTCTACTACCAACACAACTAGTACGACATTGACTACTACTACTACTACTGTCACTACTACTATTACTACGACTACTGCTACTACTGCTAGTACTTTTGCTACTACAGCTACGACTACTACTACTGCTACTACTGCTTCTGCTACTACTACTACTACTACTACTACTACTACTCCTCTTGTTGTTCCTGCTACCACTCCTACTCCTACTCCTCCTCCTCCTCCTCCTCCTCCTCCTCCTCCTACTACTACTACACCTGCTAATACTACTGCTACTACTACTACTACCATTACTACTACAACTAATCCTAGTACTACTATTACTACGGCGACTACCACAACTACTATTACATATCTTATTGCTACTACTACTGCTACAACAACTATAGCTAGTATGACTGCTAATACTACAACTTCTACTACCACTAGCACAACTACCACTACTGCTATACTGCTACTAGTACTGCTTCTACAAGTACTACTTCTCTACTGCTATAGCTACTACTGCCAATACTACTACAACTATTACTACTACTACTATCACTATTGCTACTACTATTGCTATTACTACTATTGCTAGTACTACTACTATTACTACTACTGCTGCTACTGCTGCTACTACTTCTGCTGCAACTATTAGTACTACTACCACTGCTACTACCAGTGCTACTACTACCACTTCTGTTACCACTAATACTACTACTACTACTAATACAACAACTACTACTACAACTACTGCTATTATAACTACAAATACTACTACTACTACTACTACAATTGCTACTACTACTACTTCTCCTCCTACTACTATTACTACTTCTCCTCCTCCACCTACTACTACGACTACTGCTACCAGTACAACACTGCTACTTTTACTATGAATACTACGTCTACTATCACTACTACTACTGACACAATTACTACTGCCACTACTACTAAAACATTTCTTACTACTACTGCTACTACTACTGCTCCAACCACTACGACTACTTCTGCTGCATCTACTACTACAGCTACTACTACTACTACTACTGCTGCTGCTGCTACTACTATTGCAGCTGCTACTTTTGCTATGACTGCTTTGACGACTACTACTAAAGCTTTTACTACTGCTTCTTCTTCTACTACTACTACTAGTACTACACTATCGGTACTATTACTTTTGCTGCTACTGCTGCAACTGCTGCTACTACTACTATTACTACCACAACTACTATAGCTACTACTACTGCTACTATTACAAATATTGCTACTACTACGACTACAGCTGCTACAACTACTACTGCTTCTACAGCTACTGCTGCTCCTGCTCCCAGTACTACTATTTTTGCTACTACTACTACTACTACTACTAGTTCTTCTTCCACTACAACAACTTCTACTAGTACTACTATTACTACGACTGCAACTACTACTACAGCTCCGACGACAACTACTACTACTACTACTATTGCTATTACTACAGCTGCTACACTTGCTGCTTGTGCTACAACCACTATAGCTACTACTGCTAATAAAGCTACTACTGCTACAACAACTACTAGTCTTATTACAACTACTACCACAACTACTTCTACTACTATTACTACTACTGCTGCTATTACTGCTACAATAACTACTACTACTACTACTAGTATTACTACTATTACCACTACTACTTTGCTGCTGCTGCTACAACAACTACTACTACTATTCCTTCAACTACTGCCACTACTACTACTAGTGTTGCAGCTATTACTACTACTACTACCACTCCTACTACTACTACTGCTACTACTTCTGCTACTGCTACTACTAGCACACCTAAAATTGCTACTTCCACTGTTACTACTGCGACCAGTACTACCACTGCTACTACTACTGCTACTACTACTACTATTACGGCAACTAATACTGCAACTACTACTGTTGCTACTACATCAGCTACTACTACTTCTCCTACTTCTACTTCTGCTGCTACTATAGTAACTGCTACAATACTGCTACTACTTCTACTACAATTACTACAGCTACTACCACTACTACTACTACTAGAACTACTGCTGCTACTACCACTAATACTACTGCTACTACCACTTCTACTACTATTGCTACTATTACTACTACAACTGTTGTTGCTACTACTGCTGCTACTACTATAACCACTACTACTGCAACTAGTACTACAACAACAACAACTACTCCTACAACAATGGCTACTAATATTACTACTACTACAACTACTTCTATTTTTCCTTCTACTACCATTGCTACTTCTACTGCAACTACTGCTACTATTACTTCTACGACTGCGACTACTGCTAATGCTGCTACTCCTACTGCATATCATACTGCTACTGCTGCTGCTATTGCTACTATTGTTATTATACATACAGCTACCACTACTAGTACTACTGCAAATAGTATTATGGTTGCTGCTACCACAACTATTCATAATACTGCGGATGCTGCTAATACTACTTTTATTACAATAGCAACTACTACTACTGCGGCTACTACTGTTACCACTACTACAACTACTACTACTGCTGTCGCTGTTGTTGCTGCTACTGCTACTACTGCTGCTGCTGCTGCCGCTCTTACACCTCTACTACTTCTACTTCTATCATTGCTACTACCGATGCTACTATAGCAACTACTACTACTGCAATTCCTCATACTACTATTAATACTACTAGTACTACTACAGCGGCTACCACAAATACTACCTCTGCTACTACTTCTGCTATGATAACTACTTCAACTCCTACTAATACTACTGCTGCTGCTGCTAGTACTTCTATAACTAGTATTACAATTACTAATATTAACTCTGCTATTACTACTACTTTTGCTACTATTACGATAACTACTACTACTACTACTACTACTACTACTACTCCTACTCCTACACCTGCTGCTACTACTACTACTACTTTTAATACTATTACTACTACTTCTGCTACTACTGCAACAACTACAACTGCTAATACTACTACTACTACTACTACTTATCCTACTGCTGCTGCTACTCCTACTACTACTGGTACTAATACTACTGCTACTACTACTACTGTTGCTACTATGACTACTCTCACTAGACTACTACTACTACTATTACCACTATGACTTCTCCTACTACCAATACTACTACTGCTACTACTACTACCACTGCATCTACTACTACCACTACTGGTACTGCTGGTACTACTTTTGCTACTACTGTTGCTTCTACTACAACAACAACAACTACTACTACTACAACTTGTACTACTACAACTACTACTATTGCTGCTTTTATTTCTACTAATCCGACTACCATTACTACAACTGCTGTTACTACTATTAATGTTGCTACTGCGACCACTACTACAATTACTACTGTTGCTACAACTACTTCAACTACTGCTTTTACTATAACTACTCCTACCACTACTAATGCTACTACTACAATTACTACTACTACTACGACTACGGCTATTACAACAACTTATACTACTACTACTACGACTACTACTTCAACTACTACCATTACGGCTACTAATACTGCTACTACTATTACTACTGTTGTTGTTGTTCCCGCTAATATTAGTACTACTACTTCTCTTACTACTACTAATACTTCTTATACTACTAATGCCACTACTACTGCTACTACTTCTTCTACTATGACAACAATTGCTACTATTGCTACTACTACTATTACTACTACTACTACTACTAAAACTACTACTTCTACTTCTTCTTCTACTACTACTACTGCTGCTCCTACTACCACTACAACAAATACTAATATTACAAGTTCTGCAACTACTACAACTGCTACTACTACAACTTCCCGTACTACTACTTCTACCACAAATACTAATATTACAACTACTACAACAACTACTACTACTACCACCACTGCCACCATAGCTACAATTATTTCAACTACTACTGTTAAAACTACTACCTCTAGTATAACGACAACTACCACTACTTCTACAACAAAAACTCCTACTACAACCGCTACTTCAACAACTACCACTACTACAACTACTTCAACTACAGCTATTGTTACTGCTGCTAGTTCCATTACAACTGCTACTACTACTGCAGCTAGTTCTACTACTACTGCTAGTACTACACTATTAGTACAACTGCTACTGTTGCTACTGCTGCTTCTAATACTACTAGTACCACACTATCGGTACTACTACTTTTGTTGCTGCTACTGCTACTACAGCAACTACAATTGTTTCCACAACTAGTCCTACTATTTTTGCTACTAGTACTGCTGCTGCAGCTGCTGCAACTACTACTGTTATTTCTACTACCACTAATTACTTCTGCTACCATTACTACTGTTACCACGAATCCTACTGTGACTACAGCTACTGTTACTACTACTACTACTACTGCAATTGTTGTTACAACTGCTAGTATAGTCGCTGGTAGTACTACTACCAGCACAACTACTTCTACTAATAATGCTACGATTGCTACTACAACTACTACTCTTACTACTACTACTACTACCACTTCTTCTACTACTATTACTACTAATACAACTGCTACTACTACTACTACTACTACTACTGCAACTATTGTTACTACTACTATTACGACTATTACTACTAGTGCTGCTAATGCAGCTACCACTGCTACTACTACTGCTACAAATGCTACTACTATTATTACCACAACTACTGCTACTACTTTTACTACTCTTGCTACGACTACTCCGACAACAACTGAAACTACTACTGCAACTTCTACTTCTACTATTGCTGCTACTAATACTACAACCATAACAATAACTACTACTACTACTATTATTACTAGTACTACTCTTCTACTACTACTGCTTCTACTACCACTTATTTATTTACTACTCACACACTTACTCCTACGACTACTACCTACTACCACGACACGACACCACTACCCCACTACCACTACTACACGACTACAACAAACCAACTACAACAAACTACGACTACTACTACTACTACTACTACTACTACTACCTCTGCTACGACGCCGACGAGGCGCGGTGGGCTGCTGCTCTACTGACTGCGGCGGCGACTACGGCTAACGACGACGACTACGAGGAAACTACTAATACAACTACTATTACTACTTACTACTACTACTACACTACTACCCAAACTGCTACTACTACTACTACAACTACTGCAACTACTACTATTACTAATTGCTACTACTGCTGCTACTATTGCAACTACAACTACTACTAGTACTACTACTAATACTCTAACTACAACTACCACTACGTTGTTACTACTATTAGTATTACTACGACCGTGACTAGTAGTACTAGTAGTTCTGCTGCAACTAGTACTACTGGTATGACCACTACTACTTCTACTACAACTCGTACTGCTACTACTTCTACTACTACTACTCCTCCTACTACTACTACTACTAGGACTACTACCACTAATAATACTACAATTACTCCTACTACTACTACCCTAACTACTACTACTACTACTACTACTCCTCCTACTGCTTCTACTATCACTGCTACCAGTACTACTCCTGCTACTACTACTCCTAACACTCCAACTACAACTGGAACAACTACTACTACTACTATTACCACTACAACAGCAACAACAACAACAACTACTACTCCTAGTACTTCCACAACAACAACTACTACTAAAACCATAACTAGAACTAATACAACAACAACTACTACCACTACTACTACCACTACGGCTACTACTTTTAATACTACCACCACCAACACCACAACTACTGCTACATCAACAACTACTGCTACTACTACTACTCCTCCTCCTACCACAACAATAACAACTACTACTTCTCCTACTACTTCTACTAATGCTCCTATTACACCTATTACTTCTTCTACTGCTGCTGCTGCTATAGCAACTACAACTAATAATATTGCTGCAGTTGTTGCTGTTGTTGTTGCTGCTACTACTACTACTACACCTACTTCTACTACAACTAATGTTGTTGTAGCAGTTTTTGCTGCAACTGCTCCTACTACTACTACTACTTCTACAACAACAACAACTACTACTACTACCACCACCACCACCACTACTACTACTACCACCACCACCACCACCACCACCACCACCACCACCACTACAACTACTTCTATTTCTACTACAACAACTACTACTACTACAACAACAACAACATCAACAAAAACAACAACTGCTACTACTACTGCCACTACCACTAATACCACTACTACCAATCCTACCACTCCTACTTCTATTACAACAACTACTACAGCCACTACAACAATTGCAACAATAGCTACTACTACTATTGCTGCTACAACAAGAACAACAACTACTACTACTACTAATACTACTAATACTACTACTGTAACTGCTACTAATACTACTACTACGACAACTCCTACTTCTACTACTACTACGATGACAACAACAATAACTACAACTACAACATCTATAACTTTCGCAATAACTACAACTGCTAGTACTACTTCTACTACTGCTACAACTTCTACTACTATTACTACTCCTATTACTACCAATACTATTAAAAATACTACCACTACAACTACGACTAGTGTTATCACTCCTACTTCTTCTAGAACTACTAGTGCTACCACTTCTACTTCTACCACTACGGCTACTACTACAACAACCACAACAACTACCACTCCTCCTCCTCCTCCTCCTACTACTACTACTGCTACTGCTGCTGCTGCTGCTGCTACACTTACTCCTGCTACTACTATTATTACTACTATTACTATTGCAACTACTGCAACTACCACTACTACTTCTACTACTATCATTACGATGCCTCCCACAATTGCTACTACTACTACTACTACCACTATTACTTCTACTACTACTATTACTACTAAAGTTACTTGTACTACTACTTCTACTAATACTACTATCACTACTACTATTGCTACTACTACTGCTACTTCTACTACTACTACCACTACTACCTCTAATACTATTCCTACTACTACTAGTACTGCTACTTCGTCTCCTCTAACTACTACTACTGCAACTACTAAGATAATTACTACTCCCACCACTACTACTTATACTAGTACTATTACTATTACTACTCCCACTACTACTATTACTACTTCTTCTGGCACTATTGCTACTACTACTACTACTTCAAAAAGAACTAGTACTTCTATTATTGCAACTTCTGCTATTGCTGCAACTGCTACTACTATTACTACTACTCTTACTTAACTGCAATAATAACAATAATAACAACTACGACTACAGCTGCTACTACTACTACTACCGCTACTACTTATATTACTGCTACAACTACCACCAGGGCTGCTACTACTGCAATTGCTACTACTATGACTACTTCTACTAACGCGACTATTGCTACTATTGCTATTCCTACTACTACTACTAGCACTACTGCCGCTATTACTACTACAAGTACTACTGCTGCTGCTACTACTACGACTACTCCGACTAATACTGCTCCTACTGCTGCTGCTAACACAACTACCACGACTACTACTACTACAACAACAACAACAACAACAACAACAACTACTACAACTAGCACTACTGCTGCTGCTGCTACTACTATAGTAATGACTGTTGTTGCAACCACATATACTAATACCACAACTACTACGTCTACCACTGTTACTACTACCACTACTACCACTACTACTATGATTACCACTACTACAAATACTACTACTCCTAGTACTATTTTTGCAACTACTACTACTACTACTACTACTACTACTACTATTACTACTACTACTACAACTACTTCGACTAATGTTGTTGCTACCACTACTACCACGGCTACTACTACTACTGCTGCTACTGCTGCTACTAGTACTGCTGTTGCTACACACACAACAACTACGACTACGACAACAACAACAACTACTACTACAACTACTATTGTTGTTGTTCCTGCTGTTGCTACTACTAGTACTGCTACTACTACTACCACCACTACTTCTGCTACTACTTATACTACTACTTCTACTACATCAGTTACTACTATTACTATTACCGCTACTACAGCTACTACAACAACTACAGCTACTACAGCTACAACTAGTGCTGCAACAACTCGTATTGCTATTGCAACTTCTACCTCTACAACAACTACAATAACAACAATAACAACTACTACTAGTAGTATAACTACTACAACAACTAACAGTACTTCTACTACTCCTAATACTTATACTATTGCGACTACTGCTACTACTATTCCTTCTACTACTACTGCTGCTGCTACTGCTACTACAACTACTACAGTTGCTTCTACTACTACTGCTACTACTACAACAACAACTGCTACTACAACTACCACTACCACTAATACTTTTGCTCGATTACTACTTTTACTACTTCTACAACTACTACAATAACTACTACTACATCTACAACAACAACAACTACTACTACTACTACTGCTATTGCTGCTACTATGACTATTTCTCACACTTTTACTACTACTGCAACTACTATAGGTAATACTACTACTACTACTTCTGTTGTTGCTGCTACTACTACTACAACTACTACTACCACTACTACTACTACTCCTGCTACTACCACTACTACTACGGCTCATGCTACTACTAGTAGTGTGGCTGCATCTACTCAACATCTCATACTTGACTACTATTGCTAATTAAACTGCTACTACTGCTGTTGCTATTGCTACTGCTACTACTACTAGAATTACAATTAGTAATAGTACTATGACTACTAGCATAGCTGCTGCTGCTACTCCTTCAACTACTACTACTGCAAAAATGCCTACTATTAAAACACCTACTACTGCTGCTACCAATGTTGCTACTACAACTACTACTGCAACTACCGCTACTACCGCATCTGCTACAACAACTAGCACTGCCACAACAACAACAACAACAACAACTACCACTACTACTACTTATGTTACCGCTACTACTACTACAACTGCTTCTACTGCTACTACTACTACTCTAGCTACAGTTGCTACTACCACCACCACTGCCACTAATACTATTGCAGCTACGGTTGCTACTCCAACTCTATTACTACTTCAACTAAAACTACAGCTACGAGAACTATTGCTGCTACTACGATTACTATTCCTACTACTACTACTAGTACTATACTATTATTATTACAACAACAACAACTACTACAACAACAACTACTGCTACCACTATTATTTTCACAACGACAGCTACTACTACTACCAATAATACTACTGCTACTGCTGCTACTTCTACTACTACTACTACTACTCCTACTACTACTCCTACTACTACTACCACTACTACTCCTACTCCTACTCCTACTCCTACTCCTACTCCTGCTACTACTACTACGACTACCACAGCACTTACTACTAATTTGACAACTACTTTTGCAACTGCTACTACTACTACAACTCATACAGCAACTGCTACTACTACTATAACTATTACCCCTATTACTACCACTATAACTACTACTACTGTTACTACAACTACTTGTACTACTAGTATATCTACAACTACCACTACTCCTTCTACTACTGCTACTACTACTACTTCTAGTACTACTAATATTCCTGGTCCTACTCCTTATACTACTCTTACTACTCCTGCAACTACTACTCCATCTCCAACTACTACTACTACTACTACTACTACTACTACTACGATTTTTGCTACTAGTATTGCTGCCACTCCTAATAATACAACTACTGCTACTACTACTCCTGCTCCAACTCGTACTGCTACTGTTGCTATAACTACTACTACAACTACTAACACTATTTTTGTTGGTACTGCTGCTACGACAATAACTACTACTACTACCAGTACTAGTACAACTCCAACAACTACTACTAATACTACTGCTATTACTACTAAAACTACTAATACTAATAGTACTACTACAGCTACTCCTACTACTACTACTACTACACCTATTACTACTGTTACTTCGACTTCTGCAATTGCAACTACAACTACTACTCATAAAGAAATTGTTACTGCAACTAGCACTACTAGTCCTATTACTACCACTACAACAACAACTACTACTACTATTGTAGATGCTGCTACTACTACTACTTCTATTAGTTATACAATAGCTACTACTACTCCTCCTACTACTGCTACTACTACTACTTCTACTACTACTACAATTCCCGCTCCTCCTGCTACTACTACTACTCCCACTACTAATGCTACTACGGCTACTACTACACCTACTCAAACTCCCATTGCCACTATTACTCCTACTACTACTACCACCCCTACCCTAACAACAACAACTCGAACGAATACTACTACTACTACTACTACTACTGCTACTACTACTGCTACTACTACTACTAGTACTCCTACTCCAACTAGTACTACTACTACTACGACTACTACTACTTCTGTGACTAGTACTTCTACTACTACTACTATTACTATAACTACTACTACTATTACTTTAAATACTACTATTACCGTTACTACTTCTACTACTACCACTACTACTTCTACTGCTGCTGCTACTACCCTTACCACTATTACAACTACTACTACTGCTACGACCTCTTCTACTACGACTACTGCTGCTGCTTCGGCTACAGCCACTACTAGCACAATTACTGCTACTACTACTACCACCACCACTACTACTTGTACTTCTGCTATTACTACAACTATTATTACTACTTATACTACTACTAGTAAAATAACTTCTATTGTTACTACAACAAGTACTTCTTCAACCACAACTAATACTACTACTGCAACTACCAATACCGCTACTATTGCTATTGCTACTACTACTGATGCTATAACAACAACTACAATAACAACTACTACTGCTACTACAACTACTACAACTATTACTATAATAACTTCTACTACTAGTACTACAACTACTACTATCACTCCTTCTACTACTAGTACAACTACTACAATTATTGCTATTACTACTGTTGCTTTTACTTCGTAAACTACCACTACTACTTCTACTTCTGCTACATCTACCACCACCACTACTTCTACTGCCACTTCTACTACTTCTTGTATAACTGATACTACTGCTACTACTACAACTACTACTAAAGCTCCAATGCTACTACTACAACTACTGCTACTGCTGCCACTACTACCACTACTACTAATACTACTGCTATTGCTACTACTTCTATTACAGCTACGACTACTACTACTGCTACCTCTACTACTACGACAACAACTACTACTACTATAGTTCCAACACCTACAACTACTAATAATACTATTATTGCTACTACTACTGCCACAAAAAATTCTGCTGCTACTACCACCAAAACAACAACTACTACTCCTTTCTACTAGTACGACTACAATAATTACGACTACTGCTGCTACTACTGCTACTACTGCTAGTACTACTACCACTATTACTTCTCCTAATACCACCACTACTACTGCTACTACTGCTACTACTGCTGCTGCTACTACTACTACTGCTACTATAATTACTACTATTACTATTACTACTACTACTACTACAATTACTACTATTACTATTACTACTAGTAATACTACTTTGACCTCTCCAATTACTATTACTTCTTCTGCTACTATAGCTGCTTTTGCTATGACCACTACTACTTCTACTATTAATACTACTACTAGTACTACTAATGCTTTAACTTCTGCTACTATTACTTCTATTATAACAACTACTATGACTGCTATTATTGCTACGACTGCTACCACTACAACTATCACCACTGCTAGGACAACTACTACTACTACCATTGTAACTATTACTACTACTATTTTTGCTACTACTGCTACTTCTACTACTGTTGCTACAACAACTACAACAACAACTGCTTCTATTGCTGCTCCTACTACTAATAACACTACTACTGCAACTACTAGAATAACTATGGCTACTACTGCTACTACTACTACAACTGCTTTTGCTACTGCTGCTCCAATAATTACTACTACAATTACTATGGCTACTAATAGCACGATAGCTAATACTACTACCACTGCTACAACTACTACTATTATTACTACTACTATACTACTACTACTACTACTACTACTACTCCTACGACTACTACTATTGCTAGTACTACCACTACTACAACAACAGCAATTGCTACTACTTTCCCTACAACTACTTCTGCTATTGCTGCTACTCTACTTATCCTACTACTACAACTACTGCCAATACTTTTGCCACGACTACTACTTCAATTGTTGTTGCGACATTAGGTAATGCTACCACTACTCCTACTATTGCTACAAATACTGCAGCAACTAGTGCTACAATTACTACAATTGCTACTGCAACTACTTCTACGATGACTATTGATCCAACTTCTCCTCCTACTACTACTACTAATGTTCCTACTACTATTGCTACCACTATTATTACTCCAACTACTACCACTACTACTGCTGCTACTATCACTACTAATAAAATAACTTCTACTATGACTATTATTGGAACTACTACTACTAGTACTACTACTACTGCTACTGCTACTACAACAACTACAACTACTAAAATAACTAATCCAACTATAACTACTACTACTATTATAACAACAACAACTACTACTACAGCTACTTGTACTACTATTATTACCACTACTTCTCCTACTACTACTCTTGCTAGTATTGCTACTACTGCTACTTTTACTACCATTACTACTGCTACTGCTACTAATACTTCTATTTCTAACACTACTTCTCCCACTACTACTACTATTGCTACAACTACAGCTTCTCCTACAACTTCTACTGCTTCCCCTACTACCACTAGTACTGCCATAACTACAAATGCTACAACTACTGCTATATTTACTACTACAACTAATACTACTACTATTACTGCTACTACAGCTACTACTAATAGTGCTACTGCTACGACTACTGTAACAACTACTACAACAACTACTACTACAAATACTACTGCTACTACTACCATCACTACTACTACTGCTGCTACTGCTACTCCTTTCTACTACTACTACTACTATAATTACTACTACTACTTCTATTACTGCTAGTACTACTACCACTATTATGTCTCCTAATACCACAACTACTACTACCACTTCCGGTACTAGTACTACTGCTGCTGCTACTACTACTATTGCTATCACTACTACTGCTATTGCTACTCCTACTACCGCTACTACAATTACTACTATTACTATTACTACTACTACTAGTAGTAGTACTACTACTTTGACCGCTCCAACTACTACTACTTCTTCTACTATTACAAATGCTTTTGCTATGACCACTACTACTTCTACTACTAATACTACTACTAGTGCTACTAATGCTTTTACTCCTGCTACTATTACTTCTATTATTACAACTACTATGAATTCTATTTTTCCTACTTCTGCTACTTCTGCTACTGTTGCTACAATTACTACAACAACAACAACTACAACTACTTCTACTGCTGCTGCTACTACTAATAACACTGAAACTGCAACCACTACAATAACTATGGCAACTATTGCTACTACAACTACAGCTGCTTTTGCTACTGTTGCTCCAATAATTACTATTGCAACTACTACGGCTACTAATAGCACGACATCTAATACTGCTACTACTGCTACAACTACTACTAGTATTACTACTACTATACTACTACTACTACTACTACTTCTACGGCTACTACTATTGCTACTACTACCACTACTACAACAATAACAGCTGCTACTACTTCTGCACCTGCTGCTACTCTACTCCTACTACTACAACTACTACAACTTCTTCTGCCACTACTACTACTTCTACTACTATTGCTACATTAGGTTCAGCTACGACTACTCCTACTATTGCTACAAATACTGTAGCTACTACTTCTCCAATTACTACAATTGCTACAACAACTACTTCTATGACGACTGTTGATGCTACTGCTGCTGCTACTACTAATGTTCCTACTGCTATTATTACTCTAGCTACTACCACTACTACTGCTACTACTAAAACTATTAATAAAATCACTTCTACTATGACTACTAGTGCAACTGTTACCACTGCTGCTGCTGCTAACGCTAATACTGCTTCTCTTTCTTCAACTGCTACTAATACTACAACAACTACTACTACTACTAAAGTAACTAATCCAAATACAACTACAATTACTATTATAACAACAACAGCAACAACTACTGCTACTTCTACTGCTATTATTATGACTACTTCTCTTACTACTACTACTGCTACTACTACTACTTTAACTACCATTACTACTGCTACAACTACTACTACTGTTATTACTAATGCTACTTCCCCTACTACTACTATTGCTAATACTACAGTTTCTCCTACTACTTCAACTACTTCGCCCACTACCACTACTACTGCCATAACTACAAATGCTACAACTACTGCTATTGCTACTGCTATCACTAATACTACTACTATTACCGCTACTACAGCTAATACTACTACTACAACTGGTACTAGTATGACTGCTACCAATAATGCTACTACTACTACTGTTACCACTATTGCTACCGCAATAGCCGCTACTACTTCTCCTACTACTACCACTATAGCTACTACGACTTCTCCTACTACCACTTCTACTATTCCTCCTACAACTACAACTGTTACTGTTGCTGCTACTACTACTGTTACTCCTGCAACTATTACTACTCCTACTCCTACTACTACTACTATTGCTACTACTAACAGTACTAGTACAATAACTTCTACTATTACTACTTTTGCAAGTGCTACTACTGCTACTGCTACTCCTACTATGGCTACAACTGCTACTGCTACAAATATTACTTTTGCTACTACAGCTTCTATTGCTACTAATGCTACTACTAATAGTGCTACTGCTACCACTACTGTAACAGCTACTACTACAAATACTACTGCTACTACTACCACCAAAACTACAACAACAACAACTACTACTACTACTGCTACTCCTTTTACTACTACTACTACTACTACTACTACTACTACTACTACTACTACTATAATTATTACTACGACTGCTACTACTGCTAGTACTACTACCACTATTACTTCTCCTAATACCACTACTCCTACTACCGTTTCCACTACTACAACTACTGCTACTACTGCTACTATTGCTATCACTACTACTGCTGCTGCTACTGCTACTACCGCTACTACAATTACTACTATTACTATTACTACTACTTTGACCTCTCTAACTACTACTACTTCTTCTACTACTACAGCTGCTTTTGCTATGACCACTACTACTTCTACTACTTATACTACTATTAGTACGACTAATGCTTTTACTTCAGCTAGTATTACTTCTATTATTACAACTACTATGACTGCTATTATTGCTATGACTTCTACCACTACAACTACCGCTACTGCTAGGACAACAACTACTACTAGTATTTTTTCTACTATTGCTACTTCTGCTACTGTTGCTACAACTACCACAACAACAACTACTACAACTACTTCGACTGCTACTACTACTACTAATAACACTACTACTGCAACTACTACAGTAACTATGGCTACTATTGCTGCTGCTACTATAGCTACTTTTGCAACTGCTGCTCCAATAATTACTACCACAACTACTACGGCTACTAATTGCATGATAGCTAATACTGCTACTACTGATACAACAACTACTATTATTACTACTACTATACTACTACTACTACTACTACTCTTACTGCTACTACTAATGCTACTGCTACGACTACTACAACAACAACAACAATTGCTACTACTTCTGCTACTGCTGCTACTGTACTTCTACTACTACTACAACTACTGCCACTACTTCAACCACAAGTACTACTTATACTGCTACTGCTACGTTAGGTACTACTACCACTACTCCTACTATTACTACAAATACTATACCTACTACTCCTAGAATTACTACAATTGCTACTACAACTACTTCTACGATGACTGCTGATGCTACTGCTGCTACTACTACTACTAATGTTCATACTACAATTACTACTACTATTATTGCTCTAGCTACTACCGCTACTATTGCTGCTATTAACACTACTAATAAAACCACTTGTACTATGACTACTATTGCAATTGCTATTCCTACTACTATTACTAATACTACTACTACTACTGCTACTACTGCTACTACTACTACAACTACCACTGCTGCCGCTAATACGGCTTCTATTGCTACTACTGCTACTACTACTACAACAACTACCACGACTACAATAACTAATCCGACTATAACTACTACTACTATTATAACAACAACTACAACTACTACTGCTACTTGTACTACTATTATCACAACTACTTCTCCTACTGCTACTACTGCTACAACTACTACTTTTACTACCATTACTACTGCTACTGCTACTACTACTTATATTACTAATACTACTTCTCCTACTACTACTACTATTGCTACTACTACAGCTTCTCCTGCTACTTCTACTGCTTTGCCTACAACCACTACTACTGCCATAACTACAAATGCTACTACTACCGCTAATACCACTACTATTACCGCTACTACAACTACTATCACTGTTGCAACTGCTACCAAGATGACTGCTATCAATACTTCCACGATTATTACCACTACTACTACTTCTATCACTGTTGCTACCGCAATAGCTGCTACTTCTACTCCTCTTACTACTACCACTATAGCTGTTATGACTTCTACTACTACTATTCCTACTACAACTACAACTACAACTGCTACAGCTACTACTACTAATGTTACTCCTACTTTTTCTACAACTTTTACTACTCCTACTCCGACTACTACTACTATTGCTACTACTAACACTACTTGTACAACAACTTCTACGTTTGCTGCTTCTGCTAGTGCTACAACTACTACTACCGCTACTGCTACTATTACTACAACTGCTACAACTACAAATATTACTTCTACTACTATGGCTTCTATTGCTACTAATGCTACTACTAATAGTGGTACTGCTACGACTACTGTAACAACTACTACAACAACTACTACTACTACAAATACCACTGCTACTACTATCACCAAAATTATTACTACTGCTGCTGCTACTGCAACTCCTTTCTACTACTACTGTTGCTACTACTCCTACTACTACTACCACTATTACATCTCCTAATACCACTACTACTACTACCGCTTCCGCTACTACTACTACTATTGCTACTATTGCTACTATTGCTATCACTACTACTGCTGCTACTGCTACTACCGCTACTACAATTACTACTATTACTATTACTACTACTACTACTAATACTGCTATTACTACAACTTTGACCTCTCCAGGTACTACTACTACAGCTGCTTTTGCTTTGACCACTACTACTTCTACTACTAATACTACTACTAGTACTATTAATGCTTTTATTTCTACTACTATTACTTCTATTATTACAACTACTATGATTGCTATTATTGCTACAACTGCTACCACTACAACTACCGCCACGGCTAGGACAACAACAACTACTACCATTGTAACTACTACTACTATTTTTGTAACTACTGCTACTTCTGCTATTGTTGCTACAACTACTACAACAACAACAACTACAACTACTTCCATTGCTGCTACTACTACTAATAACACTACTACTGCAACTACTACAATAACTATGGCTACTACTGCTACTACTACTACAGTTGCTTTTGCTACTGCTGCTCCAATAATTACTACTATAACTACTACGACTACTAATCGCATGACAACTAATACTACTACTGCTGCTACAACTACTACTATTATTACTACTACTATACTACTACTACTACTACTACTACTACTATTGCTCCTAATGCTACTACTATTGCTACTACTACCACTACTGCAACAACAATAACTGCTACTACTTCTGCTACAACTACTTCTGGTACTCTACTTTTCCTACTGCTACAACTACTGCCACTACTTCTGCCACTACTACTACTTCTACTGCTGCTTCCACGTTAGGTACTGCTACCATTAGTCCTATTATTACTACAAATACTGTTGCTGCGACTGTTGTAATTACTAAAATCATTACTATAACTAATTCTACGATGACTACTGATGCTACTGCTGCTACTACAACTACTAATGTTCCTACTACAATTATTACTCCAGCTACTACCGCTACTACTGCTGCTACTAACACTACTAATAAAATAACTTCTACTATGACTACTAGTGCAACTACTGCTACTACTACTACCACTACTACTACTACTACTACTCCTGCTACTACTACTACTGCTGCTACCGCTAATATTGCTTCAATTGCCACTACTGCTACTGCTACTGCTACTACAACAAAAACAATTACCAGAATAAATAATCCAACTACAACTACTACAACTATTATAACAACAATAAGAACTACTGCTGCTACTTGTACTACTATTATTATGACTACTTCTCCTACTACTACTACTGCTACTACTGCTACTACTACTACTACAACTACTACTTTTACTACCATTACTACTGCTGTTGCTGCTACTACTTCTATTACTAATACTTCACCTACTACTACTAGTATTGCAACTAGTATAGCTTCTCCTACTACTTCTACTGCTACACCTACTGCCACTACTACTGCCATAACTACAAATGCTATAACTACTGCTATAACTACTACTACCACTAATACTACTACTATTACCGCTACTATAGCTACTACTATTGTTACTCCTACTATTTTTTCTATAACTATTACTACTCCTACTCCTACTACTACTACTATTGCTACTACGAACACTACTAGTACAACCACTACTACTTTGCTCCTTCTACACCTACTAATTCTATTATTACTGCTACTACTTCGATTGCTACTCCTACAACTATTTCTACTCGTCCGCCTATTCCTATTACTACAATAACAACTACTACTACACATGCTATTGCTAGTACTAATACTACTACTGCTGCTGCAACTGCCACCACTACTACTACAACTACAACTATTTTTGCTGCTACTGTTGCTGCTACTCCTACTACCACTACTACTTTTACCACTACTACTGGTACCACCACCACGACTACTACTGCTACTACTACTATAATTATTGTTGCTGCTTCTACTGTTGCTGTTGTTGCCGCTACTCCAACAATAATTACTGCTACTACTACCACTACAACTTCTATTACTACCACTATTGCTACTTACAACTACAACAACAACAACAACAACTACTACTTACTACTGCCACAACTACTACAATTATCATTACCATAGCTGCTACTACTGCAACACCTATTGCTACTACTACTACTACTAATACTATTACTACTGCTACAACTGCTACTGCTACTACTACTACTATTATTACTGCTACTGCTACAGTTATTACTACTACTACTACTATTACAACAACAACAACAACAACTACTACTACTACTGCTCCAACTCCTAGTATAGCTATTACTACTACTACTATTATTACTAATACTACTGCGACTACCACCACCATGACTACTAGTACTACTACTACAACCACTACTACTATTACTACTATTTCTACATCTGCTACTACTAGAAGTAGTAGTAGTAGTAGTGCTACTACTTCTACAACTACTACTACTACAACTATTACTGCTATTATGGCTGCTACCACTACTACTACTACTACTATTACTTCTACTACTACAACTACTTCTACTACTGCAACTACTGCTACTGCTACTACGACTTCTGCTACTGTTGTTGTTTCTCCTTGTACTACTAGTACTGCTACTAACACTTTTATTACTACTATGACTAATACTACCACCACAACTACAACTACTACCACTACCACTACTACTTCTATTACTTCTGCTACTACAATTACTACTACTACTCCAATTACTACAACAATTACTACTACTACTACTACTACTACTACTACTACTACTACTACTACTACTACTACTACTACTACTACTACTACTACTACTACTACTCTACTACTCCAACTCCCACCCCTACTACTACTATTACTGCTACCACAACTCTTACTACTCGTACTCTTGCTTCAACTACTACTACAAGTCTTGCTACTACTAGTACTACTCCTAATCCTATTTCTATTATAGCGACTACTACTACTACTACAACTCCTACTGCTGCTACTAATGCTACTACCACTGCTTCTACTACTGTTACTGTATCTAATACTACTACAACAACCACTACTACAACTGGTACTCCTAATACTTCTAACACTAATGCTTCTTATGCTCGTGCTTCTCCAAATACTCCTACCACAACTACCATTACTACTACTACTACTATTTCTTCTACTACAACTTCTACTACAACTACTAGTACTCCGACTACTACTATCGCAATTACCACTACTACTACTATTACTACAACTACTGATACTACTACCACTCTACTACCTCTACTGCTACAAATCTTGCTGCTTCTACTACTACTATGACTACTACTACTACTACTACAATAATAACTATTACTCCTATTCCAACTATTACAACTAGTACTACTACTACTAATACAATTAGTACTACTGCTATAACTAATTTTGCTGCTACTACTGCTACTACTTCGATTGCTACTCCTACAACTATTTCTACCCGTCCGCCAATTCCTATTACCACAATAACAACTACTACTACACATGCTATTGCTAGTACTAATACTACTACTGCTGCTGCAACTGCCACCAGTACTACTACAATAATAACTATTTTTGCTGCTACTGTTGCTGCTACTCCTACTACCACTACTACTGCTACCACCACCACCACGACTACTACTATAATTATTGTTGCTGCTTCTACTGTAGCTGATGTTGCCGCTACTCTAACAATAATTACTGCTACTACTACTACTACAATTGCTACTATTGATCCTACTTCTCCTCCTACTACCACTACTAATGTTCCTACTACTATTGCTACCACTATTATTGCTCCAACTACTACCACTACTACTGCTGCTACTATCACTACTAATAAAATAACTTCTACTATGACTATTATTGGAACTACTACTACTAGTACTACTACTACTGCTACTGCTACTACAACAACTACAACTACTAAAATAACTAATCCAACTATAACTACTACTACTATTATAACAACAACAACTACTACTACAGCTACTTGTACTACTATTATTACCACTACTTCTCCTACTACTACTCTTGCTACTATTGCTACTACTGCTACTTTTACTACCATTACTACTGCTACTGCTACTACTACTTCTATTTCTAACACTACTTCTCCAACTACTACTACTATTGCTACAACTACAGCTTCTCCTACAACTTCTACTACTTCACCTACTACCACTAGTACTGCCATAACTACAAATGCTACAACTACTGCTATAGTTACTACTACTATTACTACTACTACAGCTACTACTAATAGTGCTATCGCTACGACTACTGTAACAACTACTACAACAACTACTACTACAAATACTACTGCTACTACTACCACCACTACTACTACTGCTGCTACTGCTACTCCTTTCTACTACTACTACTACTATAATTACTACTACCACTTCTATTACTGCTAGTACTACTACCACTATTATGTCTCCTAATACCACAGCTACTACTACCACTTCCGGTACTGCTACTACTGCTGCAGCTACTACTACTATTGCTATCACTACTACTGCTGTTGCTACTCCTACTACCGCTACTACAATTACTACTATTACTATTACTACTACTACTAGTAGTACTACTACTTTGACCGCTCCAACTACTACTACTACTTCTACTATTGCAAATGCTTTTGCTATGACCACTACTACTTCTACTACTAATACTACTACTAGTGCTACTAATGCTTTTACTCCTGCTACTATTAGTTCTATTATTACAACTACTATGAATTCTATTTTTCCTACTTCTGCTACTTCTGCTACTGTTGCTACAATTACTACAACAATAACTACTACAACTACTTCTACTGCTGCTGCTACTACTAATAACACTACAACTGCAACCACTACAATAACTATGGCAACTATTGCTACTACTACTACAGCTGCTTTTGCTACTGTTGCTCCAATAATTACTAGTGCAACTACTACGGCTACTAATAGCATGACATCTAATACTGCTACTACTGCTACAACAACTACTATTATTACTACAACTATACTACTACTACTAGTACTACTTCTACGACTACTACTATTGCTACTACTACCACTACTACAACAATAATAGCTGCTACTACTTCTGCACCTGCTGCTACTCTACTCCTACTACTACAACTACTACAACTTCTTCTGCCACTACTACTACTTCTACTACTACTGCTACATTAGGTTCAGCTACGACTACTCCTACTATTGCTACAAATACTGTAGCTACTACTTCTCCAATTACTACAATTGCTACAACAACTACTTCTATGACGATTGTTGATGCTACTGCTGCTGCTACTACTAATGTTCCTACTGCTATTATTACTCCAGCTACTACCACTACTACTGCTACTACTAAAACTATTAATAAAATCACTTCTACTATGACTACTAGTGCAACTGTTACTACTGCTGCTGCTGCTAACGCTAATACTGCTTCTCTTTCTTCAACTGCTACTAATACTACAACTACTACTACTACTAAAGTAACTAATCCAAATACAACTACAATTACTATTATAACAACAACAACAACAACAACTACTGCTACTTCTACTGCTATTATTATGACTACTTCTCTTACTACTACTACTGCTACTACTATTACTTTAACTACCATTACTACTGCTACAGCTACTACTACTGTTATTACTAATGCTACTTCCCCTATTACTACTATTGCTAATACTACAGTTTCTCCTACTACTTCAACTACTTCGCCTACTACCACTACTACTGCCATAACTACAAATGCTACAACTACTGCTATTGCTACTACTATCACTAATACTACTACTATTACCGCTACTACAGCTAATACTACTACTACAACTGCTACTAGTACGACTGCTACCAATAATGCTACTACTACTACTTTTACCACTGTTGCAACCGCAAAAGCCGCTACTACTTCTCCTACTACTACCACTATAGCTACTACGACTTCTCCCACTACCACTTCTACTATTCCTCCTACAACTACAACTGTTACTGTTGCTGCTACTACTACTGTTACTCCTACTACTTTTTCTGTAACTATTACTACTCCTACTCCTACTACTACTACTATTGCTACTACTAACAGTACTAGTACAATAACTTCTACTATTACTACTTTTGCAAGTGCTATTACTGCTGCTGCTACTCCTACTATAGCTACAACTGCTACTGCTACAAATATTACTTTTGCTACTATAACTTTTATTGCTACTAATGCTACTACTAATAGTGCTACTGCTACCACTACTGTAACAACTACTACTACAAATACTACTGCTACTACTACCACCAAAACTACAACAACAACAACTACTACTACTGCTACTCCTTTTACTACTACTACTACTACTACTACTACTACTACTATAATTATTACTACGACTGCTACTACCACTAGTACTACTACCACTATTACTTCTCCTAATACCACTACTACTACTACCGTTTCCACTACTACTACTACTGCTACTACTGCTACTATTGCTATCACTACTACTGCTGCTGCTACTGCTACTACCGCTACTACAATTACTACTATTACTATTACTACTACTTTGACCTCTCCAACTACTACTACTTCTTCTACTACTACAGCTGCTTTTGCTATGACCACTACTACTTCTACTACTTATACTACTACTAGTACTACTAATGCTTTTACTTTAGCAAGTATTACTTCTATTATTACAACTACTCTGACTGCTATTATTGCTATGACTTCTACCACTACAACTACCGTACTACTAGGACAACAACTACTACTAGTATTTTTGCTACTATTGCTACTTCAGCTACTGTTGCTACAACTACCACAACAACAACTACTACAACTACTTCGACTGCTGCTACTACTACTAATAACACTACTACTGCAACTACTACAGTAACTATGGCTACTATTGCTGCTACTACTATAGCTACTTTTGCAACTGCTGCTCCAATAATTACTACCACAACTACTACGGCTACTAATTGCATGATAGCTAATACTGCTACTACTGATACAACTACTACTATTATTACTACTACTATACTACTACTACTACTACTACTCTTACTGCTACTACTAATGCAACTGCTACGACTACTACAACAACAACAACTGCTACTACTTCTGCTACTACTGCTACTGTACTTCTCCTACTACTACAACTACTGCCACTACTTCAACCACAAGTACTACTT
Organism: Trichopus zeylanicus subsp. travancoricus; assembly: GCA_005019695.1. NCBI lineage: Eukaryota > Viridiplantae > Streptophyta > Magnoliopsida > Dioscoreales > Dioscoreaceae > Trichopus > Trichopus zeylanicus. The sequence continues at coordinate 176,584 of RXID01022285.1, read as the reverse complement.
ATACTGCTACTGCTACGTTAGGTACTACTACCACTACTCCTACTATTACTACAAATACTATACCTACTACTCCTAGAATTACTACAATTGCTACTACAACTACTTCTACGATGACAGCTGATGCTACTGCTGCTACTACTACTACTAATGTTCATACTACAATTACTACTACTATTATTGCTCTAGCTACTACCGCTACTATTGCTGCTATTAACACTACTAATAAAACCACTTCTACTATGACTACTATTGCAACTGCTACTCCTACTACTATTACTAATACTACTACTGCTACTGCTACTGCTGCTACTACTACTACAACTACCACTGCTGCCGCTAATACGGCTTCTATTGCAACTACTGCTACTACTACTACAACAACTACCACTACTACAATAACTAATCCGACTATAACTACTACTACTATTATAACAACAACTACAACTACTACTGCTACTTGTACTACTATTATCACAACTACTTCTCCTACTGCTACTACTACTACAACTACTACTTTTACTACCATTACTACTGCTACTGCTACTACTACTTATATTACTAATACTACTTCTCCTACTACTACTACTATTGCTACTACTACAGCTTCTCCTGCTACTTCTACTGCTTTGCCTACAGCCACTACTACTGCCATAACTACAAATGCTACAACTACTGCTATAGCTACTACTACCGCTAATACCACTACTATTACCGCTACTACAACTACTACCACTGTTGCAACTGCTACCAAGATGACTGCTATCAATACTTACACTATTATTACCACTACTACTACTTCTATCACTGTTGCTATCGCAATAGCTGCTACTTCTACTCCTCTTACTACTACCACTATAGCTGTTATGACTTCTACTACTACTATTCCTACTGCAACTACAACTACAACTGCTACTGCTACTACTACTAATGTTACTCCTACTTTTTCTACAACTTTTACTACTCCTACTCCGACTACTACTACTATTGCTACTACTAACACTACTTGTACAACAACTTCTACGTTTGCTGCTTCTGCTAGTGCTACAACTACTACTACCGCTACTGCTACTATTGCTACAACTGCTACAACTACAAATATTACTTCTACTACTATGGCTTCTATTGCTACTAATGCTACTACTAATAGTGTACTGCTACGACTACTGTAACAACTACTACAACAACTACTACTACTATAAATACCACTGCTACTACTATCACCAAAATTATTACTACTACTGCTGCTACTGCAACTCCTTTCTACTACTACTGTTGCCACTACTCCTACTACTACTACCACTATTACGTCTCCTAATACCACTACTACTACTACCGCTTCCGCTACTACTACTACTATTGCTACTACTGCTACTATTGCTATCACTACTACTGCTGCTACTGCTACTACCGCTACTATAATTACTACTATTACTATTACTACTACTACTACTAATACTGCTATTACTACAACTTTGACCTCTCCAGGTACTACTACTACAACTGCTTTTGCTTTGACCACCACTACTTCTACTACTAATACTATTACTAGTGCTATTAATGCTTTTATTTCTACTACTATTACTTCTATTATTACAACTACTATGATTGCTATTATTGCTACAACTGCTACCACTACAACTACCGCCACGGCTAGGACAACAACAACTACTACCATTGTAACTACTACTACTATTTCTGTAACTACTGCTACTTCTGCTATTGTTGCTACAACTACTACAACAACAACAACTACAACTACTTCCACTGCTGCTACTACTACTAATAACACTACTACTACAACTACTACAATAACTATGGCTACTACTGCTACTACTACTACAGTTGCTTTTGCTACTGCTGCTCCAATAATTACTACTACAACTACTACGACTACTAATCGCATGACAACTAATACTACTACTACTGCTACAACTACTACTATTATTACTACTACTATACTACTACTACTACTACTACTACTACTACTGCTCCTAATGCTACTACTATTGCTACTACTACCACTACTGCAACAACAATAACTGCTACTACTTCTGCTATAACTACTTCTGGTACTCTACTTTTCCTACTGCTACAACTACTGCCACTACTTCTGCAACTACTACTGCTTCTACTATTGCTTCCACGTTAGGTACTGCTACCATTAGTCCTATTATTACTACAAATACTGTAGCTGCTACTGCTGTAATTACTAAAATCATTACTACAACTAATTCTATGACGACTGCTGATGCTACTGCTGCTACTACAACTACTAATGTTCCTACTACAATTATTACTCCAGCTACTGCCGCTACTACTGCTGCTACTAACACTACTAATAAAATAACTTCTACTATGACTACTAGTGCAACTACTGCTACTACTACTACTACTACTACTACTACTACTACACCTGCTACTACTACTACTGCTGCTACCGCTAATACTGCTTCAATTGCCACTACTGCTACTGCTACTGCTACTACAACAACAACAATTACCAGAATAACTAATCCAACTACAACTACTACAACTATTATAACAACAACAAGAACTACTGCTGCTACTTGTACTACTATTATTACGATTACTTCTCCTACTACTACTACTGCTACTACTGCTACTACTACTACTACAACTACTACTTTTACTACCATTACTACTGCTGCTGCTGCTACTACTTCTATTACTAATACTACTTCACCTATACTACTACTATTGCAACTTGTATAGCTTCTCCTACTACTTCTACTGCTACACCTACTACCACTACTACTGCCATAACTACAAATGCTATAACTACTGCAATAACTACTACTACCACTAATACTACTACTATTACCGCTACTATAGCTACTACTATTGTTACTCCTACTATTTTTTCTATAACTATTACTACTCCTACTCCTACTACTACTACTATTGCTACTACGAACACTACTAGTACAACAACTTCTACCGTTACTACTTCTGCTAATGCTACTACTGCTATTACTACTACTGTTACTGTTACTACTACTGTTGCTACAACTGCTACTACTATAAATATTACTTCTGCTAATACGGCTTCTATTGCTACTAATGCTACTACTAATAGTGTAACTGCTATGACTACTGTAACAACTACTACAACAACTACAACTACAACTACAACAACTATTACAACTACTACAACTACTCTAACAATAACTACTGCTAATACTACTACTTCTACTACTACTATTACAACTTTTACTGTTGTTAGTACTACTACTTCTACTACTACTACTGTGCTAATGTCACTAGTACAACCTCTACTACTACTACAACTACTACTACTTGTATTGCTGCTACCACTACAACTACTACCACAACTACTGCTACTATGGCTACTGCTTCTTCCGCTACTATTGTTCTTATTGATGCTGCTACTACTCCTATGAATGTTACTACTAGTACTAGTACTCCTAATATTACTACTACTACTACTATAGTACTACTAGTACTACTACTACTATGACTACGACTATGACTACTACTACAATTGCTACTACTGCTACTACAAATGCATCTTCTACTACTACTGCTGCTACTACTATGACTACAACAACTACTATATCAAGAACAACCACTACTACTACTAGCACTACTATTATTACTACTACTTCATATACTACTACTTCTACTACTATTGCTACAAGTAATACTATTAATAAGACTACTACTGCTATCGGTGCAAATGCTTCTACTACTACTCATACTACTCCTACTAAAACAACTACTACTGTTACTACTACTACTACTCCTACTACTACCACTTCACCTACTGCTACTACTACTACCACAACTATAATTAATACGACCACTTCCGTAGCTACTACTACTATTATTGCTACTATTGCCACTTCTGCTACTTCCACTACTTTGTCTAATACTAATACAACTGCTAACACAACTGCTACCACTACTACAACAACTACTGCTTCTACAACTGTTGCATCTGCTACAGCTACAACTGCTACTTCTCCTACTACTACCACTGCAACTACTACTACTTCTACTACTATAACTTTCACCACCACTAAAACTACTACTACAGCTACTGCAACTATTGCTACTAATACTACTACATCTACTACTACTATAACAACTATTACTACAACTATTATTGTTGTTGTTGCTGCTACTACTATTGCTGCTACTATTGCTGCTTCTACTTCTACTACTACTACTACTACTAACACTACAATTACAACAAATGCTACTATTACTACTACTGCTAATGCTACTACTACTATAAGTGCTACTACTACTACTACTACTACTACTACAACTGCTACTGCTACTTCTACTACTACTACTACTACTACTACTACTACTAATAGTGCTACTACTACTTCTACTGCTACGACTGCTACTACTAATAGTGCTACTGCAACAACTACAGTAACTACTACAACTACAACCACTACAACTACTACTACTACGAATACTACTTCTATAATAACTTCTATTACTACGACTACTACTATTACTACTACTAGTAGTAAAATTCCCGCTACATCTACTACTACAACTATTACTTCAGATACTGCTGCTACTACTGCTACTACTACTACATCTACTACTACTTCCATCACCACTACTTCTACTACTATCACAATAACCATTACTACTACTACTACAACAACAACTACTACTACTGCTACTATTACTACTACTACTACTAATACTACTGCTACTACTACTATGGTGCATATGCTATGAGTACTACCTCTACTACTACTACAACTACAGCTAATTCTACTGCTGCTACCACTACTACTGTTACTACAACTACTGTTATGGCTGCTACAACAACTACCACTACTGCAACAACTAGTGCTCCTACGACTACTGCTGCAACTACTACTACTACTACTACTACTACTACTACTACAACTGGAACAACTGCTACTGCTACTTTCGCCCCTATTACTGCAACAAATAGTACTACCGTTGTTGCCGCTGCTACCACTACTACTGCTACTGCTACTACTAATACTACTATTGCTGCAACTGCTACCACTGTCATTGCTAGTGCTACTCTTAATACTACTACTACTACTACTACTACTACTACTACTACTACTACTACTACTACTACTACGACTACTAGTACTACTACCGCTACTGCTGCTGCTGCTGTACTTACTAATGCTACTACAACCACAACTACTACTACCACAACAATAACAACAACTACTACTACTACTACTAATACTACTACAGCTACTACTACTACATCTACTCCAACTACTGCTTATGCTAATACTACTATTACTTCACATAGTACAACTACTACTTCTCCAACTACAGCTACTACTGCTGCTACCGCTACCGCTACCGTGACTGCTACTACTACTACTTCTACTGTTGTTATTACCGCTGCTTCTACTACTACTACTACTGCAACTACTGCTACTACTGCTGCCAATGTTAGTAATAGTACTCGTACTACTAATACTACTGTTACTACTACTATTACTACTACTACTACCACTAGTACTACTATGACTACTGCCACAACTGCTACAACTACTACTACTACTACTACTACTAGTACTATGACTACCACCACTACCATTGCTACTAATACTACTACTACTACTGCCACTACTACTGCTGCTACTGCTGCTGCTGCTACTTCAAGTGCTACTACTACTACTACTACTTCTACTACTATTATTACTACTACTTCTCCAACCACTACTACTGGTGCTACACCTACCACTACTACTATTATTGCCACTACTACTGCTAATACTCCTGCTCCTACTACTCCTACTACAACAACAACTACTACTAGTACTACTACTTCTACTACTTTGCCAACTGCTACAACTACTGCCACAACTACAATTGCTACAACTACTTCTGCAGCTACAACTATAACTAGTACTACTACTGCTACCACTACTACAATGACTAATACTAGTACGACTTTTACCACTGCTGCTGCTGCTACTAATACTACTACTTCTCCTACTACAACCACAATAGCACTACTACTTCTATTACAACTACCACTATCACTACAACAACTACTACTACAACTCAACTTCTCCAACTACTACTAGTTCTACCATTACTAATACTACTAATATAGCTACTACAACTTCATGTTCTACTACTACTACTTCTACCACAACTAGAACTACTACTACTAGCACTACTACTTTTGTTGTTGTTGTTGCCACTACTACTGCTGCAATTGCTGCTACTTTTAGTCCTGCTATTACTACTCTTGCTGCTACCAACACTACTAGTACAAACAAATTCTACTGTTACTACTATTGCTAGTGCTATGACTACTACTACTACTACAACTAATACTAATACTACTACTACAACTGCCACTACTACTGCTACTACTACCACTGCCACTACTGCTTCTAATGCTACTACTACTAGTACTGATACTGTTACTGCTACAACCACTGTAACAACAACAACTACTGTAACAACTACAACTACTACTACTACAAATACCGCTACTACAACCACTTCTACTACTACTACTCCCACTATTACTACTATTACTTCGCCTTCAACTACTATTGCTACCGCTACTACATCTACTACCACTTCTACGACTATTACTTCCACTGCTGCTGCAACAACTGCTACTACTACTACTACTAGTACTAATACTACTACTACTACTACTACTACTACTACTACTACTACTACTACTACTACTACTACTACTTCTCCACCTAATACTTCTACTACAACTCCTACCACCACTTCTATGTCTAGTTTAGTAGATAATGCTACATCAACTACTACTACTACAACAAATAGAACTGCTGTTGCGGCTGCTACTACTATTACAGTGGCAACTACTAATACTATTGCTACTACTACTACGGTTACTAATACTACAACTGCTGCTGCTACTACTACTACTACTACTTCTATTGCTACTACTACTACTACTAGTACTACTATTATTACTACTACTTCTCCAACCACTACTACTGGTGCTACTGCTACCACTACTACTATTACTACCACTACTACTGCTAATACTACTGCTCCTACTATGACTACAACTACTAAAACAACTCTTTCTACTGCTACTACTACTAGTACTACTACTTCTTCTACTTTGCCAACTGCTACAACTACTGCCACAACTACAGTTGCTAGAACTACTTCTACAGCTACAACTGCAACTAGTACTACTACTATTACCGCTACTACTGCTACTACTACTATTACTGCTACTGCTACTACTATGATTAATACTAGTACGACTGCTACCACTGCTGCTACTACTACTAATACTACTCCTTCTCCTACTACAACCACTATAGCACTACTACTTCTATTACTACTGCCACTACCACTACTACAACTACTACTACAACTCAACTTCACCTACTACTACGACTAGTTCTACCATTACTGATACTACTAATATAGCTACTACAACTTCAACCACTACTACTACTAATTCTACTACTTCTAGCACTACTAGAACTACAACTATTAGCACTACTACTTTTGTTGTTGTTGTTGTTACTACTACTACTGCTACTGTTTTTAGTTCTGTTGTTACTACTCTCGCTACTACTACTGCTGCTGCTGCTACTAACACTACTAGTGCAAACAACTTCTACTGTTACTGCTACTCCTAGTGCTACGACTACTACTACTACTACAACTAATAATAATACTACCACTGCAACTGCCACTACTACTGCTACTACTACCACTGCTACTACTACTGATACTGCTACTACTACTACTACTGATACTGCTACTGCTACAACCACTGTAACAATAACTACTACTATAACAACTACAACAACTACTGGTACGAATACCGCTACTACAACCACTTCTACTACTACTACTACAACTATTACTGCTACTACTACTACTACTATTACTTCGCCTTCAACTACTATTGTTACCACTACTACATCTACTACTACTTCTACGACTACTACTTCCACTGCTGCTATTACAACTGCTACTACTACTACTCCTCCTCCTCCTCCTCCTCCTACTCCTAATACTTCTACTACAACTCCTACTCCTAATGCTTCTACTACAACTCCCATAACTACTTCTACTTCTAGTTTATTAGATAATGCTACTTCAACTACTACTACTGCAACAAATAGAACTGCTATTGCGGCTGCTACTACTATTACAGTGGCAACTATTAATACTACTGCAACTACTACAACGGTTACTAATAGTACAACTGCTGCTACTGTAGCTACCCTAACTACTAGTGCTACTTCTAATATTATTACTACTCCGACTACTACTACTGCTACTACTACTACACAGGCTGCTGCTGCTGCTACTGTTTCTACTACTAATGCTACTACAACTACTACTACTTCTACCACTATGACTACTAGTACTCCTAAGACTTCTACTACTACAACAACAACAACAACTACTACTACTACTACTACTACAAATACTATCACTACTACTGCTACCAGTACTACTACTACTACTACTACTACAACAACAACAACAACAACAACTACTACTACTACTACTACTACTGCTACTACTACTACTACTACCGCTGCAACTACTGCTGCTACTGTTGCTGCTACTACTGCTACTACTTCTAAGCTATTACTACTGCTACTACCACTACTACTACTACTAAAATAATAACAACAATAACTACTACTAGTACTACTATTAATACTGCTACTTCATCTACTACAACTATTGCTACTACTACTACAACAACAACTATTACTGCCAAAACTACTACTACTATTACTTCTCCTGCTCCTACTACTGCTGCTGTTCCAGCTGCTGTTGCTGCTACTACTACTACTATTGCTTCTACTTTTACAACTACTGTTGCTACTACCGCTACTACTACTATAGTTGCAACTACTAACACTTCTAGAATAACAACTTCTACCGTTCCTACTATTGTTGGTTCCACTACTACTACTACTACCACCACTGCTACTACTACTGCTGCTAAAACTGCTACCTCTACCACTACTTCAACTGCTACTACTACTTCTACTGCCACTACTACTAATTGTGCTACCGCTACAACTCCTATGACAACTACAACTACTACAAGCACTACTACAACAACTTCTACAAAA
>RXID01022285.1:7500-167436 GCA_005019695.1 Trichopus zeylanicus subsp. travancoricus | reverse complement strand
CTACCACCACCACCACCACCACTACTAGTACTGCTACTACCACAACAACCACTACTACTACTAATTATACTACTACTACTAATACCAGTCAGTTCTGCTACTACTACTGCCACCATTGCTTGACATACTATAACTACTATTTCTACTACTACAACTACTACCACAGCCATGACTACTACTACTTCTACAACTATTGTTATTGTGCCTCCTCCTCCTCCTACTACTACTCCTACTCCTACTACTACTACTACTCCTAATGTTAGTACTAGTACTAGAACTCCAAATACAACAACAACAACAATAACTACTACTACTACTACTACTACTACTAATACTACTACTACTAATACTACTACTACTACTACTACTACTACTAATACTGCTACTACAACTGGTACAAGTGCTACAGCTACTTTCACGACTATTACAACAACAAATAGTACTACTGTAGTTGCTGCTGCTGCTGCTACTGTCGCTATGGCTACTACTAATACCACTACTACGACTGTTACTGCTAGTGCTGCTCTTAATATTGCTACTACTACTACAACTAGTACTACTGCTGCCGCTGCTGCTCTTACAAATGCCACTACTACCACTACTACGACCACAACTACTACTAGTACTAATACTACTACTAATACTACTATTGGTACTCCTACTACTATAGCTACTGCTTATGCTACTACAACTATTACTTCACATACTACAACTACTACTTCAACTGCTACAGCTACTACTACTGCTACCGTTACTTTGACCACTACTACTACTAATTGTACTGTTGTTTTCGCTGCTGCTTCTACTACTACTAGTACTACTACAACTGCTACTACTGCTACCAATGATACTACTAGTACTCATACTTCTAATACTACTAGTACTACTCCTACCACTACAACAACTACTACTACTACTATGACTACTACCACTACTACAGCGACTACTACTACTACTAGTACTATGACTACCACCACTACCATTGCTACAACAACTACTACTACTACTACCACTACTACTACTACTATTGCTATAGCTTATACTTCTAACACTACTACTACTACTACTACTACTACTACTTCTACTACTGCAACTACTACAACTAGTACTACTATTATTAATTCTACTTCTCCTACTACTACTACTATAACTACCACTACTACTGCTAATACTACTGCTCTTACTGCTACTACAACAACTACTACTACTACTTCTCCAGCTACTACTAGTAGCACTACTACTTCTACTACTTTGCCTACGACAACAACTACGACCACAACTACAATTGCTACAACTACTTCTACAGCGACAACTACAACTAGTACCACTACAATTACTGCTACTACTATGACTAATACTAGTACGACTACTACCACTACTACTGCTACTACTAATACTACTACTTCACCTACTACAACCACCATAGCACTACAACTTCAATTACTACTACCACCACTACTACTACAACTCGACTTCTCCTACTACTACTACTAGTTCTACCATTACTAATACCACTAATATATCTACTACAACTTCATCTACTACTACTACCAGTTCTACTACTACTACAACTACTACTGCTAGTACTACTGCTATTGCTGCAGGTATTGCTACTCCTACTACTACTATTGCTATGTTTTTAATCCTACTATTACAACTAACTCTACTACTACTACTGTTGCTACTACTAATACTACTAACACTAATAGTTCTACTCTAATACTACTACTACTCCTAATACAATAAGAACAACAACAGCTACTACTACTACACGGGCTACTACTGCTGCTACTGTTGCTACTACTAATGCTACTACTACAACTACTACCTCTACCACTACTACTACTAGTACACAAAATACTTCTACTACTACTACTACTACTACAACAACAACAACAACAACTACTACTACTACCGCTACTACTACTACTACTACTACTACTACTACTACTACTTCTACCACTAGTACTACTGCTGCTGCTGCTGCTGCTACTACTACTACTACTAAGCTACTACTAGTGCTACTACCACTACTACTACTAAGCTACTACTACTGCTACTACAGATACTACTACTTCTAAAATAATAGCAACAATTACTACAACTAGTACTACAATTAATACTGCTACTTCTCCTTCTACTACTTATGCTACTACTACTACTACTACATCTATTACTACCAAAACTACTACAACTAATACTACTTCTGCTACTACTACTACTTCTCCTAATGCTATTATTGCTGTTTCTACTCCTACTACTACAGCTACTGCTTTTACTACTACTATTGCTACTACCCCTACTACTACTGGCGCTACTACTAACACTTCTAGTATAAAAACTTCTACTGTTCCTACTATTGCTAATGCCACTACTACTATTACTACTACTACCACCGCTACTACTACTATTGCTACAACTGCTACCTCCACTACTACTTCTACTACTACTACTACTAGTAGTAATAGTGTTGCTGCTAGAACTCTTGTAACAACTACAACTACTACAACCACTACTACTACGAATACTACTACTACAACAACTTCTACTACTACTACTACTACTATTACTACTACAAGTAATTCTACTACGACTTCAACTACTACTACTATTATTACTTTGCTAATTGCTGCTACTACAGCTACCACAACTAGTACTACTACTACTACTACTACTACGACAACTGCGCTAATGCTACTAGTACAACCTATACTACTACTACAACTACAACTACTTCTACTATTGATCCCAAGACTACTGCCACTACAACTACTGCTACTTTTGTAGTAAATATTACTATGACTACTGCGGTGACTATTATTGCTAATACAACTACTGCAATTGCTACTACTACTGCTACTTCCACTATAGCTCCTATTGCTATTTTAGCTACTGCTACAACAACAACTAGTACTGCTGCTATTGTTGTTATTGTTGTTGTTGCTACTACTACTATTGATTCTGCAACTACTATGACTAATACTACTTTTGGTACTACTTCCACTACTGTTACTAATAGTGCTACTCCGATTACTACTACTACTACTACTACTACTACGGCTACTACTACTAATGCAACAACAACTACTACTACTAGTACTACTACTACCACTACTAGTACTACTACTACCACAACAACAACAACAACTACTACTTCTGCTACTAGTATTGCTACCATTACTTCACATACTATAACTAGTATTTCTACTACTACAACGACTACTACCGCCATGGCTACTGCTACTGCTACTGCTACTACTACTTCTACTACTATTGTTAGTGCTGCTCCTCCTATAACTACAACTACTGCTACTACTACTGCTACTGCTACAAATGTGACTACTAGTACAAGTACTCCAAATACAACAACAACTACTACTACTCCTACTAATACTATTACTACTACTTTGGCTACTGCTAATGATACTAGTACTACTACTACAACTACTACATCTACGACTACTACTGCTACTACCACTACCACAACTAATACCACCACCACCATCACTACTACTATTACTACTACTACTACTACTACTACTATTGCTACTACTGCTATGACTAATGTTGCTGCTACTACTACTATCACCAATACTTCTACCACTACTACTACTACTACTCCTCCTCCTCCTCTTACTACTGCTGCTGCTACTACTACTATTAAGTAACATACTACAACTACTACTTCTACTACTACAATGACTACTGCTACCACTACGGCTACTATTACTACTACTACTACTACTATTGTTACTACTATTAGTAGTAGTACTACTACTACTACTACCACAACTAATATTGCTGTTGCTGCTAGTACTACAAGTATTATTATTCTAGTAGTACTACTACTACTACTACCACAACTAATATTGCTGTTGCTGCTAGTACTACAAGTATTATTATTCTACTACTACGACAACTACTACTACAACTACTGCTACTACTACAGCCACGACTACAACTACTACTAGCAGTACTACTTCTACTACAACTAGAACTAATACTAGTACTAATACTCCTCCTCCTACTGCTACTGCTACTACAACTACTTCTAGTAGTAGTGCTACTATTACTGTTGATACTATAACAGCTACAACTTCTTCTACTATAGCTGCTGCTGCTATACCACAACTACTCCCACCGTAGCTACTACTACTAATACTACTCCTACCATAACAAATATCATTGCTACTACTAAAACTACTACTACTATTCCTTTGACTACAGCAACTGTTGCTATTACTGCTACTACTACTACTACTTCTACTGCTACTACTGTCACTACTGCTACTTCTGTTGCTGCTACCAATACTACTACTCCTATAGCTATGACTCCAACTAGTACTACTTCTCCTACACCTAATACTACTACTACTACTACTACTACTACGGCTGCTACTACTACTGCTACTGCTTCTGCTACTACTACTACCTAGATGACTGCTACTAGTGCTACTACCACCACTACTACTGCTTCTTCTACCACTGCTACAACTAATACTACTACTATTACTATGGCCACAACTACTACCATAACTTCTGCAAGTTGTAGTAATACTACTGCTGATACTACTATAACTACTACTATTTATTCTACCATAGTAGATGCTGCTATGACCACAACTACAATCACTACTATTACTATGACTAATACAAACACAACTACAACTACTGCTACTACTTGTACCACTACTACTACTACTACAGCTGCTGCTACTACTGCTCCAGCTGTTGGTACTACTACTACTGGTACTGCTATCACTACTACTGCTACTTTTACTTCTATAACTACTATCACTACTACTATTAATACTACTACTAGTACTTAGTTTACCACTATTAATAGTACTACTACAAGGAGTTGTAGCAGAAGTAGTAGTAGTAGGGGCAGTAGAAGTTCTAGTAGTAGTAGAAGTAGCAGAAATAGTAGTAGTAGAAGCCACAGTAGAAGTAGTAGTAGTAGTAGCAGCAGCAGTAGTAGTAAAGTAGTAGCAGCAGTAATAGTTTTTGTAGTAGTAGTCATAGGAGTAGTAGTGATAGCAGCATTAGTTGTAGTAGCAGTAGTAATAGTAGTAGTGGGGGTACCAATAGATGTAGTACAATAGTAGCAGTAGTGGTAGAAGTGGTAGTAGTCACATTAGTAGTAGCTGTTGCAGTAGCAGTAGTAGTAGTAGTAGCAGCAGTGGTAGTAGTAGCAAAAGTAGCTATAATGGTAGCAACAGTAGTAGTAGAAGAAGTAATAGTAGTAGTAACAGTAGTAATAGTAGTAGTAGCAGTAGTAGTAGGGTTAGCAGTAGTAGTAGTAGTAGTAGTAGTAGTATTAGGAGTAGGAGTAGTTATAGTAGTAGTAGTAGTAGTAGTAGCAGTAGCAGTAGCAATAGCTGTAGTAGTCATAGTTGTAGCAGCAGTATTTGCAGCAACAGCAGTAATAGCAGCAGCAACAGTAGTAGTAGTCATAATTGTAGCAATAGTATTTATAGCAGCAACAGTAGCAGCAGCAGTAATAGTTGTTGTAGTAGGGGAAGAAGTAGCAGTAACAATAGTAGTTGTTGCAGCAGTGTCAGCTGTAGTAGTAGCAGCCGTTGTAGTAGTAGTAGCATTAGTAGTAGTAGTAGGAGTAGTAGTGGTAGTAGTAATATTAGTAGTAGTAGCAGTAGATCCAAAAGTAGCAATGATTGTTGTAGTAGCAATAATAGCTGTAGCAATAGCAGCAGCAGCAGTAGTATTAGTAATAGCAGTTGTAGTAGCAGTAGTTGTAGTAGCAGCAGTAGTAATAGTAGTAATAGTAGTATTAGTATTAGTAATAACATCGTAACAATAGTAGTAGTTGTATTAATAGCCACAGCAGTAGTAGTTGTTGTAGTAGTTGCAGTATTAGGAGTAGTAGCACCAGTAATTGTAGCAATAGTAGCAGCAATTTAGTAGTTGTAGTAGTTGTAGCAATAGAAGTTGTAGTAGTTGTAGCAGTAGTAGCAAAATTAGTAGTTGTAGTACTTGCAGTAGTTGCTATTGAACCAGCATTAGTAGTATTAGTAGCAGTAGTTGTAGTATTAGTAGTTGCAAAAGTAGCCGAAGTAGTAGCTGTGAAATTAGTAGAAGTAGTAGGAGTAGTAGTAGCAGAAGTAGCAGCAACAACTATAGTAGTAATAGTAGTTATAGAAGCAGTAGCAGCCAAGTAGCAGTAGTAGTAGTAGCAGTTATAGTAGTTGTAGGAGAAGTAGAGTAGTAGCAATACTAGTAGAAACAGGGTAACTATAGTAGCAGTAGTAGTAGAAGTAGTAGTAGGAGTAGCAGTAGTTATTGTAGTAGAAGTAGTTTTAGTTGTTGTTGTTGTAGGAGAATTAGTGCTAGTAGCTGTAGTAGTTGTTGTAGTAGTAGCACTAGTAGTAGCAGTAGTAGCAAACATAGCAGTTGTAATAGTAGTAGTAGTACTATCAGTAGCAGAAGAAGTTGTAGTAGTAGTAGTAATAGTAGTAGTAGAAGTAATAATATTAGTAGTAGTAGCAATGCTAGTAGTAGTACTAGCAGTAGAAGTAGCAGTAGCTACAGCAATTGTAGCAGTAGCAGTAGTAGTAGTGGTAGTGCCATAGTAGAAATAGTAGTAGTTGTAGTAGTAATAGCAGCAGCAGTAACATAGGTAGATTAGCCCTTGTAGCAGTAATAGTAGTAGTTGGAGAAGTAGTAGTAGTTGTAGTAGTAACTATAGTTGCAATAAGAGAAGTAGTAGTAGCAGTAGCATTTTCGCAATAGTAGTTGTAGTAGCAGTAGCAATAGTTGTAGCGGAAGTTGTTGTAGTAGTAGTAGTACTAATAGTAGCAGTATTAGTTGTAGTAGTAATATTAGGAGCAGAAGTAGGAATAGTAGTAGTACTACTAGTAGTAATAGTAGAAGAAGTAGTAGTAGGAGTAGTCGTACAAGTAGCGGTAGTAGCAGTAGTAGCAGCAGCAGTAGCAATAGTAGTAGTAGTATTAGTAGTAGTATTAGTAGGAGTAGTAGTAGTAGCAGCAGCAGCAGCAGTAGTAGTAGTAGTAGCAGCAGCAGTAGCTGTAGCAGCAGCAGCAGCAGTAGCAACAGCAGTAGTAGTTGCAATAGTAGTAGTAATAATGGTAGCAGCAGTGGTTGCAGTAGTAGTAGTAGCTAGATTATTCATAGTAGGTGTATTACTAGAAATTGAAGCGGTAGAAGTAGGGGTAGTGGTAGCATTAGTAGTAGTAGTAGAAGCAATATTACTAGTAGCAGTAGTAGTAGTAGTCGTAGTAGTAGCAATTGCCATTGGAGTTGTAGTAGTAGTAGTGGCAATAGTGCTAGGAGTAGCAATTACATTTGCTGTAGCAGAAGTAGTAGTTGTACCAGTATGAGTAGGAGTATCACTAGTAAATATAATAGTAGTAGTAGTAGTAACAACAGGAGTTGTAGTAGTAATAGTAGCAGTTGGCGTAGAACAAATTATAGTAGTAGTAATAGTAGTTGGAGCATCATAGTACTAGTTGTAGTAGTAGCAGTAGTACTAGCAGTACTACTAGCAGTAGTTGTAGCAGTAGTTGTAATAGTACTAGGACGAGCAGTACTAGTAGTATTAGCAGTAGTAACGGTAGTATTAGTAGCTACAATAGTTGTAGCAGTAGCAGTAGCTGCAGTAGTAGCAGTTGTAGTAGTAGTAGTTGTTGTAGGAGTTACAGTTGTAATAGAAGTTCTAGTAGTAGCAGTAGTTGTAGAAGTTGGAGAAGTATCAGTTGTATTGGCAGTTGCAGAAGCATTACTAGCTGTAGTTATAGTAGTTATAGTTGTAGTAGAAGCAATAGAAGTAGTAGCAGCAGGGGCAGTTGTGGTAGTAGCAGTAGTAGTAATAGTAATAGTTGTAGCAGCTATAGTAGTATTAGTAGTAGTAGTAGTAGAAGCCGCAATAGTGGCAGTAGTAGTAGTGGTAGTAGCAGGGGTAGTAATGGTAGTAGTACCAGTAGTAATAGCTATAGTAGTAGTAGTAGTACTACTACTACTACTACGAGTAGTGGTACAACTACAATAGCAGTAGTAATAGTAGAAGTAGCAGCAATAGTAGCAAATGTAGTAGTCGTAGGAGCAGTAGTACTAGTAGTTGTAGTAGTTGTAGTGGTTCTAGTAATAGTAGCACTAGTAGCAATAATACCAATATGAGTAGCAGTAGTAGTAGCAGTTGTACTTGTAGTAGTAGTAGTAGAAGTACTAGTAGTGGCAGAAGTAGTAGTAGTAGAAGCTGCATTAATAGTAGTAGTAGTCCTAGCAGCATTCATAGTAATAGTAGTAGCAATAGTGGTAGTAGCTATAGTACTAGTAGTAGTCATACCAGAAGCAGTAGCAGTGGTAGTAGTAGTAGTAGAAGTGGTAGTAGTGGTATGAGTGGATGTAGAACAGTAGTAGCAGTAGTGGTAGTAGTGCTAGTAGTGGTAAGAGTAGTAGCAATAGCAGCAGCAGCAATAGTAGCAGAAATAGCAGCAGCAGCAGCTGTAGCAGCCACAGCAGTAGTAGCAGTGGTAGTAGAAGCAGAAGAAGCTATAATGGTAACTGCTATAGTAGTAGCAGAAGTAGTAGTAGTAATTGTAGTAGTAATTGTTGTAGTAGTAGTAGTACTAGTGGTAGCAGTAGTAGTTGTAGCAGTAGTATTAGGAATAGGAGTGGTTGTTGTAGTGGTAATTGTGGTAGTAGCAGTAATAGCAGAAGTAGTGGTAGTAGTAGTAGTCTTAGTTGAAGCAGTATTTGCAGCAGCAGCAAAAGTAGTAGTAGTAGTAGTAGTAGTATGAGAAGCAGTAGTAGTAGCAATAGTAGCTATTGCAGTAGTTGTAGCCGGAATAGCAGTAGCTATTGTAGTAGTAGAAGTATTAGCAGTAGTAGCAGCAGCAGTAGTAGTGGTATAGTAGTCTTAGCAAAAGTAG
The DNA here is from genome assembly GCA_005019695.1 of Trichopus zeylanicus subsp. travancoricus. NCBI lineage: Eukaryota > Viridiplantae > Streptophyta > Magnoliopsida > Dioscoreales > Dioscoreaceae > Trichopus > Trichopus zeylanicus. The sequence continues at coordinate 158,527 of RXID01022285.1, read as the reverse complement.
CAATAGCAGTAGTTGTAGTAATAGTAGTAGCAGGGGAAGTAGAAGTAGTGATGATAGTTGTAGTAGCAGTACTAGTAGTAGCAAAAGTAGCAGCAGCAGTAGTAGTAGTAATAGAAGTAGTAGCAGCCTAGTGGCAATTGTAATAGTTGTAGGAGAAGTAGAATAGTAGTAGTACTAGTAGCAACAGTGCAAGCTACAGTAGCAATAGTAGTAGAAGCAGTAGTAGGAGTGGCAGTAGTTGTTGTAGTAGTACTAGTATTAGTTGTTGTTATTATAGGAGTAGTACTAGTAGCAGTTATAGCAAAAGTAGCAGTTGTATTAGTAATGGTAGTATTATCAGGAGCAGTAGATGCAATAGTAGTACCAGTAGTAGTAGTAGTAGTAGTAATAGTAGTAATAGTAGTACTAGTACTACTAGTATTAGTAGTAATAGCAATACTAGCAGTAGCATTAGCAGTAGAGCTAGTAGTAGCTGCAGCAATTGTAGCAGTAGTTGTAGTTGTAGTAGTAGTGTCATAGCAGCAGCAGTAGTAGTAGCAGTAGTAGTAGCAATAGTAGCGGTAGCGTTAGTCATTGTAGAAGTAATAGTAGAGTAGTAGTAATAGTAGTAACTGTAATAGTAATCATACTAGTAGTAGTAATAGTATCTGCAGTTGCAGTACGAGCAGTACTAGTAGCAGTAGCATTTTAGGTGTAGAAGTTGTAGTAGTAATTGTAGCAATAGTAGTAGCAGTACTAATAGCAACAGTAGTAGAAGGAGTAGTAGAAGGAGCAGGAGAAGCAGTAGTAGGAGTAGCAATTGTAGTTGCAGTAGTAGTAATAGAAGTAGCAGTAGGAGTATCGTTAGAAAAAATATTCGTAGTATAACTACTACTACTACTACTGCTACTTCTGCTACTGCTACCACTACTACACGTAGTACTACTGCTACTATGGCTATTACAACTCCTACTACGACAAAACCTACTATTGAAACAACTACTACAACTGTTACTACTACTACTACTTCTGCTACAATTGTCACTACTGCTACTACTACAATTACCACTGCGACTACTGCGACTACTACTGCGACTACTGCTGCAACTACTGATACTACTCCTAATCCTACTACTTCCACTACAACTGTGACTACTACTACTACAACTACTACTGCTGCTGTTACGACTGCAACTACTACTAGTTCTCCTACTACTACCACTACTGCTACTACGACTGCCACGACTACTTCTGCAACTACTTCGACTACGACTGTTGATGCTGCTACTGCTACTGCTACTACTTCTCCGGCCACTTCAAATAGTAGAACTACTACTTCAACTTCTATTACTACAACTACTACTACTACTACTACTACTACCACCACCACTACTAATACTACCACTACAACTAGTTGTACTATGACTACCACTGCTAATGTTGCTACTGCTGCTTCTACTACTGCTACTACAAGTATTGCTGCTACAACAACTAATACTGCTACAACTACTATGGCTACACTACTATGGCTACTACTACTACTACCACTACGTCTAACACTATGTCTACTACTACAACTACTACAATAGCTTCTACAACTGCTGGTGCTACTGCTACTACTATTACTACTACAACTATTACTACCACTACTACTACCACAACTTCTGCTACAACTGCTACTACCGCTACTATTACTACTACTTCGACTACTACTACCACAACTACTTCTACAACCTCAACAACTGCAATAGCAGCTAGTACATCTTCTTCTACTGCTGCTGCTACAACTGCTACTGATACTACTACTAGTACTAGTACTAATGCTACTAATACTACTACTACTCCCACTGCTACTATAACTACTACTACTACAACTACTGCTATTACTCCTCCTACCATTGCTACCGCTACAACACCTACCACCCTTGCTACTACTAATACTACTTCTACTACTTCTACAACTACTATTACTACTACTTCTACTACTACTGCTACTACTGCTACTAACGCTACTACTACTACTACTGCCAGTACTTCTGCAATTCTGACAACCACTATTAATACTCTAACTACTACTACTACGACAGCAAGCTCCACTATTAATACAATGACTACTATTACTGCTACAACTGCTACTACTGCTACGACTACTGCCACTCTTACTACTACTAATACTACTTCCAATACTAGTAGTATTTCTACTACTACTACTACTACTACTAGTACTATTACTTTACTCCTACTACTACTATTACTACTACTACAAATCCTCTTACAACTACAATTGCTATTACTACCACTACTACTATTGCTACAACTAGTACTACGCCTAATATTGCTACACTACCACAATTACAACAACAATAGCTACTACTACTACTACCACTACTAAACATTACGACTACTGCTTCTAATACTAAAGCTACTAATACTACTACTGCTAATTACCACTATAACTTCTCCTACTGCTAGTACTACTACCACTACATCTACCACTATGTCTACTACTACAACTACAACAACTTCTACAACAACCGCTGGTGCTACTGCTACTACTACTACTACTACAACTACTTCAACTATTACTACCACAACTACGTCTACAACCTCAACTACTGCAATAGCAGCTAGTACTGCTTCTACTCCTACTGCTATGATTGCTACTGATACTACTACTAGTACTAGTATTACTACTCCCACTAGTACTACTACTACTCACACTACTACTACAACAACTACTGCTACAACTTCTGCTATTACTCCTACTACCATTGCTACCGCTACAACAACTACCACCCTTACTACTACTAATACTACTTCTACTACTTCTACAACTACTATTACTACTACTTCCACTACTACTACTGCTACTACTGCTTCTACTACTACTACCGCCACTACTTCTGCAAGTCTAACAACCACTACTACTACTCTAACTACTACTGATATGACAACTAGTTCGACTACTAATACAACGACTACTATTATTGCTACGACCGCTACAACTGCTATGATTACCGCCATTCTTACTACTACTAATAGTACTTCCAATACTAGTAGTATTTCTACTACTACTACTGCGACTATTGCTATTACTACTATTATTACTACTACTACTACTTTACTCTTACTACTACTATTACTACTACTACAAATCCTCTTACAACTACAATTGCTACTACTACCACTACTACTATTGCTAGAACTAATACTACAACGAATATTGCTACTACAACTACAATTACTACAACAATAGCTACTACTACTACCACCACTACTAAACATTATGACTATTGCTTCTACTACTAAAGCAACTAATACTACTACTGCTAACTACAACTATGACTACTCCTACTACTACTACTACTACCACTACGTCTACCACTATGTCTACCACTACAACTACCGTAACAACTTCTACAACAACTACTGGTGCTACATCTACTACTACTACTACTACTACTACTACTACAACTACTACTACTACCACTACTTCTGCTACAACAACAACAACTACTACTACCACAACTGCTTCTACAACCTCAACTACTGCAATAGCAGCTAGTACTGCTTCTACTACTACAGCTACTTCAATTGCTACTGATACTACTACTAGTACTAGTACTACTACTGCTACTAACACTACTACTACTCCCACTACTACTACAACTACTGCTATTACTCCTACTACCATTGCTACCGCTGCAACAACTACCACCCTTACTACTACTAATACTACTTCTACTACTTCTACAGCTACTATTAATACTACTTCCACTACTACTAATGCTACTACTGCTACTACTATTGCTGCTGCCACTACTTCTGCAAGTCTACCAACCACTACTACTACTCTAACTACTACCGCTACGATAGCAAGTTCCACTGGTAATACAACGGCTGCTATTATTGCTACAACCACTACTATTGCTACGACTACTGCCACTCTTACTACTACCAATACTACTTCCAATAATACTAGTATTTCTACTACTACTACTACTACTACTACAACTACTGCTATTATTATTATTACTACTACTACTACTAGTTTACTCCTGCTACTACTATTACTACTACTACAAATCCTCCTACAACTACAATTGCTACTACTACCACTACTACTATTGCTACAACTAGTAGTACGCCTAGCATTGCTACTACTACTACAATTACTAAAATAATAGCTATACTACTACTACTACCACTACTAAACATTACGACTATTGCTTCTACTACTAAGGCTACTAATACTACTACTATTAACTATGACTATGACTACACCTACTTCTACTACTACTCAAAATACTACTAGTGCCACTCCAACTACTACTACTACTACTAGTAGTACTACTATAACTACTACAATTACTACTGTTGCTGCTGCAACTATTACTACTACCACTACTACTGCTACAACTATCGCTAGTACTAGTCCTATTACAATTACTACTATTGCTACTGCCACTACTACTACTACTACTACAACAACAACAACAACTACTACTGCCACTACTACTACTACTACTACAACAACAACAACAACAACTACTGCCACTACTACTACTACAGCTAGTACTACTACTACCACAACTGCTGCAAATGCTAGCGCTACTGCTACTATTTCTTCTGTTACAACTACTACTACTACTACTATTGCAACTACTACTACTGCTACTACCGCTACTACTACTACTACAACTACTTCTACTCCTACTAATACTACTACTACTAATCTTACTCCAACTACAGCTACTACGACTACCTCTAGTCCTACTACTAGTACTACTTCTTCTTCTTCTACCACTACTACAACTACAACTACTACAACTACAACTATTGCTACTACTACTAATACTAATACTAATACTACTCCAACGGGGACTACAATTGCCACTGCTGCTACTGTCACAACTACTATTGCAAAACCTGCTGCAAATACTACTTCTATTGCTGTTAGTACTACTACTGCTACTTCTATTAGTACTAAAACTACTACTTCTACTGCTGCCGCCGCTATTGTTGTTGCTGCTAGTCCTATCGCTGCTCCCACTATGACTACTACTACTATTACAACAACAACTACTGCTGCTGCTGCTGCTAATACTGCTACAGCAATTACCATTGCGACTACTACAACTACTACTCCTACTGTTACTACTACTACAACTGCTATTACAACTACTACTCTTACAACTACTACTATTGCCACTATTCCTACTATTACTATGATGACTACTATTGCTACTACCGCCTCAACTATTACTCCTGCTACTACTACTACTACTGCTCCTAGTTACCACAACTACTACTACAACTGCAACTATAGCTACTACTGCTACAACTACTGCTCCTACTACTACTACAGCTACTACGGCTGCTGTTGTTATTACTACGACTTCAGCTATACTGCTACTGTTGTTGCTACTACGGCAACCATTCCTATTACTTGTTCTACTACTGTTGCTACTACCACTACTATTACTACTACTACTACTACTGCTTCTACTACTACTATTACTATGACTACTATTACTACTACAAATGCGACTACTGCTACTACTACTGCTACTACTTCGACTCCTCCTACTAATGCTGCTGCCACTACTACTCTCCTACTACTACTAATGCTACTTCTGCAACTACTACTACAACTACTACTACTACTACTACTACAACAATAATAACTACTACTACTGCGACTACAACTCCTAATACTACTACTACTTCTACCACTAATACAACTACTGCTACTACTACTACCACACCTTCTGCTAGTAGAACTGTTACTACTACTACTGCTACTACTACAACTATTGCTACTGCTACTACTCCTACTGCTAATGCTACTAGTTCTGCTACTATGAATGCTACTACAACAAATGTAACTATTACTGCTAATTCTTCGACTATTACTATTACGACCAATGCTAATAGCATAGCTACTGCGACTACTGCTGGTATAAGTACTACTATAACTACTTCTACAACTACTACTACTTCTGTGATTACTACTTCTGCTCCTACTACAACTTCTACTACCACTATTACTACTGTTGCTACTAATACTACTACTACTACTACGACTCCTAGTTCTACTACTACTGCTACTATTGCTATTGCTTCTGCTACTGCTGCTGCTACTACTACTACTACTACTTCTTCTACTCCTACTACTACTTCTCCTACTACTACTCCTACTAATACTACTACTGCTACTACTACTTCAACAACAACTACTTTTGGTACAATTACAACAACTATTACCACTATTACTACTATTACTACTGTAACAACTACTAATACTACTACTAAGTATAACTTCTACTGCTACTACTACTACAATTACTTCTACTATTACTGTTACTTCTAATGCTATTGCTACTGCTACTACTCCTACTGTTGCTGCTACTACAACAGCAATGACTACTGCTACTGCTGCTACTACTGCTGCTGCTGCTACAATTGCTACAACTACTATTGCTACTACTGCTACTAAACCAAAAAGGACTGCTACTTCTACTACTACTATTATTGCTACAGCTACTACTCCTACTACTGCTATTACTACTTCACTATACTTGAACTATTAGAACAACAACAATAACTACTACCACTACTACCCCTACTAGTACTTCTACTTTTACTGATACTATTACAGCTACAACTAGCATTCCTACAACTGCTCTTACTACTACTACTACTCCCCCTTCTTCTATTGCTATTACTACTCCTACTATTGCTAATACTACTACCACTATTGCTATTACTACTACTACAACAACCACTACTATTACTTTCACTACTACCACTACTACTACAACAACTACTACTAATACTACTACCACTGCTACTACTGCCATGACTATTACTATCACTACTGCTACTACTCCTCCCACTACAATAGCTAATCTCACCGCTACTGCTGTCACTATTGCTTCTCCAACTACCATTACAGTTGCTACTACTACTACTATTACTACTTCTACTCCCACTCCTACAGCTACTCCAACTCCTACTTCGACTCTGATTACAATTACACCTACTACTAGTAGTAGTACTACAACTTCTACTACTAACACTACTACTGCAACTACTACAACGCTACTACTACTACTACTTCCGCTACTAATGCTACTACTATTACTACGACTGCTACTGCTACTACTGCTACTACTTCAACTACTCCTACTACAACAACCCCTACTATTATTAATAAAACTACTATAACTACTAGTACTACTGCTAAAACAACAACAACTACTACTTCCACTGCTAATTCTCCTAATAGTACTACTACTAGTACAACTATTGCTGCTATTGCTCCTACTACAACAACTACTACTCCTACTACTACTACATCTACTATTACTACCACTAGCACTATTGCCCCTATTGCTACTTCTACTGCCTCTACAAGTGTAATTACAACTACGGTTACTAATGCTGCTACTATTACCACTGCTACTACTACTACTATGACTCCCACTACAACAACTACTACTATTACTACTACTAGTAGTAGTACTACTTCTACTACCTCTACTTCTACTTTGCCTACTACTTTTACTTCTACTATTAATATTACTACTGCAACTACAACTACTGCTACTACTACTGCTACTATACTCAATACCACTGATACTACCACAGCTACTTCTATTATTGCTACTGCTACTGCAACAACTTTAGCCGCTACTAATGCAACGACTACTACTACTACGACAGTTACTGTTACAACAACAACTACTTCTACTACTGGTAAATCTACTACTACAGCTACAACTACTGCTACTGCCACTACAAATACAACAACAACTGCTACTAATTCTGCTACTGCTACTATCACTACTACTACTACTGTTGCTACTGCTGCTCCAACAACTACTGCTACAGTAACAACAACAACAACTACTACAGCTACTACTGCTACTACAACTATGACTACTACTATTACTGCAACCACTACAACTGCTGCTACTGCTGCTGCTACAACAACAACAACTACTAATACTGGTATTGCTTCTACTACAACTACTACTGCTACAGCTACTACTGCTACTACAACTATGACTACTACTATTACTGCAACCACTACAACTGCTGCTACTGCTGCTGCTACAACAACAACAACTACTAATACTGGTATTGCTTCTACTACAACTACTACTGCTATTACTATTACTACTACTACTCATACTGCTACTAGTACTACTACTACTAGGACAACTACTACCATTACTACTCCTACTACTGCTGCTAGCAGTCCTACTACTTTGGCTACTGCAACTACTACTACTGCTACTACAACTACAGCTTCTGCTATTGCTCCTACTACTTCAACAATAACAACTACTGCTACAACTACTCACAACTACTACAACAACTACTTACTGCTACTCCTACTACTACTAGTACTACAACAACTATGACCACAACAAATACTACTACTACCTATTACTACTACTAGCGCTACTACTGCAACTACTAGAGCTACTACTACTCCGCATACAACTAAGGCAGCTACTACTACTGATACTACTGTCCTACTACTACTACTACTATTTTTATTAGCATTACTACTACTAATACTACTACCACTCCTGCTCCTACTACTGATACAACTGCTCCTACACTACTACTACTATTATTGCTACCGCTCTAGCTGCGACTCCTAATACTACTACTGCTTCTACTACTACTTCTACTATTACTACTAGTACTACTACTACTATAGCTATAACTACCACAACTGCTTCTATTGCTACTGCTATTACTACTACTACTACTACTACTATAACAACAGCTGCTGCTACTACTGCTACTATTACTGCAATTGAAACTTTTTCTACAGCAACAACTACTGCCGCAACTAATACTACAACAAATACTTCTGCTACTCCTACTACAAATCCTATAACAACAACTGCGACTATTGCTAAGGGTACTACTATTGCTTTTACTACTACAGCTACAACAATTGCTGCTACTGCTGTTACTACTACTGCTACTACTACTACTGCTCCTAACACTACTACTACTACTACAATTACTAATACGACTACTGCTACAACAACAACTACTACACTACTGCAACAACTACTACTCCTTGTACTGCTACTGTTGCTACTTTTGCTACTACTGCGACTTCTATTTCTGCTACTACTGCTACTACTACTACTCCTACTACAACTCCTCTTACAACTAATGCTAGTACGTCTTCTCCTACTACTAATACAACTACCATTTCTTCTACTACTGCTGCTACTACTCTTGCTGCTACTTCTACGACCACTGCCGCTGCTGCTACTACTACTACTACTACTACTATAATTGCCACTACTACTACTACTGCCACTACTACTACTATAGCAACTACTGCTGCTACTACAACAACAACTACTACCACAACTACTACTACTACTACAACAACTACAACTACTATGCTACTTGTACTACTCCTACTATAATTGCATCTACTACTCCTACTACTGCTGCTACTACTGCTACTGTTATTACTGCTATGGCTACTACCACTTCTACTACTGCTACCACCACCACTACTACTACTACTATTGCTACTGCTAGTATAACCACTCCCACAACCACAATAGCAACTGCTACCACAACTACTATCCCTACTGCTAGTACTACTCCTAGTACTGCTACTAATACTATAACTATTACTACTATTGCTACTGCTGCTACTATTAGTACTACTACTACTACAACTATAACTACTACTCCCCCTACTACCACTACTACTACAACTTCAGCTAGTAAAATTGCTACTTCTACTAATGGTACTACTACTAATACTACTGCTACTGGTACTGTTACTAGTACTACCACTACCTCTACTACTGCCACTACAATAACTGCTACTACTACTACTACTACTTTTACCGGTACAACACCAACTATGACTACTACTGCTACTACTACGACTATTGCTACTACTACTGCTACTACTCCTACCACTGCTACTGCTAATATTGCTACTACTACTACTAGTACTCCCACTCCTCCTTCAACTAGTACTACTACTATTATTACTACTACTACTGCTACAACTGCTACTACTATGACTACTACTACTTCTGCTACTGCTGCTAGTACTACTACTATTATTATTACTGCTACTACTATTACTACTAAAGCTACTACTATGACCACTACTACTCCTAATACTACTACTGCTACTACCAGTACTACTTCTAGTTCTGCTACTACTATTGCTACCACATCTACTGCAATTGCTACAACTACTACTACTGCTACTACTATTATTATTGCCACTACTGTAGCTACTGCTGCTTCTACTACTTCTCAAACCACTACAACTGCATCTAATTCTACTACTACTTCAGCTATAATAACTATTACTACTTCTACTACAGCTACGACTACTTGTTCTTCGACTACTACTATTACTACAACTACTTCAACTGCTACAAAGACTACTGCTGCTACTGCTATGACTATGATTAATACTACTGCTACCCTACTACTACTGCTATTGCCACTACAACAACAACAACTACTACTACTATTGCAACTTTTACTGCTAGTACTACTACTATTGCTACTTCCTACTATTGCTACAACTACTACTCCTGTTGCTGCTACTACAATTACTACTACTACTACTACTACTACTACTGCAACTACTACTTCTCCCACTACTACTTCTCCCACTACTACTAGTACTGCAAATGTTGCTTCAACAAATACTACTACAACTTCTGTTACTATAGTTGCTACTATTACTACTACTGCTACTGCTACTACTTCTACTACGACAACTTCTACTACAACTGTAGCTACTAATACTACTACTACTACGACTACTACTGCTACTTCGGCTGATGTTGTTGTTGTTGCAGCTACTACTAGTACTACTATTACTACCACTACAGCTACCTTTGTTTCTACTACTGCTGTTGTTACTACTTCTACTACTGCTACTACTTCCACTACTATTACCACTACTACCACTATTGCCACTGCTGCTGCTATAGCTACTCCTGCTAATACTACTTCTACTATAGCTGCTGCTACTACTACTACTTCCACTACTACTACTGCTTCTCCTATTACTACTATTGTTACAACAACTGTTACTGCTACAACTCCTACTACTTCTACTACTTCTACCACTGCCACAACTATTACTTTTACTGCTAGTATTGCTATTACTACTACTACTACTACTCTTGCTGCTAACTACTCCTACTCCTACTACTACAACTGCTACTACCACTACTACTACTACTACTACTACTACTACTACTACTACTACTTCTGCTACAACTACTACTTGTCCAACTACTACTACTTACACTGCTACTATTACTACTACCGCTACAATGGCTATTGCTACTACTATTACTACTACCGCTACTACAGCTGCTGCTACTGCTGCTACAACAACAACAACTACTACTGGTATTGCTTCTACTACAACTACTACTAATATTACTACTACTACTCATATTGCTACTAGTACTACTACTACTAGGACAACAACTACCCCTACTACTACTCCTGCTGCTGCTAGCACTCCTACTACTTTGGCTACTGCGACTACTACTACTGCTACTACAACTACAGCTTCTGCTATTGCTCCTACTACTACATCAAAAACTACTACTGCTACAACTACTCACAACTACTAGAACTACTTATTGCTACTCCAACTACTACTAATACTACAACAACTACGAGCACAACAACTACTTCTACTACTTATTACTACTACTACTGTGACTACTAAAATTGCTGCAGCTACTACTACTCTACCTACGGCTATAGCTGCTACTACTACTAATACTACTACTCCTACTACTACTACTATTTTTACTACTATTACTACTACTCCTCCTACTACTACAGCAGCCACTACTACTACTATTATTGCTACCACTCTAGCTGTGACTCCTAATACTACTACCACTTCTGCTAATACTTCTACTATTACTACTAGTTCTACTACTGCTATCACTACAACTACCACAACTACTTCTACTGTTGCTGCTATTAATACTACTACTACTACTACTACTACAGCTGGTACTACTACTGCTACTATTACTGCAACTAAAACTTTTTCCATTATAACAAGTGCTGCCACAACTACTACTACTACTACAACAACAAATACTACTGCTATTGCTACTGCAAATCGTACAACAACAACTGCAACTACTGCTAAGGGTACTACTATTGCTTTTACTACTACAGCTACAACAACTGCTACTGCTACTATTACTACTACTACTACTACTGCTGCTGCTCCTACCACTACTAATACTACTATTACTAAGACTACTACTACTGCTGCTCCTACACTACTGCAACTACTGCTACTCCTTGTACTACTACTGTTGCTACAATTGCTACTACTGCTATGGCTATTTCTGCTACTATTGCTGCCACTACTACTCCAACTACTACTCCTCTTACAACTAATGTTAGTACGACTTCTCCTGCTGCTAATATAAAAACCATTACTTCGACTACTGCTACTACTACTCCTGTTGCTACTTCTACTACTACTACTACTACTACTACTACTACAATTGCCACTACTACTAATACTACTATTGCTACTACTACTACTACTACTACTACTATTGCTACTACTACTTCTACTACTACTACCACTGCTACTACCACTTCTATAACTACTATGTAGTACTGCTCCTACTGCTACTACTGCTACTACTGTTACTACTACTACTACTACAACTACTGCTGCTACCGCTGCTACTACTATTACTGCTATGGCTACTACCAATGCTACTGCTGCTACCACTACTACTACTAGTATAACTACTCCTACAACAACAATAGCAACTACTACCATAACTACTATTCCTCCTACTAGTACTACTCCTAGCACTTCTACTAATACTGCTGCTGCTACTATTATTGCTACTGCTGTCACTATTAGTACTACTACTACAACAACTACAACTATTACTCCTCCTACTATGACAACTACTACTACTACTACAACTACAGCTAGTAAAACTGCTACTTCTACTCATGGTATTGGTACTGCTACTATTACTACTACTACCACTACCTCTACTATTGCGACTACAATAACTGCTACTACTAGTACTACTTCTACCAGTACAATGCCAACTATGACTAGTACTGCTACTACTATGACTATTGCTATTGCTATTGCTACTACTCCTACAACTGCTATTGCTAATACTATTACTACTACTACTACTATTACTAATATTGCTACTACTACAGCTACTGCTAAAACTGCTTCTACTATAACTACTACTGCTGCTGCTATTGCTGCTAATACTATTACTACTATCATTGCTACTACTACTACTACTAAAGCTACTACTACTACTACTACTACTATGACCACTACTACTCCTAATACTACTATTGCAACTATTGCTACTACCAGTACTACTTCTATTGCTACGACTACTACTACTGGCACATCTACTGCAACTGCAACCACTACTGCTACTGCTACTACTATTACTATTGCCACTACTGTAGCTATTGCTGCTTCTACTACTTCTCCAACCCCTACAACTACATCTAATTCTACTCCTACTTCTGCCACAACAACAACTACTACTTCTACTACCACTACGTTTACTTATTCTCTGACTACTACTATTACTACACCTACTTCAACTGCTATAATGACTACTTCTACTACTGCTATGACTATGATTAATACTACTGCTACGCTACTACTGCTGCTGCTGTCGCCGCTTCTACTACTACTACTACTACTACTACTATTATTGCAACTATTACTGCTAGTACTACTACTATTGCTACCTACTACTATTGCTACAACTACTACTCTTGTTGCTGCACTATAATTACTACTACTACTACTACTACAACAACTACTACTTCTCCCACTACTACTACTACTACTGTTGATGTTGCTTCAACTAATACAACTACAACTACTGTTACTACAGCTGCTGCTGCTACTACTGCTGCTGCTGCTACTACTTCTACTATGACAACTACTACTACAACAACAACTACTAATACAACTACTACTGCAACTACTACTGCTACTTTGGCTGATGTTGTCGCTGCTGCTACTAGTACTAGTACTAGCACTACTACTACTGCCACCACTGCTACCTTTGTTTCTACTACTATTGTTGCTACTACTTCTACTACGACTACTACTTTCACTACTATTACCACTACTACCACTATTGCCACTGCTGCTGCTATAGCTGCTCCTGCTAATACAATTACTACTATAGCTGCTACTACTACTTCAACTTCTACTACTACTACAACTTTTACTACTACAGCTGCTCCTATTACTACTATTGTTACAACAACTGCTACTGCTACAACTTCTACTACTTCTACTACTTCTACCACTGCCACAACTATTACTTTTGCTGCTAGTACCGCTATTACTACTACGACTCCTCCTCCTACTGCTAACTACTATTGTTGCTACTACTACAACCACTACTACCACTAGTACTACTATTACTGCTTCTGCTACAACTACTACTTGTCTAACTACTACTACTATTTTCACAGCTACTATTACTACTACCACTACAATGGCTACTGCTACTACTATTCTTAATGCAACACATACTACTACTACCACTTCTTCTACTACAACTACCATAACAACTTCTACAACTGCGGATGCTACTGTTTCTCCCCTATGACTACTACAATTACTACTAATACTACTACTACTACGACTGCTACTTCTATTGCTACTACAATGACTGCTACTTCTATTGCTACTACAATGACTACTATTATTGCTACTACCGCTACTACCGCTCCTACAACAACCAGTCTCGCTACTACTAATACTACTTCCACTACTACTACTACTGCTGCTACAACAACTACTGCTTTACTCCTACAAATACTACTACTAATAATACTACTACTAATACTACTCCTACCACTACAACTTCTCCTACAACTACAATGGCTACTACTACCACAACTACAATTGCTACAACTAGTACAACTCCTAGCAATGCTACTACTACTATCATTACTACTATTACTACACGAACTACTTCAACTCCTACTACTACTACCACTAATAAATACTACAACTACTGCTTCTACGACTACATATACTAGTACAACTACCGCTACTGTTACTACTACTACAACTTCTACAACTACTATTGCTACTGCTACTACCACTACTACAACTACTACCTCTACTACTTCCATAACTACAATAACTACTTCTACTACTGCTACTCATACACCACCTACAACGATTGCTACTACTACTACTACTGCTACTACTGCTACTATTGCTATTACTGTTATTGCTAAAACTCCTAATACTCGTAGCACAACTGCTACTGCTATTACTACTTGCGACTAGTACTACTGCCACTTCTGCAACTGCTACTGCTACTACTACTGCTACTGCTCCAAATGTAGATGCCACAACTATGACTCCTACTACCACAACTGCTACTACTGCAATTGCTACCCCTACTACAACTGTTGCTACTACTACTACTACTACAGCAGCTACTCATACTACTACTACTAGTACTACAACTGCTACTACTGCAGCTACTACTACCACAACTATTACTGCTGCTTCTGCTACTACCACTACTACTACTACACAACTGCTACTACTATGGCTAATAATACCATAACTACTAGTGCTTCTACTACTACTGTTACTACTAATACTACAACTTCTACAAATGCTTTTACAACTACTGCTACTACTAGTACTACTATTATAATTACTACTATTCCTTCAATAATGACTACTACTATCCTCCTACCACTAGTGCTGCTACTGCTACTACTACTACTACAACTACTACTACTGCTACTATTGCTGCTGTTGCTACTGCTACTTCTAGTACTATTACTGTTGCTACTGCTACTACTACAACTGCTATGACTACTCCTCCTACTACTACTGCCGCTGCTACTACTACCTCTAGTGCTATAGCTGTTACTACTACTACTAGTAGTATTGCAACTACTACTACCACCACCACCTCTACAACTACTTCTACTGCTACTATTACTACTACTGCTCCTAATACTAGTACTGTTACTACGGCAACTACTGCTAATCCAACCAATGCTACTATGACAACTAATGCCAATACTACTACATTTACTACAACTATTGCTACTACTACTACTGTAATAGCTGTAACTGCTACTGATACAATAGCAACTACTGGTACTACAGTTGCATGTGCAACTACTCCAACTACTTCTACAACTACTAATACCAATACTACTATTGCTTCTACTACTGCGTCCTCCCCACCTACTGCTACTTCTAGTACTATTACTTCAACAACTACTAATACTATTACTACTACTACAACTGCTACTACTACTACTACTCCTACTACTACTATTATCACTAATACTTCTACTTCTGCTACTACTATGACTACTACTACTTCTACTTCTATTCCTGCTTCTGCTACTACTACGACTACTACAACTTCTACTTCTACTACTGCTTCTGCTACTACTACAACTCTTGTTACTACTACTTCTACTTCAACTACGGCTACTACTACTGCTACTATTACTATCGTTGCTACTACTGCTTCTATTCCTTCTACTGCTACTGCTACTAATGCTATAGATACTACTATCACAACTATTACTCCCAATGCTGCTACTACTACTAATTCTACTACTATTAGGCTACTCCCATAACTATTGCTGCTCCAACTACTACAACTACTACAACTACCAGTCGTGCTAATACTATAACTCCAAACACTCCTACTACTATTACTTCTGCTACAACTGCAACTACTAATACTATTGCTGCTTTAGCTACTACTACTACTACCACTACAATTACTACGACTACTAATATTACTAGTACAACTACTACTACATCAGCGGCTACTACTTCTGCTATTGCTACTACTACTGCTACTACTATTGCTACTATTACTTCTCCTACTAGCACTACTACTACTACTTCTCCTGCTACTACAACTACTACTGCTACAATTGCTGCTGCTGCTACTAATACTACTAAAAATTCTACTACTACTACTATTGTTGTTCCTACTGCTGCTGCTAAAACTAGTATAACTACTACTTCTCCTACTACTACAACTATTGCAACTACTACTACTACTCCTACTATGACTACTTTTATTACTACCGCTTCTACTACTACTACTACTACTACTACTTCTACTACAATGACTACTACTACTACTACTACTACTCCTCCTCCTACTACTACTACTGTTGTTGTTGTTGCTGCTACTACTACTAGTACCGCTACTACTACTACAACTACAACTACATCTACTACTACTAGCACTACTACTACTCCAACAACTGCTACTGTTACAACTACTAATACTACAATAACAACTACTATTACTACTACTACAACTACTCTTATTGCTACTACTACTACTCCTACTGCAACTACCACTACTACTTTCACTACTACTACGACTACTTTTAGAACTTAAATTGTTAATGCTACTACAAGGACAACTACTGCTATTGCAACTACTACAACTACTGCTGCTGCTGTTGCTGCTGCTGCTACTCCTCTTGCTGCTGCTATTATTGCTGCTGCTACTATTGCTGCTGCTACTACTACAACTACTTTTACAACTACTGTGACCACTAGTACTACTATTATCACAACTACTACCACTACTACTACTTCTACTATTTCTCCTGCATTAACAACCACTACTACTTCACCTACTACTACTGCTGCTGCTACTACTGCGACTACAACAACTACTGCTACTACAACTGCTACTTCTACTATAGCTACTGCTACTACTACTTCTACTACGAATACTGCTGCGACTACTACTCCTCCTACTACTACTACTGCTACTACTACTGCTACTTCTACTGCAACTAACTACTACTACACCTAATACTTCTACTGTAACTATGGAAACAACTACAAATACTACTGCTACTACTAGTACTATTACTACTGCTGCTGCTCCAACTGCTACTACTATAGCTAATAATGCAACTACTGCTACTGCTACTACTACTGTTACTACTACTACTACTACTACTACTACTTCTACTAATACAACTACTATCATTACCACTACTTCTACTTCTGAAACTACTGCAACTACGACGACGACAACTTCTACTACTGCTACTGGTACTACTACAACTCCTGCTACTAGTACTGCTTCTACTACTATGGCTACTACTACTACTACTACTACTACTACTATTATTACTACTAATACTACTACTACCACTTTTGCTACTACTACTTCTACTACTACTACTTCTGCAACAACTACTACTATCACCACTACAATAATTACAACAATTACTACTACTAGTGCAACTACTACAACTACAACTACTGTTTTTGTTTTCGCTACTACATCAGCTTCTACTACTAGTATAGCTACTACTATTGCTACTATTACTTCTGCCCCTACTATTACTGCTGCTGCAGCTGCAGCTCTTGTTATAGCTGCTACTAATAGGGTGACAACTACTACAACAACTACTGCTACTATTGCGACTACCACTACTATTACTATTACTGCTGCGGCTATTATTACTACTACTACTAATACTAATATTGCAACAACATCTACCTCTGATGCAGCTGCTGTTGCTGCTACTGCTACTAAAACAGCTACCCTCACTACTTCTCCTACTACTGCTACTACTATTGCGACTACTTCTACTACTACTACTACTACTACTACTCCTACTACTACTTCTCCTACTTCTACTACTACTACTACTACATCTATTGCTACTACTACTACTGCAACTGCTGCTACTACTACTAGTGCTAGGGCTACTACTCTTGCTACTACAACTATTACTACTTCTACTGCTATTACTTCTACTAGCATTACTAGTGCTGCTACTACTATTACTATTGCTATTGCTATTGGTACTACTACTGCTACTAGTACTCCCACTACTGCTAGTACTACTACTACTAGTACTGTGGCCATGAATACTACTACTACTCCTACTACCATTACTACTACTACTACTGTTGCTGTTGTTGGAACAACTACTACTACTACTAATGTTGTTGTTGTTGTTATTGAAATGAATACTACTACTATTTCTCTTACTAGTACTACAAATGCTACTGCTACCACTGCTACTACACTGCTACTCCTTTGACTACTACTACTACTACTGTTGTTGTTGCTACTACTACAACTAATACTATTACTACTACTACTGGCACAACAGCAAATATTGCTTTTGCCACTACTACTATTACTACTACTATTTCTTCTAATGCTTCCACTGCTCCTGCAACTACTACTAGTATAACTACTATTGCTACCTGTATGACTTTTACTTCGACTATTACTACTACTTCCACTTCTCCTACAATAACAACGACTACTACTTCTCCTACTACTACTACTTCTTCTACTACTGCTACTACTGTAACTACTGCTACTGCTACTACTACTTCTACTCCTACTACTCCTGCTTCTACTCCTGCTACTGTTGCTACTACCGCTACTGCAGCTACTACTACTAGTTCTATTACTACGGCTAATACTACTACAACAACCACTACTGCTAGTACTCTAACAGCTATTACTACTGCTACTACTACTTCTATTACTATGGCTACCACTACTATTGCTACTACTACTACAACCACTACTGCTAGTACTACTATGGTTACTACTACTATTATTACTACTACTACTCTTACTACTTCTACTGCTACTGCTACTTCTACTCCAAATACTGCAAGTACTACAATGATAACTACCGCTGCTACTACTACTACAACTACTGCTACTATTACTATTACTACTACTACTACTACTAATACAGTTGCAACTAATGCTATTACTGCCGCTACTGCTATTGCTCCAACTACTACTACTACTAGTACAACTAATATTGCATCACCTACTACAACTACCTTTGCTACTACTGCTGAAATTACTGCTAATACTATTACAACAACTACTATAATTGCTACAATAACTAATTCTATGGCTACTACTACTGTTACTATGAGTGCTACTACTGCTACTACTACTATTATTACTACTTCTACACTACTGCTACTTCTCCTCCGATTGCTGCTACTACTACTTTTGCTACGACTGCTACGATCGCTACTACTACCACTGCAGCTACTACTGCTACTGCTACCACTACTACTACAACTACAACAATAGCTACTACTACAACTACTACTATAGCTACTACTACTACTACTGCCACTACTTCTACTACTACTACTTCTATTGCTTCTCTTCCTACTACTACTATTTTTACTATTTCTATTGGTACTAATAGTGCCACTAACACTACTGCTTCTACTACAACTACTGCTACTGCTACTCCTACTTTGACTGCCACTACTACTATAACTAC
The DNA here is from genome assembly GCA_005019695.1 of Trichopus zeylanicus subsp. travancoricus. Classification (NCBI taxonomy): domain Eukaryota; kingdom Viridiplantae; phylum Streptophyta; class Magnoliopsida; order Dioscoreales; family Dioscoreaceae; genus Trichopus; species Trichopus zeylanicus. Next base: position 138,130 of record RXID01022285.1, on the reverse strand, counting down.
TACGACTCCCACTGCTACTACAACCACTAATGTAACTACTGCAACTACAGTTACTTCTACTTCTACTCCAACTACCGCTACTCAAACTACTACTTCTGCAACCATAAATACAACTATAACTAATACTACTACTACAATACTACTATTACTAATACTACAACTACTAATACTAACAGTACTATCACTACTACAAATACTACGACTACTACTACTTTTGCTACTACTATTGCTACTACTACAACTACTAATATTACTGTTGTTGCTACTACTGCTAACACTGTTACTACTACTATGGAAATTACTACTGTGAATACTACTACTGCCAATACTGCTACTACTACTTCCACTACTATGGCTACTGCTAATCCTAATACTCAACCTACTACAACTCCTCCTGCACGAATTCGTATGATAATTCCAACTCCTACTACTATTACTACTACTACTACTATTACTCGTATTACCACTACTACTATTACTACTACTACTACTACTACCATTACTACTGCTACTACTACTACTACTACTACTACTATTACAACTATTACCACTACAACTTCTTCTTCTGCTACTTGTACTACTATGAACAATACTACAACTACTTCTACTGCTACTACTACAATTGATGCTACTGCTAGTACTACTGCAACTACTACTCCTACTTCTACTACTACTACTACTGCAACTACTACTAGTACCGCTACGGCTACTACTACCATTACTTCTACTACACCTATTACTATTACTACTACTACAGCTGCTGCTACTGCTACAACTACTACTACAGCTACTACTCCAATTGCTACTATTACTACGAGCACCCCTACTACTAGTACTACTACCACTGCTACACTACTTCTACTGCTACTACTACTACAACTACTGCTAATACTTCTCCGACCACTATTACTACTGCTACTACTTCTGTTACTACTACTATGCTACCCCTACTAATATTACTGCTACTACCACTATCGCTGCTATTACTAGTAGCAGCACTATAAGTATTACTACTACTACTACTACTACTACTACAACTACAAATACTACAGCTACTACTACAACTACTACTTCTACTACTATTACTACTACACTAGTACAACTACTTCTGCTGATACTGCTATGACTACTACAACTACTACTACTATTGCTACTATGTCTACTACTGCTAGCACTGCTACCATTGATATGTTGCTACTGCTACTACTTTAGCTACTACTAGAACTACCACCACTACTACAAATACTGCTACAACAACTACTGCTACTACAGCTACTACAACTACTGCTACTACTTCTACTACTACTATTGCTAATATTACTTCAACTACTGTATCTACTACTACTACTACTCCAACTACTACTACTACAACAACTAGTACTTCAACTATTGATACCCCAACTATTACTACTACTACTGCTAGTACTGCTCCTACTACTGCTACTACTGCTCCTACTGCTCCTACAATTACTACCACTCCTAGTTCTGCAAGTTCTACAATTGCCTCTACTACTTCGACTACTACTACTACTACTACTACACTAGCTACTACTCATACTACTACTACAAATGATGCACCTATCAATGTTGAAATTACTACTTCTGCTACTACTACGGATACTAATAAAACTACTGCTAATATTTCTACAACTACTACAGCTGCTATGACTACTACTACTACGACTATGACTACCCCTACAACAATTACTACTACTACTACTACTTCTACAACTACTTCTACTACTGTTACTACTACTTCTAAAACTACTACTACTATTACTATTACTACTACTAATACTACTATGGCCTCTACTGCTACTACTACCATGACTACTATTTCCACTACTACCACTACTACTACTACTTATTCTACTACTACTACTTCTACTACAACTACTGTTACAGCTAATACCACAACTATTGCTATTATTATTGCTACTACTGCTACTAATACTTATGCTGCAACTACTACTATTGTTGCTATTACAACTGGTACTAGTTATACTACTACTTCTACTTCTTGTACTCCTAGTGCATCTAGTACTGTTGCTATTAATACTACTGCCACTACTGCCACTACTGCTACTACTACTACTACTGCTACTCTTTCTTCCATAGCTACTACGGCTGCTTGTACTACTACTACTACCACCCCTACCTTTGCTACTATTGCAACTACTATTGCTACTACTACTACTACTGTTACTATTACTAATACTATGACTACAACAACTACTACTACCGCTATTGCTACTACTACTACTACAACTATTTCTACTACTACTACAACTACTTTTGCTGCTACTACTACAGCTACTGCGGCTACTTCTGCTACCACTACTACCGCTATTCCTAATATTACTTATACAACTAAGACTCCTACTACTTCAAATACAACTTCGCATTTTACTACTTCTACTACCACTACTACTACTAGTACAACTACTACTAGTTACACTATGACTACTACGACTACTATAGCAACAACTACTACTACTTCCCCTACTATTACTTCCTCTGCTACTACTACCACTACCACTACTACTGCCACTAATACTACAACCACAACGGCAACTCCTACTATGGCTACTACTACTACTGCTACTACTACTATAACTACTATTACAACAACAACTACTACTACTACTACTATTACTGCTGCTACCATGGCTATAATGACAACTCCTAGTTCAACTACTACTACTAATACTACTATGTCTACTGCAACTACTATTACTACTAGTACTGTGACTACAACTATAACTATTATCGCTACTACTACTGCTACTACTGCTGCTATTGCTACATCTACTAGTATTGCTACTACTACTACTGCTGCTAATGGAGCGACAACTACTACTGCTACTGCTACTACTATTTCTTCTCCTACTACTACTACTTCTAGTACTACTACTATTACTACAACTACTATTGCCACTACTACTACTACTACTGCAACAATTGTTGCTATTAATGCTACTACCACTACTTCGACTATTACTATTGGTACTACTACTACAACTACTGCGACTGCTACTGCTACTACTTCTACAACTACTACTACTTCTCTGACAACAATTACTAATCCAAATACTGCTACTGCTAGTACTACTGCTACTCCTACTAAAACTACTGCTGCTACTACTACTTCTGGTGCTACTAGTCTTACTACTACTTTTACAATCACCACTACTTCTACTTCTACTACTACTACTACTATGGCTACTGCAGCTACTTCTTCTACCACTACTATGACTGCTGCTACGGCTACTATTGCTACTACTATTACTACTACTACAACAACAACCAGAACAACTGCTGCTGCTGCTCTGCTGTTGCTGCTACTACTGTTGCTCCTATTGCTACTGCTGCGGTAAATTCTACTACTACTATTACTATTAATCCTACTACTACTACTACTACTATTATTATTGTTGCTACTACCACTACCACTACTATTATAACTACTATTGCTGCTACTGCTACTTCTCCTACTCCTACTACTACTGCGGCTACTAGTCCTATTGCTATTAATACTACCACTACCACTATTGTTGTTGCTACTACCAATACTACCAGTATTACAACTACTATTGCTTCTAGTACTACTTCTCCTACTCCTATTACTATTGCTACTACTACTTGTACCATTTCTATTGCAACTAATGCTATTACTATTACTACATAACTACTACTACTGCTATAACTACTACAACTGCTACTACTGCTACTATTGCTACTACTACTACTACAACTTCTCCAACTCCTAATACTAATGCTGTTGCTACTACTGCTTCTCCTATTGCTACTGGAATGGCTACTAATACTACTACCAATACTACTGCAACTACTGCTACTACTACTATTGCTACTACTACTACTTCTACTACAAGTGTTACTATTACTACGACTACTACTAGCTCTATTACTATTTCTAATACTACTATAATTGCTACTACTGCTAATGTTGTTGCTATGATTACTTTTCCACCTACTACTACCACTTCCTCGACTAACACTACATTTACTACAGCTACTACTACTATTACTACAACAACAACTGCTGCTGCTACTACTACTACCACTACTTTGCTTGCCACTCCAATTACTACTTCTACTACTATTGCTACAACAATAACTAATAATACTATAACTTCAACTACTACTAATACTACTACTACTTCTCCTACTACTATTACTACTACTACCACACCTGCTACTAATACAACTGCTATTGCCACTAATACTACTGTTGCTACTACTACCATTGCGAATACTGCTACTACTTCTACTTCTTCCTGAACAATAATTTCTGCTGCTTCTACTACTACTACTATAGCTGCTACTGCTGTGACTGCTACTACTACTACAACTGTTACTGCGGCTACTACGGCTACAATTGCTACCACTACTACGGCTTTTACTTTTGCTACTAATGCTCTAACTATTACTACTATAACTACTACTACTGCTACTGCTGTTATTACTACTAGAACTACTACTACTACTGCTGCTGCTGCTACAACTGATGCTACTTCTACCTCTAATGCTACTAGTACTACTATTGCTACAACAACAATAACTACTACTACTATTACTACTATAAGACAACTTCTACGACCACTACTACTACTACTACTACTACTTCTCCTCCTCCTACTACTACTACTAATGCCAATGGTATTACTGTAATGACTGCTACTACTTCTACTCCTACTACTACTACAACTACTAAAATTGCTGCTACGACTGTTACTACTATTGGTGCTACTACTCCTAATAATGGAAGCACTACAATAACTATTGCTGCTGCTGCTACTAATACTACTACAATTGTTACAACACTTGCTACAACTTTTTCTAATATAGTTACTATAGCTACTACTACTGCTGCTACCGATACCATTCCTACTGCTACTATTGCTACTACTGCTACTGCTAATACAATTACTACTATTACCACTACAATTATTGCTATTACTGCTACAACTACTAGTATAACTAATACTATTCCTTCTGCTGCAACAGCTACTCTTGCTACTCCTACTACTGCTGCAATTGCTACCATTAATGCTATTGCAACTTCTACTACTACAACAACTAGTACTACAACTGCTACTAATACTGCTACTACAACTATGACTACTAGTACTATTATTACTATTGTTACTACTGCAGCCGCTAATACTACTACTACAACTACTACTACTCCTAATACTTCTGCTACCTCTACTACTATTATCGCTGCTGCTACTACCACTACTACTACCACTGCTACTACTACTTCCACTAATAGTACTATTGCCACTATCACAGCTACCTCTGCTACTACTACCATAGCTAAAACTACTACTACTGCTACTACAACAACTAGTACTATTACTACTACTACTACTACAACTGTTGCTACTACTACTGCTGCTGCTACTACTACTACTACCAGTGCTACTACTACTACTACTAGTGCTACTACTACTACTACAACAAAAACTGCTACAACAACTACTACGACAACTGCTACTGCTACTGTTGTTGTTGTTGCTACTACTACTACTAGTGCTACAACAATATCTGCTGGTACTACAACTACTACTACTATCACTACTACTACTACTTCAGCTACTACTGCTACTACCACTATCACTACTACTACTGCTTCAGCTACTACTGTTGCTACCACTACTATTACAAATACAGTTGCTACTACTACAACTGCTGCAACAACAACTACTACTACTACTGTGGCTTCTACTATCAGTACTTCTTCTATAACTAGTATTGCAGTTGTTGCTGCTACTACTCCTCCTACTACTAATACTACTACTATGGCTACTACTACTACTCCTACTGCTTCTATTACTACTGCTACTGGTACTACAACTTCTGCTTCTACTACCGCTACAACTACTGCTACTACTGCTACTACTACTAATCCTATTGCTATCATTGCTACTAGTTCTACTACTACTGCTACTAATGCTACTACGGCTACTACTAAAACTACTACTACTGCTACTGCTGCTACTACTGCAGCTACTACTACTACTTCAACTGCTATTACTGCTACTATACTACTTCAACTGCTACTACTACAACCACTACTACTACTAGTACTGCCACTACTAGTACTACTACTGCTACTATTACTTCTGCTACAAGTACTGCTACTACTATTGTTATTGCTACTATGGCTAGTAATGCTATTACTACTATTACTATTCTGCTACTACTACTATTTTGCTACTACTACTACTATGACTACTACTACTACTACTACTAATACTCCTACTCCAGCTAATACTACGGCTTCTACTATTAGTACTATTACTACTACTACTACTACTACTTTTACTACTATTTATTCTCCTATAACTTATACTACTATGATTACTACTGCTATGACTACTACTGCTGCCACTAATTCTACTATGACTTCTGCTGCAACAATTACTACTACTGCTACTACTACTATTACTACTACTACTACTACTACTACTACTGCAACTACTTCTACTATAACTTTGCTACTACTATTACTACTACCGCTACTACTACTACTGCTATTGCTACAACAATAACTACTATTACTATTACTAGCACTAATGCTGCTATTGTTGCTGTTACTACTACTACTACTACTACTATTGCAACTACTACTACTACTCTAACTACTACTAGTACTGCTACTAATACTACTCCTACTGCTATTACTGTTACTACTCCTGCAAATAGTTCTAAAACTACTACTAATGGTACTATTACCAATTCTACTAGTTGTACTATGAATATAGCTACTACTGCTATTGTTACTACTGTTGCTACTACTACAACAACAACAACTACTACTACTACTTCATCTTTGAGTACTACTACAACAACGACTGCTGCTACTACTACTATCACCGCTACTAATACTACCACTACTTACGCTATTACTACTACTACTACTATTATTGCTGCTGTTACTACTGCTACTGTGACTACTACTGCTACTATCGCTACTACTTCTACTATTATTATTACCAGTGCTACTGCCCTTACTGCCACTTTTGCTATTGCTATTACTGCTACTAGTTCTGCTGCTACTACTTCTAATACTACTACAACTACTATTCCAATAACTACTATGATTATTACTACAACTACAACTACTATTTTTGAAACTACTACTGCAACTACTTCTGCTACTACTACTACTACTACTATAACTACTACTTTCGCTATTTTTCCTACTTCTACGACTATTGTTACCATTACAACTGCTACTGCGGCTGCTACTACCACTGCTAAAATTATAATGACAACAACAACAACAACTACTACTACTAATACTCCTACTACTGCTCCAAATACAACTACTATAACTATTAATGCTATTTCCTCTACTCTTACACCTACAATTATAGCTACTACACTGCTACTACTACTACAACTACTATTATTTTTACTACTAATACTCGTACAACTATTACATCAGCTACCACATCTACTACTGCAACAGCAATTGCTACTCCTACTATTATCGATACTACTCCTACTAAAACTTCTACTACAACTACTACTTCTATTGCTAATACTACTTCTACAGCTACAACAACAACTTCTACTACTACTAATACTACTGCTACTACTACTACTATTTCTACTACTAGTTATGTAGTAGTAGCATTTGTAGTAGTAGTCTTGGCAGTAGTAGTTGTAGTAGTGTTAGTAGTAGTAGTATTAGTCATCATAGTAGTAGCACTAGTAGTTGTAGTAGCAATAGTAATAGTAGTAGTCGTTGTAGTAGTAGCTGAAGTAGTATTTGAAGTAATCGCAGAAGTGGTGGTAGTAGTAGCAGCAGTAGTTCATATAGTAGTAGTTGTTATACTAGTAGCAGTAGTAGTAATACTAGTAGAAGTCATAGTAGTAGAAATAGTAATATTAGTAGCAGTTGTTGTAGTAGTAGTAGTAGTTATTGTAATAGTAGTAGTAGTCATAATAGTATTAGTAGTAGTGGTGGTGGTAGTAGTAGCATATCTAGTAGCAAACGCTATAGCAAAATTGGTAGTAGTAGTTGCAGAAGTAGTAGCAGAAGTGGCAGTAGTAGTAGCAAAAATTATAGTAGAAGTAGTTGTAGTAGTAGCAGTAGCAGTAGCAATAGCAGTATTAGTAGTAGCAGTAGTAGCAATATTAGCGGTAGTAGTAGTTGTAGCAATAGTAGTAGTAGTAGCAACAGCAGTAGTAGTAGTCATTGCAATAGTGCTCATTGTAGTAGCAGTAGCAGCAGTTGTTATACCGGCAATAACACCAACAACATCAGTAGCAGCGGCAGTAGTAGTAGTAGTAGCAAGATTAGCGGCAGTAGCAATACTAGTAGTAGCTGCAGCAACAATAGTAGCAGTAGTGATAATAGTAATAGTAGTAGTAGTAGCAGCAATAGTTGTAGCAATAATACTAGTAGTAGCCATAGTAGTTTTGGAAGTAGTAGCAGTAGTACGAGCAAAAGTAGTTATTGTGGAAGTAGTAGCAATAGGAATAATAGCAGTAGTAAAATTAGAAATGGCAATAGTAATAGTATTAGTTGTAGTACTAGTAGTAGCAGCAGTAGTAGGTGCATTAGTGGTAGCAATTGTAGTAGGAGAAGCAGTAATTGTAGCAGAAGTTGTACGACAGCATTAGTGGTGGCGGTAGTAGCTACTACTGTAGCAATAGTAGTTGTACTAGTAGTAGTAGTAGCTGGAGGATTAGTAGTAATAGTAGCAGTAGTAGTAGTAATAGTAGTAGTAGTAGTAGCAGCAGCAGTTGAAGTAGAAGTTGTACTAGAAGTAGTAGTAGTAGTAGTAGTAGTAGTAGTAGTAGTAGTAGTAGTAGTAGTGATGATAGTAGGATTAGCAGTGGTAATAGTAATGGTAGTTGTATTATTAGTAGTAGTAGTAGTGGTAGTAGCTGCAGTAGCAGCAGCAGCAATAGTAGTAGTTGAAGTAGTAATAGTTGTAGTAGTAGTTGCTCCAGCAGTATTAGTAGTAGCAATAACTGTTATAGTAGTAGCAGCAGCAGTAACAGTAGAAGTAATAGCTATTATAGTAGTAGAAGTAGTTGTAGTAGTTAAGGTAACAATAGCAACAGTAATAGTAGTAGTATTAGCAGCAGCAGCAGCAGTAGTAGTAGTAGTGGTGGTGGTAGTAGAAGTAGTAGTAGTTGTGGTAGCAGCCGCAGCTACAGCAACAACAATAGTAGTAGTAGCAGTAGTAGTAGTAGTATTAGTAAGATTAGTAGTAGTTGTAGGAGAAGGAGTAGTAGTAATAGTAGTAGTAGTAGCCATAATTGAAGCAGCAGTAGTTTTAGGGGTAGAAATAGTAGTAGTCCTAGTAGTAGTTGTAGTATTAGTAGTAGTAGTAGTAGTTGTTGTTGTAGTAGTAGTAGTAGTTGTAGTATTAGTAGCAATGGTAGTAGTAGTTGTTGTAGCATGAATAGCAGTGGTAGTAGTAGTCACAATAGCAGCAGGAGAAGTAGTAGTAGAGGTGTAGTAGTAGGGGGATTTGTAGTAGTAGTATCTCTAGTCGGAGTATTAGGTGTAGTAGAAGTAGTAGTAGAAGTAGCAGCACGAGTAGTAGTAGTAGTAGTAGTAGAAGCAGTAGTTGTAGTAGTAATTATACTAGGAGCAGCAACAGTAGTAGTAGTAGCAATAGTTAGGGTGGTAGTGGTAGTAGTAATAGTTGTTATATTAGTAGTAGTAGTAGTAGTAGTAGTAGTAGTAGTAGTAGTAGTAGTAGTAGTTGTTGTTGTTGTTGTTGTTGTTGTTGTTGTTGCCTATTAGTACTAGTAGTTGTACTTGTTGTAGGAATAGCTGCAAAAGTACCAGTTGTAATAGTCGTAGTCATAGTAATTGTAGTAGTAGTAGTAGTAGTGGAAGTTGTAGTTGGGGTATTAGGAATAGTAGAAGTAGCAGTAGTAGTAGTAGTAGTAGTTATAGTAGTAGTAGAAGTAGTTGTACCAGTAGTAGTAGTCACAGTCGTAGTCATAGTAGTAATAGAAGTAGTACTAGTGGAAGTTGTTGTTGGAGTAGTAGTAGAAGTCGTACCAGTAATAGTAGTAGTAGAAGTTGTACTAGTAATAGTAGTAGTAGTCTCAGTAGTAGTAGTAGTAGCAGTAGTAGTAATAGTAGTTGTATTAGCAATAATCATAGTAGTAGTAGTCGTAGTAGTAGTAGTATTAGCAGTAGTGGTTTTAGTAGTAGTAGTGGTGGTAGTAGTAGTAGTAGTGGTAGTAGTAGTAGTGGTAGTAATATTAGTAGTAGTAGTATTAGTAGTATTGGTAGTCGGAGTTATAATAGTAGCGACAATAATAGTAGCAGCAACAGTAGTTTTAGTAGTAGTAGGAGGAGTAGTAGTAGTAGGTGTAGTAGTAGTAGGAGTAGTAGTTGTTGTAGCAGAAGTAGTAATAGTTGTAGTATTAGTAGCAGTAGTAGTAGCAGAAGTAGTGGTAGTAATAGTTGCAGTATTAGTAGCAGTAGTAGTAGCAGTAGTAATTGGTGTACTAGTTGTAGTAGTAGTTGTAGGAGTAGCAACAACAGTAGGAGTAGTAGTTGTATTTATAGTAGTAGTAGTAGTAGTATTAGCAGTAAACGCAGTAGTATTAGTAGTAGTTGTGGTGTTAGTGGCAGTGGTAGAAGTAATAATAGTTATAGTAGGAGTACTAGTTATAGTAGTGGTTGTAGTAATGTGATTGTTATTAGTAACAACAACAACAACAACAATAGTAATAGTAGTAGCAATCGTAGTAGTGGTGGTAGCTGTAGCAGCAGCAGTAGCAGTAGTAGTATTAGCGATAGTAATAGTGGTGGTAATAGCAGCAGTAGTTGTCATAGTTTCAGAAGTAGTTATGGTAGTAGTACTCACAGCAGAAGCAGCAGTAGCAATGATAGCGTTAGTAGTGGTAGTAGTAGGTGTAGTAGTTGTAAGAGTAGTAGTAGTAGCGGCAGTAGTAGTGGTAATAATACTTGTAGTATTAGTAGCAATAGTAGTAGCAGTAGTAATAGGTGTACTAGTTGTAGTAGTAGTTGTAGCAGCAGTAGTAGGAGTAGCAACAGTTGTAGGAGTAGTAGTTATAGTTGTAGTAGTGGTATTAGTAGTAGTAGTGGTAATAGGAGAAGTTGTGGTAGTAATAGAAGTGGTAGAAGTAATAATAGTTGTAGTAGGAGTAGTAGTTGTAGTGGTCGCTATAATAGTATGAGTGTTAGGAGAAGTAGTAGTAGTTGTTGTTGTTGTAGATTTAGCAGGAGTCGTAGTTATTGTAGCAACATCATTAACAACAATAGTAATAGTAGTAGCAATTGTAGTAGCAGCTGCAGTAGTAGTGGAAGTAGTAGTAGTACCAGCAACAGGAGTAGTAGTAGTAATAGTACTAGTAGTAGTAGTTGTTGTAGTACTAGTAGTAGTAATAGTAGCCATAGTAGTAATAGTTTGAGAAGTAGTTGTGGTAGTAGTACTCACAGTAGCAGCAATAGTAGCAGCGGCAATGGCAACAGCAGCAGCAGCAGCAGCAGAAGTAGTAGTAGTAGTAGTAGTAGTAGCAGTAGAAGTAGTACTAGTAGTAGTAGCAGTAGCAGCTGTAGTAGGAATAGTAGTAGTAGTAGTAGTAGTCAGTTGTAGTAGTAGTTGTTGTTGTTGGAGTACGTGTAGGGGTACAGGAATCAATAGGAGTAGGTAGTAGTGGTATTTGTAGTAGTAGTAGTAGTAAGAGTAATAGCAGTAGTAGTAACAGTAGTAGTGGTAGTAGTAAGAGTACTAGCAGTAAGCGTAATAGGAGTAGTAGCGTTAAGGCGTCGTAGTAGTCGTAGTAGTAGTAGTAGTAGTGTAGTAGTAGTAGTTAGTAGTAGTCGTAGTAGTATTAGTAGTAGTAGTAGTTATACCGTAGTAGTCAATAGCAGTATTTAGTAAGTGGTAATAGTGGTAGTAGTTGTCAGTAGCAGTAGACGTAGTGGTAGTAGTAGTAGGAGTAGTAGTAGTAGTAGTAGTTGGCGTACTAGTAGAGTAGTAGTAGAAGTAGTAGCTATGGTAGTAGGTTATAGTAGTAGTAGGAGTAAAAGTTGTAGTTGTGGTAGCAGTTTTTGTTGTTGTAATAGTACTAGTACTAGTAGTGGTAATAGTTGTAGTAGTAGTAATAGTAGTTGTAGTAGTGGTGGTAGTAGTAGATGTAGTAGTATTAGTAGTAGAAATAAAAATATTCGGAGTAGAAGTAAAAATACAAGAAGTAGTAGTAGTAGTAGCATTAGCAGAAGTAGTTGTAGCAATGGTAGTGATAGTAGTAGTAGTAAGAGTAGTAGTAGGAGTAGTAGTAGGAGTAGTAGTTGTAGTAGAAGTAGTAGCAGTAGCAGGTGTAGTAGTAATAGTGGTAGTTATTGTACTCGTAGTAGAAGTTGTAGCAGCAAGAGTCGTAGCTATAGTAATAGAATTAGTTGTAGCAGAAGTAGTAGTAGTAGTAGTAGCAATAGCAGCTGAAGCAGTAGTGGCAATAGTAGTTCTAGTAGTAGTAGAAGTATTTATAGTAATAGTAGTAGTTGTTGTACTAGTAGTATTAGAAGTAGTGTTAGTAGTAGTTGTAGTGGTAGTAGTCGTTGTATTTGTAGTAGTATTAATTATAGTGGTATTAATTATAGTAGTAGGAGTAGTAGTTGCAGTTGTATCAGTAGTAGTAGTAGCAGTTGTAGCTATAGTAGTAGTAGCAGCCGGAGCGGTAGTAGTACTATCTGAAGTAGTTGTAGTAGGGGCAGTAGTAGTGGTGGCGACAGTAGTAGTAGTAGTAGCAGCAACAGTAGTAGTAGTAGCCAAAGTAGCAATAGTAGCAGTTGTAGAAGTAGTAGTAGTAGTAGTAGTAACAGTAGCGGTAGTAGTAGTTGTAGTAGTAATAGCAGTAGCAGTAGAAGTAGTAGCAGCAACAACAGTAGTAGAAGAAGTACTAGTATGAGCCGTTGTAATAGCTGCAGTAGTAGTAGAGGTAGTAGCAGTTGTAGTAGCAGCAGCAGCAGCAGCTGTAGTAGTAGTAGTAGTTGTAGTAGTACTAGTAGCTGCAGTAGTAATAGTAGTAACAGTAATTGCTATGGTAGCAGTAGCAGCAGTAATTGCTATAGTAGCAATAGCAGTAGTTGTTTTAATACTAGTAGGGGTAGTAGAAGTAGCAACAATAGTAGTAGTAGTAGTAGTAGAAGTAGTGGTAGTAGTAGCAGTAGTAGAATTAGTAATAGCAACAGTAGTCGTAGCAAAAGTAGTACCAGTAGTGGTAGTAGTAGAACTAGTTGCAATAGTAGTGGCAGTAGTAGTAGTAGTAGTAGAAAGAGCAGCAACAGTGGTAGTGGCAACAGTAGTAGTAGTAGTAGTAGTTGTAGTAGTACTAGTAGTAGTAGTATTACCAAGAGTAGCAACAGCAGCAGCAGCAGTAGTTGTGGAAGCAGTAGTAGTAGCAGTCAAAGTTGCATTAGTAGTCGCAAAAACGACAGTCGTAGTAGTAGTAGTCATAACAGTAGCAGCATTAGTAGCAACATCAGTAGTCGTTGCAGCTGTTGTATTAGTAGAAGTAGGGATGAGTAGCAAAAGTAGTAGTCGTAGCAGTTGCTGTAGTAGAAGTAGTATGTGTAGTAGTAGTAGCAGCGGTAGTAGTAGTGGTAGTCGTAGCAGTAGTAGCAGCAATAGCAGCAATTGTAGTAATCGTAGTATTAGTAGTAGTAGTAATAATAGTAGTAGTAGTAGTAGCAGTAGCAATAGTGGTAGTTGTAATTGAAGTGGTAGTAATAGTAGTAGTTGTCGTAGTAGTAGTAAGTGTAGTAGGAGTTGGAGTAAGGGTAGTAGTAGTCAGGGTAGTGTTAATAGTAGTAATAGTAGTACTAGTAGTAGTTGTAGGAGTTGTAGCAGTAGTAGCAAAAGTCATTGTAGTAGTAGTAGCAGAAGAAGTAGTAGTGGTAGTAGTTGCAATAGTAGAAGTTGTGGTGGTTGTAGCATTAGTAGTAGCTATTGTAGTATTAGTAGTAGTCGTAGTAGCAGTAATTGCTGCAGTAGTAGTAATAGTATTTGCTGTAGTAGTAGTGGCTGCATTAGTACTAGTAGTAGTTGTTGTAGTAGTAGTAGTTGTTGTTCTTGTTGTTGTGGTTGTTGTAGTTGGAGTAGAAGCAATAGTAGTAGTAGTAGAAGAAGAAGAAGTAGTAGTAGTAATAATAGCCATTGCTATAGTAGTAGTAATAGCAGTAGTTGTGGTATTAATGATAGTATTTCATGTAGTAGGAGTAGTAGCAAAATTAGTAGCAGTAGTACTAGTAGAGAAGTAGTAGGAGTAGTAGTAGAATAAGTAGTGGGAGTAGCAGCAATTGTGGTTGCAGTAGTAGTAGTAGGAACAAGAGCAATAGTAGAACTAGAAGCAGAAGTAGCAGTAGAAGTAGTATTAATAGTAGTAGTTGCAGTGGTAATTGTAGTGGTCATAGTAGTAGCAGTAGTAGCTATTGTAGAAGTAGCAGTATTAGTAGTAGTTGTTGTTATAGTAGTAGTAGTAGCAGTAGCAGTAGTTATAATAGTAGGAGAAATAGTAGTGGCAATAGAAGTAGTAGCAGTAGTAGTAGTATTACTACTAGTAGTATTAGTAATAGTAACAGTTGTAGCAATAATAGTTGTAGTAGAAGTAGTAGTAGTAGAGATAGTAGAAGTTATTATAGTAGCATTAATAATTGCAATAGTTGTAGTGGTAGTAGAAGCAGTCGTTATAGCGGTAGTAGTTTAGCATTGGTACTTGTAGAAGTAATAGTAGAAGCAAAATTAGTAGAAACAATAGTGCTAGTAATAGTAGCAGTAAAAGCCTCAGCAACAGCAGCAGTGGTTGTAGTAGTAGTTGGAGAAGTAGGAAGAGCAGTAGCAGTAGTAGTAGTAGCAGTACTAGTACTAGTAGCCATAGTAGTAGCAACAGTAATAGCAGTCATAGCAGTAGCAGTAGCAGTAGTAGCAATAGTAGCAGCTGTAGTAGTACCAGCAATAGCTGCAGTTGTGGTAGTAGTTGTGCAGTAGTCATTGTAGCTGCACTAAAAGTAGTTGCAGTTGCAGTAGTCATCGTAGTAGTAGTTATAGCAGGAGTAGTAGAAGTGGTAGTAGTTGTGGTAGCTGTAGTAGAAGTAGTGGTGGCAGTAGTAGTAGTAGCAACAGTGATAGCACTATTACTACTAGTAGTAGTAGTAGAAGCAAAAGTGGTAGTAGAATAAGTAGTAGCAGTAGTGCTGGCAGTAGTAGTACAAGCTATAGCAGTAGTAGTAGAAGTTGCATTTGTAGCAGCTATAGCTGTAGTAGTAGCAGCAGCAGTAGTAGTAGTAGTAGTAGAAGTAGTAGCCGTAGTGGTAATAATATCTGTACTAGTAGTGTTAGTTGTAGCAGAAGTAGCCATAGTAGTTATAGTTGTAGAAGTAGTAGGAGCAGTAGCAGTAGTAGTAGCCATAGTAGAAGTAGTAATAGCAATAGTAGTTGCAATAGAGGTAGGCGTAGTAGTGGTACTAGTAGTAGTAGAAGTAGTAGCAGTAGTAGTAGCCGTAGTAGCAGAAGCAGTATTAGTAGTAGTGAGAGAAAAAGTTGTAGCAGCAACAATAATAGTAGTTGTAGTAGTAATAGTGGTGGTAGTAGTAATAGGACTAGTAGCAACAGTAGTAGTAATAGTAGTAGTAGTGGTAGTAGTAGAAGTAATAGTAGATATAGTAGCTATAGTAGTAGTAGCAGCAGCAATAACAGCAGTAGTTGTCGTAGCAGTAGTAGTAATAGGAGTCAGAGCCAGAATTGTTGTTGTAGTAGTAGTAGTATAGTAATGGTGGTAGTAGTAGGAGTAGTTATGGTTGTAGTAATGGGAGGAGTTGTTGTGGTAGTAATAGTAGTAGTAGCAAAAGTAGCAATAGTAATTTTTGTAGTAGTAATAGTAGTAGTTGTGGTAGTAGTTGTGGCAGTAGTTGTAATAGTAGTAGCAAGAGTAGAATTAGTAGTAGTAGCAGTAATAGTGGAAGCAATAGTAGTCGTTGTAGCATCAAAAGTAATAATTGAAGTAGTAGGAGTAGTAGTTGTCGTTGTAGTAATCGTAGCGATTGTAGTAGGAATAGTACGAGTAGTAGTAGTAGTAATTGTAGTCGGAGTAGAAGTAATTGTAATAGTTGCTGCAGTAGTAGTAGTAGTAGCTGTAGTAGTAGTAGAAGTAGTCGTAGCAGTCCTGGTAGCAGCAAAAGTAGCGGTAGTAGCAGCAGCAGCAGCAGTAGTAGTAGTAGCAGCAACAATTGTAGTAATTGTAGCAGTAGTAGTAGTGGTAGTTGTAATAGTTGTAGTTGTAGTAGTTGTAGTAGTCATGGTTGTAGTAGTAATAATAGTAGGAGCAGTGGTTGTTAAAGCATAAGTAGCAAAAGTAGTAGTAATAATAGTTGTAGATGTAGTGGTAGTATAGTTCAGTATTATTAGTAGCAGTAGAAGCAGTAGGAGATGTAGTAGCAATAGCAGTAGCAGTAGCAGTATTTGTAGTTGCTGTTCGTCTAGCAGTAGTAGTTGTTGTAGTAGAGGTTATAGCAATAATAGTAGCAGTAGTATTATTAATAGCCACTATAGTAGTAGCAGTAGAAGCATTAGTAGTAGCAATTGTAGTACCAGTAGTAGTTGTAGTAGCAGCAACAACAACAACAGCTGTAGTAGTAGAAGTAGTAGTAGTAGTAGTAGTAGTAGAAGGAGAAGTAGTAGCAAAATTCGTAGCAGAAGTAGTAGCAACAACAACAGTAATAAAAGTAGCAGTAGCTGTAGTCATAGTAGTAGTAGTAGCAATAGTAGTAGTAGTAGTAGTAGTAGTAGTAGTAGTAGTTCCACTAGTAGTAGCAATGGTAGTAGTAGATGTAGAAGTAGTAGAAGTCGTAGCAGCAACAGTAGTAGTAGTAGTAGCAGTAGTAGTTGTTCTTGTTGTAATAGTGGTTATCATTGTAGCAGTTGTAGTAGTAGTAGTAGCAGCAACAACAACAACAGTAGTATTAGTGGCGGTAGTAATATTACTAGCAGCAGCAGCAGCAGCAGCAGTAGTAGTAGAAGTAGTAATAGTAGTAAGAACAATAGTAGTAGCAGCAGCAGTGGTAGCAGAAGTAGCAGTAACTGTAGTAGTACAACTAGTAGCAGCAATAGTAGTAGTAGTGGTAGTAGTAGTAGCAAAAGTAGTAGCAGTAATGCTAGTAGAAGTTGTAGTAGAATTACCAGCAGTAGTAGTAGCAATATTAGTAATACTAGTAGCAGAAGTAGTAGCAGCAACAGTAGTAGTATCAGTTGAAGTAGCAACAGTCGTGGTAGCAGTAGTGACATCAACGGCAGTAGAAGTATTAGTAGGAGTAGTAGTAGCAGTAGTAGTATTTGTAATAGCAGTAGTAGTACCAGGAGCAATTGTAGCAGTTGTACGACTAGTAGTAGTCATAGTAGCAACAGTAGAAGCAGTTATAGTAGTTATAGTTGTCATAGTAGCATTAGCAGTAGCAGTAGCAGTAATAGTATTGCTAGTGGTGGTAGAAGTAGTAGTAATTGTAATAGTAGTAAAAGTCGTAGTAGTAGTACTAAGAGAAGTTGTTGTTGTATTGACAGTAGTAGTAGCAGAAGTAGTATCAGTAGTAGCAGTTGTAGTAGTTCCAATAGCAGCAGCAGCAATAGTAGTAGTAATTAAAGTAGCAAATGTAGAAGTCGAAGTTGCAGTAGTAGTAATATTTGTTGTAGTAGTAGTAGTAGAAGTAGTATTAGTAACACTAGCAGCTGTAGTAGCGGGAGTAGTAGTGTAGTAGCAGAAGCAGTACTGGTTTTAGTAGCAGTAGCGGTTGTAGTAGTAGTAACAGTAGCGCTAGTTATAGCAGTAGAAGCAGTAGTTGTAGTAGTAGTAGCAGTAGTAACAATAGTAGAAGCAATAGCTGTAGCAGAGGGACTGGCAGTAGAATTAGTTCTAGTAGTGGCAGTAGTAGAAGTAGTAGCATTATCAGAAGTTATTGTTGTTGTAGCTTTAGTAGTAGTAGTAGTAGTAGTAGCACTCGCTTTAGTAGAAGTTATTGTTGTTGTAGCTTCAGAAGTGGTAACTGTAGCAGCAGTTGTTGTTGTAGTAGTGGCAGTAGTAGTAGTAGCACTCGTAGTAGTAGTAGTAGCCTCAGTAGTAGTAGTAGTAGTAGTAACAGTAATAGTGGTGGTTGTGCAAGCAGTAGTAGTAGCAGTAGAAGTAGTAGTAGAAGAAGTAGCAACAGCAATCGTAGCAGTAGTAGTTAGTAGTAGTTGTAGCAACAACATCCACATTAATAGTAGTAGTACTAGTATTAGTAGTAACAGTAGTAGTTGTTGTTGTTGTAGTAGTCATAGTAGTAGTAGTAGTCGTAGTAATAGTAGTAGTCATAGTAGTACTAGTAGCAATAATATCACCACTAGTTGCAGTGGTAATAGTAGTAGTCACTCGACTGAAAGGCGGATAGAATCTCGGGACGATGTTAGCTCTTACTATAGGGTACGCTCGGTAGACTTTGAAAGCACTGGACAAAGACTCCACGGGTATGAGTTGTAGTGGTAATAGTAGTAGTCATAGTAGCAATAGTAGTAATAGTAACAAAAGTTGTAATAGTAGTAATAATAGTTGTAGGATAAGAGGTAGATGTAATAGTAAAGGTAGCAGCAGTAGAAGTCGCAGCAGTAGTAGTAGCAATAGCAGCAGTAGTAGTGGGAGCGGTACTTATAGTATTGGTAGTAGTAGTAATAGAGGTAGCAGAAGAAGCGTTAGTACCTGTTACAGCAGAAGTAGCAGTTGTAGAAGTAGTAGTTGTTGTAGTAGTAGGAGCAGCAGCAGTAGTAGTAGTGGCAACGGTAGTACTAGTAGCTGTAGCAGTTGTAGTAAAAGTAGTAGTAGCAGCAGTTGCAGTAAAAGAAGTTGTAACAGAAGTATTATTAGCATTAGCAGTAAGAGAAGCAGTAGTTATAGCAATAGTTGAAGTAGAGGCTTCAATAGTAGTAATAGAAGTAGGAGTCGTAGTAGTAGAAGTAGTAGTAGTAAAAGTAGTAGTACTAGTAGTAGTAGTAGAAGCAGTGGCGAAAGTAGTAGTGGTCGTGGGAGAAGTCAAAATAGTAGTAGAATAGTAGTTGTTGGAGCAATTGTCATAGTAGTAGAAACATTAGTAATAGTGACAAAAGTTGAAGTAGTAGTAGGAGTAGAAACAATTGTCATGGCATTTGTAATAATGATAGTTGTAGTAGCTGTAGCAGCAGCAACAGCAGCAAAAGTAGAAGTAGCAGTTATAGTACATGTAGTTGCAATAATAGTAGTAGTAGCAGTATTACTGGCACTAGAAATCATAGTATCCATAATAGAAGCAGTGCTGGTAGTAGTAGTAGTGTAGTAGTAGTAGTAGTAGTTGTTGTAGTAGAAGTAGTAGTAGTAGTAGTAGTTGCGGTAGTGGTACTACTAGTTGTCGTAGTGGCAATAATAGGAGAAGTTGTTATCGTAATAGTGATAGCAGTAGTAGTAGCCAGACTAGTAGTAATAGTAGTAGTAGTAGTAGTAGTATTAGTAGTAGTAGTAGTAGTAGTAGTAGCTATAGTAGTAATAGTTGTAGTAGTAGTTATAGTAGTAGCAGTAGTAGCAGTATAAGTAGTAGTAGTAATATTAGTAATAGTAGTAGTAGTAGTGGTAGTAGTAGTAGTAGGAATAGTCGTAGTTGTAGTAGCTGTAGTAGTAGTTGCAGTAGTAGTTGTAGTATTAGCAGTAGTAGTAGTATTAACAGTAGTATTAGTAGTAGTGGAAGTAGAAGTAGTATAGTTGTAGCAGTAGTAGTAGTAGCAGTATTGGTAGCTATAGGAGGAGAATTTGTAGTCACTACAGCACTAGTAATAGTCATAGTAGTAGCAGTAGTAGTTGGAGTAGTACTTGTAGTAGTAGGAATAGTAGAAGTATTATTAGTAGTAATAGTAGTAGCAGGAGTAGTAGAAGTATTATTAGTAGTAATAGTAGTAGTAGGAGTAGTATTAGTTGCAGTAGGAGTAGTAGTAGTGATAGTAGTAGTAGTAGTATTTGTGGCAGTAATAGTAGTAGTTGTAGGAGTGGCAATGTAGTAGAACTAGTGTTAGTAGAAGTAGTAGCAGTAGTAGTAGGAGTAGTAGTCGTAGTAGTAGTCGCAATAGTAATAGTAGTAGTAATAGTAGTAGTAATAGCAGTAGCAGAAGTAATAGTTGTAATATTAGTAGTAGTAGAAATAGTAGTAGCAGTAGTTGTTGTAGTAGGAGCCATAGTGGTAGTAGTAGCTATAGTAGTAGTAGTTATAGTAGTAGTAGTAGTATTATGAATAGTAGTATTAGTAGCAGTGGTAGTAGAAGTTGTAGAGTAGTAGTAGGAGTAGTAGTAGGAGTAGAAGTAGGAGCAGTATTAGTAGCTATAGTATCAGAATTAGTAGTAACTATAGTAGTAGTAGTAATAGTCATAGTAATAGTAGTAGTAGGAGTATTAGTAGTAGTCTTAGGAGTAGTAGTAGTATTAGTGGTAGTAATAGCTGTATTAGGAGTAGTAGTAGCTGCTGCAGCAGTAGTAGTAGCGGTAGTAGTAGTCATAGTAGTCCTAGTAGCAGTAATAGTTGTAGTTGTTGGAGAAGTAGTGTAGTAGTAGTAGCGATAGTAGAATTAGTAGTAACAATAGTAGTAGTAGTTGAAAGAGTAGCGGTAGTTGTAGTAGTAGTAGCAGTAGTAGTAGTAGTTGGAGTAGTAGTAGTAGCAGTAGTAGTAGTATTAGTAGTATTATCAGTAGCAGTAGCAGAAGTCATCGTATGAGTAGTAGTAGTGCTAGTAATAGTGTTTGTAGTAGCAATTGTTGTATTAGTATTAGTAATAGTAGAAGTAGCAGTAGTAGAAGTAGTAGTAGAAGCAGTAGTTGTAATAGTAGTAGTACAAGTAGTTGCAGTAGCAGTAGTAGTTGTAGTAGTACTAGTACTACTAATCAAAGTAGTGTAGTAGTAGCAAGAGTAATTGTTGCAGCAATCGTAGTAGTTGTAGTAGTTGTTGTACTAGTAGTAGTTGCTGTTGTAGTAATAGTTGTGTAATAGAAGTAGTAGGAGTAGTAGTAGTGGTGGCGGTGGCGATGGTGGTGGTGTTGGTTGCAGTACTAGTAGTAGTTGCAGGAGTAGTAGTAGTTGCAGTAGTAGTAGTAGTATTAGTAGTAGTATTAGTATTAACAGTGGTATTAGTAGTAGTGGAAGTAGAAGTAGTACAGTAGTTATCGGAGTAGCAGTAGTAGCAGAATTACTAGCTATCGTAGGTGAATTTGTAGTAATTGTAGTAGTAGTAGGAATAGTCCTGGTATTAGTAGAAGTAGTAGAAAAAGTCATAGGAGTAGTAGAAGTATTACTAGTAGTAATGGAAGTAGTAGGAGTAGTATTATTTGCAACAGGAGTAGTTGTAGTGGTAGTAGTAGTTGTTGTAGTATTAGTAGTAGTAATAGTAGTAGTCATCGGAGTAGCAGTGTAGAAGTAGTAGCAGTAGTAGAAGAAGTAGTATTAGAAATAGTATTAGTAATATTACTACTAGTAGCAGTAGTAGTAGCAGCAGTACTAGTAATAGGAGTAGTCATAGTAGTAGTATTAGTTGTAGTAGTAGTTGCAATAGTTGTAGTAGTAGTAGTAGTAGTAGTAGTAGGAATAGTAGTAGTAGTATTAGTAGATGTAGTAGGAGAATTTGTAGTAACTGTAGTAGTAGGAGGAGGAGGTGGAGTAGTAGGAGGAGTAGTAGTAGTAGTTATAGTAGTAGTAGGAGTAGTACTAGTTGCATCAAGAGTAATAGTAGTGGTAGTTGTAGTCGTAGTACTATTAGCAGGAGAAATAGTTGTAGTTGTAGCAGAAGTAGCGCAGTAGTAGTAGACGTACTAGAAGTAGTAGTCGAAGTTAAAGTAGTAGTGGTAGTAGTAGTAGCGGTGCAGTAGTAGTAGACGTACTAGAAGTAGTAGTCGAAGTTAAAGTAGTAGTGGTAGTAGTAGTAGCGGTGCAGTAGCAGCAGCAGCAGCAGTAGTAGTAGTTGAAGTAGCAGCAGCTGCAGTAGTAGTAGTAGTAGGAGCAGTAGCACTAGCAAGTCATCATAGGCGTTATGGTAGTTGTAGTAATAGTGAATGTAGTAGTAATAGTTGTACTAGTAGTAGTAGTAGTAGTAGTAGTATTAGTAGTAGAAGTAGTAGTAGTAGTACTAGTTGTAGCAATAGCAACAGTTGTTGTAGAAGTACTAGTAGTAGTAATCATTGTAGTAGTGGTAGTGGGAGCAATAGTAGTAGTAGTCGTAGTTGTAGTAGTTGTTGTAGTTGTAGTAGTTACTGTAGTAGTAGTAGTTGTTGTAGTAATTGTAGTATGGGTGATAGTTGTAGTAGTAGCAGTTCTAATAGTATTGGTTGCAGTAGTAGTAGTAGTACCAGTAGTTGTAATAGTTGTAGTAGCAGCAGCAGTAGTAGTAGTAGCAGAAGTAGTAGTAGTAATACTAGTAGTAGTAGTAGTAGTAGCAATAGTAGTACAAGTAGGAGGAGTTGTAGTAGTAGCAGCTATAGTAGTAGTTGTAGTAGTAGTAGTAGTAGTAGTAGTAGTAGTAGTATTAATATTGGTGGAAGTAGAAGTGGTAGAGTAGTAGTAGGAGTAGCAGTTGTAGGAGAATTTGTAGTAATTGTAGCAGTAGTACTAATGGGCATAGTTATAGTTGTAGTTGTAGTTGTAGTAGCAGTCATAGGAGCAGTAGAAGTATAAGTTGTAGTAATAGTAGTAGTAGGAGTAGTATTAGTTGCAGCAGGAGCAGTAGTAGTGGGAGCAGTAGTAGTAGTAGTATTAGTGGCGGTAGCAGTAGTAGTTGTAGGAGTAGCAGTATAGTAGTAGTAGTAGTTGTAGATGTAGTAGTAGTAGCAATAATAATAGTAGTAGTATTAGTAGCTGTAGCTTTAGTAGAAGTAGTAGTTGTCATATTATGAGTAATAGTAGTAGTAGTATTAACAGTAGTATTACTAGTATTGGTAGTAGAAGTAGTATAGTAGTAGTAGTTGTTGTTGTTGTAGTAGTAGTAGTCGTAGTCATAGTAGTATTAATAATAATATTAGTAGTAGTGGTAGTAGAAGTAGTAGAGTAGTAGTAGTAGCAATATTAGTAGCGGTAATAGTAGAATTTGTAGTAATTGTTGTAGCAGTAGTAGGAGTAGTAGCAGTAGTCGGAGGAGTAGTAGTTGTATTAGTAGTAGTAATAGTATTAGTAGCAGTAGTAGTAGTTGCAGCAGGAGTAGTAGTTATGGTAGTAGTAGTCATTGTAGTTGTAGGGGAAGTAGTGTAGTAGTAGCAGCTGTTGTTGAAGTAGTAGTAGTAGTCGAACTAGTAGTGGTTGTTGTAGTAGAAGTGTAGTAGCAGTAGTTGCAGTACTAGTAGTAGTTGAAGTAGTAGCAATCGTAGTTGTAGTAGTATTAGTAGTAGTAGCAGTAGGAGTGGCAGAAGTCATCGTAGGTGTAGTAGAGTTGTAGTAATAGTGATTGTAGTAGTAATAGTAGTACTAGTAGTAGCAATAGTAGAAGTAGTAGTAGTAGCAGGAGTTATAGTAGTAGTAGTTGTTGTTGTAGTACTAGAAGTAGTAATTATAGTAGTAGTAGTAGCGAGAGTAATAGTAGTAGCAGTCGTTGTAGTAGTAGTAGTTGTTATTGTTGTAGTAGTAGTTGCAGTAGTAGTAGTAGTAGTAGTTGTAGTAGTATTAGTAGTAGTAGTAGTAGTTGTGTTGGTTGCCATAGTAGTAGTAGTAGTAGTAGTAGTAGTAATAGTTGTTGTTGTTGTTGTTGTCGTACTAGTAGTAGTAGTAGTTGTACTAGTAGTAGTAGTTGGTGTAGTAGTATTTGTAGTAGTAGTAGTAGGAGGAGGAGCAGGAGGAGGTGTAGTAGTAGGGGTAGTAGCAATTGTAATTGTAGTTGTAGTTGTTATAGTAGTAGTAGTAGCAGTAGTACTCGCCGTAGTAATACTAGTATTTTCCGTAGTGGCTATAGAGGCAGTAGTAGAAGTTCTAAAAATCATAGTAGTAGTTGTAACAAGAGTACTAGTACTAGTTGTAGTTGTGGTAGTGGTTGTCAAAGTAGTAGTATTATTTGTAACAGTAGAATTAGTAGTAGTAATAGTAGTTGTATTAGTAGGAGTAGTAGTAAGAGCAGAATCAGTAGTATTAGTAGTTGTAGTTTGACAATTTGTAAGAATTGTAGTTGGAGTAGTAATCAGCATAGTTCTATGAGAAGTCGTAGTACCTGTAGCGATAGTAGTGGTCGTCATAGGAGGAGTAGTAGTATTAGTAGTAGCAATCATAATTGTGGGAGTAGTAGTAGTAGTAATAGTAGTAGTCATCATAGTAGTAGTAGTCGTTGGAGTTGTTGTAATCGTAGTTGTAGTAGTAGTATTAGTAGTACTAATAACAGTAGTTGAAGGAGTGGTAGTAATTTTAGTAGTGGTAGTTCCAGCTAGAGTCTAGGAGTAGTAGTAGTAGTAATAGTAGTAATAGTAGTAGTAGTCATAGGAGTTGTTGTAATCGTAGTTGTAGTAGTTGCAGTAGTCATAGTAGTAGTAGTAGTAGTCATAGCAGCAGTAGTAGTATTAGTAGTTGTAGTAGGACGAGTAGCAACAGCAATTGTAGCAGCAGTTGTTGTAGCAGCAGCAGCAGTAGTAGTAGAAGTTTTTATAGTAGTGTAGTATTAGCAGCAGCAACAACAACAACAATAGTAGTATTAGTAGTTGTAGTAGTAGTAGTAATAATAGTAGTAGTAGTAGTAATAGAAGTAGTAGTCATAGTTGTTGTAGTATTAGCAACAGTAGCAATAACAATAGTTGTAATAGCAGCAGCAGCAGTAGAATCGGTAGCAGTAGTAGTAGTAGTAGAAATAGCAGCGGTAGTTGTAGCAGCAGTAGCACTAGTAGCCGTAGTAGTAGCAGTAGGATAAGTAGTAGGAGTTGTAGTAGTGGTGGTAGTAGTAGTAGGAGTAGTAGTAGTTGTTGTTGTTGTTATTGTTGTAGCAGAAAAAGCAATAGCAGCAACGACAATAACAATATCATTAGTGGTAGTAGTAATAGCAGTAGCAGCAGCAATAGTGGTACAAGTAGCAGCAGCAGTAGTAGTTATTGGAGTAGTAGCAGTAGCAGTTGTAGGAGTAATAGTAGCAGCGGTGGTTGTCGTATCAATAGTAGCAGTAGTAGTAGTGGTAGTAGTAGTAGAAAAGAAGTAGCAAAAGTAGTAGTTGTTGTTCTATTAGTAGTTATAGTACTAGCAGCAGTAGCAGTAGTTGTTGTAGTAGAAGTAGTGGTAGTAGTAATAGTCGTAATAGCAGCAGTAGCAATAGTAGTAGCAGTAGCAGAAGTAGTAGTGGCAGTAGTAGAAGTTGAAGTGGCAATGGCAATAGGAGAAGTTTTAGTAATTGTAGTGGTAGTACTGTCAGTAGTACCAGTAGTAGTAGGATTAGTAGTTGTAGTAGTAGAAGCAGTAGTAGTTGCAATTGTAGTAGTAGTAGGAGGAGGAGTAGTAGTAAAAGTGGTAGTAGAAGTAATAGAAGTGGCAGCATGAATAGCAGTTGTCGCAGTAGTAGAAGTAGTAATAGTAGTAGTAATAGTATTAGTAACGATCATAGTTGTAGTAGCAGTAGCAGTAATAGTAGCAGTAGTAGTAGTATTGATAGGAGTAGTATTAGTAGTAGTAGTACTATTAGCAGAAGTAGTAGTAGTAGCAGTAGTTGTTGCAGTAGTAGTAGTAGTAGTAGTAGTAGTAGTAGTAGTTATAGTAGTTGCAGTAGAAGTAGTACTAGTAGTAGTAGCAGTAGTAGTGTTAGTAGTTTTAGTAGTAGTAATAGTAGAATTAGTTGTAGTGGTAGTAGAAGTAGTATTTTGGTAGTAGGAGTAGTAGTAGTTGCAGTATTAGTAGTTGTAGTTGGAGAATTTGTAGTAATTATAGCAATAGCAGTAGCAATCATAGTAGTAGCAGTAGTAGTGGAAGTTGTAGTAGCAGTAGGAGGAGTTGTAGTAGTAGCAATAGGAGTAGTTATTGTTGTTGTAATAGGAGTAGTGGTAGTAGTTGTAGTAGTAGTAGAAGTTGTTGTACCAGTAGTAGTAGTTGTAGTCGTCACAGCAGTAGTAGAAGTAATAGTTGTTGTAGTAGCAGTAGTTGTACTAGTAGTAGTGCCATTCGTAGTTGTAGCAGCCGCAGTTATAGTATTAGTTGTAGTAGTAATAGCAGTAGTAGTAGTAGGAGCTGTTGTTGTAGTAGTAGTAGTAGTAGTAGTAGTAGTAGCAAGAGCAGTAGTTGTAGTAATTATAGTTGTAGTGTAGTTGCAGAAACGCATGTTGTAGTAGTTGGGGTAGTAGCAGTTGTAGTAGTAGTAGTTGTAGTAGTAGTAATTGTAGTTGAAGTTGTAGTAGTAGTAGTAGTTGACATAGTTGTTGTAATAGCTTGAGCAGTAGTAGAAAAATGAGTAGTAGTAGTCATTGTAGTAGTAGCAGTACCAGCCTTAGTAGTAGTAGTAGTTTCATCGCAGGGATAGGAGCAATATAGTAGATGTTTTTGGAATAGTAGTAGTAGCTACGACAATAGGAGTAGTAGTCGTAGTTTTCTTAGTAGCAGTAGTACATGTAGTAGTAGTAGTTTTTGTTGTAGTACTATTAGCAGAAGTTGTTGTGGCAATAGTAGTTGTAATAGCAGGAGTAGTAGTAGTAGTAGTAGCAGCAGCAGCAGTAGTAGTTGGAGTAGTGATAGTAGTAGTAGCAGCAACAGTAGTAGTTGCTGTAACAGCAGTAGTACTAGTAGCAGCAGCAGTTGTAGTAGTAGCAGCAACAGTTGTAGTAGAAGTAAATGTTGTAGGAGTAGTATTAGTAGCAGGAATAGAAATAGTAGTTGTAGAAGTAGTTGGAACAATAGTTGTAGCTGCAGCAGCAAGAGAAGTGGTACTTGTAGTAGTAATATTAGCAAAAGTTGTAGTAGTAATAGTAGTACGAGTAGGAGTTGGAGTAGTGGTAGCAGTAATAGAAGTAGAAGTAGTGGCAATGGTAGTAGTAGCAGTTATAGCAGTACTAGTAGTTGGAGTACTAGTAGTAGTAATAGTGGTAATAGTTGTAGCTGTATTAGTGGTAGTAGTTGTAGTAGTAGTAGTAGTAGTATTAGTAATAGATGTAGTAGGCATAGTAGTAGTAGAAGTAGTAGTAGGAGTAGCTGTAGTTGTTGTATGAGTAGTAGTAGTAGTGGGAGGAGGAGGAGTAGTACTAGTACTAGTAGTAGAAGTAGAAGTCATTGTAGTAGTAGCAGCAGCATTAGTAGTAGTAAAATTAGTAGTAGTAGTTGTAGTAGTAGCGGCAGGAGTAGTAGTTGTAGCGGAAGTAGTAGTAGTAGTAGTAGTAGTACCAGTAGCAGTAGTTGCTGAAGCAGCAGAAGTAATAGTAGTAGTAGTACTAGCTGTAGTAGTAGTAGTTGAAGTAGTGTTAGTAGTTGTAGTAGTTGAAGTAGTATTAGCAGTAACAGTAGTTGTAGTAGTTGTTGTTGTTGTGGTAGTACTAGTAGCAGAAGTAGTAGTATTACTAGTTGTAGTAGTACTACTACTAGTAGTAGTAGTAGTAGTACTAGTAGTAGTTGTTTTTGTAGTAGTAGTAGTAGTAGTAGTAGGAGTAGTAATAGGAATAGGTGTAGTAGTAGTAGTTGCTGTTGTTGTTGTTGCGGTAGTAGTAGCAGTAAGTGTAGTAGCATTAGTAGTGGCAGTAGTAGCGACATTTGTTATAGTAATCATATTATTAGTAGGAGTAGTAGTAGGAGTAGCAGTAGAAACAGTAGGAGTTGGAGTAGTAATAGAAATAGCAGTAATAGTTGTAGTAGCGGGAGTTGTAGCCACAGTAATAGTATTAGTTGTAGGAGCAGTAGAAAAGGTAGCAATAAAAGTTGAAGTAGTAGCAACAATAGTAGTACTAGTATTAGTAGTTGTAGGAGTAGTTGTAATAATAGTAGTATTAGCAATAATAGTATCTGTAGGAGCAGTAGTATTAGTAGTAGTAATAGTAGTTGTTGCGGTAGTAGTTGGTATAGTAGTTGTAGTTGTAGTAGTGGTTGTAGTTGTAGTAGTAATAATAGCAGCAGCAGCAGCAGCAGTAGTAGTAGTAGTAGTAGTAGTAGTAGTAGTAGTAGTAGTAGTAGTAGTAGTAGTGGTTGTAATAGTAGCAGTAGTAGTAATAGTAGTACTAGTAGAAGTACTAGTAGTACTAGTAGCACTAGTAGTAGTAGCAGTAGTAGTAGTTGAAGTTGTAGTAATCGTAGTAGTTGTTGTTGTAGTAGTAGTAGTTGTAGTTGTAGTAGTAGTAGTGGTAGTAGCAATAATAATAGTAGTAGTTGTTGTAGTAGTAATAGTAGTAGTAGTTGTTCTAGTAGTAGTAGTAGTAGTCCTAGTACTGGTAGTAGTAGTACTAGTAGTAGTAGCAGTAGTTGTAATATTAGCAGTAGAAGTAGCAGTAGTAACAGTTGTAGTGGTTGTAATAGTAGTAGTAGTTGTATTAGTAGTTGTAGTAGTAGTTGTAGTTGTTATTGTTGTAGCAGTGGTTGCAGTTGTAGTTGTAAGAGGAGGAGGAGGAGGAGGAGGAGTAGTAGTAGTAGTACAAGTAGTAGTGCAATAGTAGTAGTAGTATTAGTAGTAGAAGTGGAAGTAGTAGTAGCACTTGTAGTAGTAGCAAGAATAGTAGCAGTAGTACTAGTACTAGTTGCAAAAGAAGTTATTGTTGTCGTCGCAGTAGTAATTGTAGTAATACTCATAGTAGTACGAGTAGTGGTCATTGTAGTAGTAGTTGCAGTAGCAACAACTGTAGTCGTCCTATCACTAGCAGTAGTAGCAAAACAACAGAAGTAGCAGTGTTGTACTAGTATTTTTAGTTGCTGTAGTTGTAGTAGTAGTAGCAGTAATAGTAGGAGTAGGAGTAGTTGTTCTAGCTGTAGTTGTACTAGTAGTAGAAGTTGCAGTACTAATAGTAGAAATTATAGTAGTAGTTGTAGTAGTAGCAGTAGCAATAGTAGTAGCAGCTACAGCAGTAGTAGTAGTAGAAGTTCAAGCAGTAGAATCAATCCTGGCAATAGAAGTTGTAGTTGTAGTAGTAGTAGTAGTAGCAATAATAGTAGTACTAGTAGTAGTAGCAGCAGCATTTGTGGTAGTGGTAGCAGAATCAGTAGCAGTAGCAATAGTTGTAGCAGTAATTGTAGCCATTGTAGTAGTGGGCATAGCAGCAGCAACAACATTAGTAGTAGTAGAAGTAGCTACAGTAGTAGTAGTAGAATTGGTAGTAGTAGTAGTAGTTGGATTAGTAGCAGCAACAACAGTAGTAGCAGTAGTTGTAGCAGTAGTAGTAGCAGGAGCTAGAATAGTAGTAGTAGTAGTAGTCATAATAGTAGTAGTTGTTGTTGTAGTAGTAGTAATGGTTGTAGTAGTAGTTATTGTTGTAGTAGTAGTAGAGGTAGTAGCGGTAGTAGCAGTAGTAGTAGTAGTACAAGTAGTAGTGTAGTAGTAGTAGTAGTAGTATTAATAGTAGCAGTAGTAGCAGTAGTAGCAGCAGCAATGGCAAAAGTACTAGTAGTAGTAGCAGAAGATGTTGTTGTCATCGTCGGAGTAGTAGTAGTACTAGTAATGCTCATAGTGGTTGTAGTAGTGGTCATTGTAATAGTAGCAGTAGTCGCAACAACTGCACTTTTAGTAGGACTAGTAGTAGCGGCAATAACAGCAAGTGTAGTAGTGTCGTACTACTACTAGTAGTAGGAGTAATAGTAGCAGTAGCAATAGTTGTTGTGGCTGTAGTTGTCTTAGTAGTAGGAGTAGTTTTAGGTGTTGTCATGGGAGTAGGAGCTTGAGTAGGAGTAGTAGTAGTAGGGGTTGTGACAGTAGTAGTAGTAGTAGTAGTAGTAGTAGTCGTAGTAGGGGTCATAGTAGAAGTAGTAATTTTAATAGTAGTAGTAGTAGGAGTGGTAGTAGGAGTAGGAGTTCGAGTAGGAGATCTACTAGTTGCAATAGTAGTAGTAGTTGTTGCAGTAGTAGTAGTAGTAGCAGTGGTAGTAGTAGTTATTGTTACAGTAGTAGTCATAGTAGAAGTAGTTGTATTAGTAGTTGTAGTAGAAGTAGGAGTTGGCGTTTTAGTAGTCATAGGAGTAGTAGTTCAAGCAGGGGTATCAGTAGTAGCAGGAGTTGGAGTAGCAATAGTTGTAATAGTAGTTGTAGTAGCAGTGCTAGGAGGAGGAGTAGAAGTAGTGGTAGTAGTAGTTGTAGTTGTCGTAGTAGTAGTTGTTGTTGTTGTATTAGTAGTAGAAGTAGTAGTAGCAATAGTAGGTGTAGTAGTAGTAGAAGTAGTAGTAGTATTACGAGTAGTTGTAGTAGCAGTAGGAGTAGTTGTCATAGAAATAGTACTAGTAGAATCAGTAGTAGTAGTAGTAGCAATAGTTGTAGTAGTTGTAATAGTAGAAATGGCTAGAATAGTAGTAGTAATAGTCATAATAGTAGTTGTAGTATAAGTATCAGGAGGAGCAACAGCGGTAGTAGCAACAGTAGTACTAGTAGTTGGAGTAGTTGTAGGAGTAGTGGTAGTACTAGTAGCAATAGAATTTGTAGTTGTAGTAGTAGTAGTTGTTGTTGTAGTAATAGCTGTTGTACAAGTAGTAGTAGTAGTTCTAGTAGTCATCGTAGCTATTGTTGTTGTTGTTGTCGTTGTTGCAGAACTTGCAGTAGCCATAGTAGTGGTAGTAGCCGAAGTGGTAATAGTATTGGTACTAGTAGTAGTAGTAGTAGTAGTAGTATTAGGGGTAATAATAGTTGTCGTAGAAGTAGGAGCAGCAGTAGTAATAGCATCAGCAGCAGCAGTAGGAGTAGTAGTAATAGAAGTAATAGTAGGGCAGCAGTAGAAGTTGTAGTAGTAGCAGTAGTAAAAGTAGTTATAGTAGAAGTAGAAATAGTAGTAGCTGAAGTTGTAATAGCTGTAGTTTTAGTAGTAGTAGTAGTAATAGCAGCAGTAGTTGTAGCCATAATCGTAGTAGTAGTAGTTGTTGTTGTTGTAGTAGTAATAGTAGTAGGAGCAGTAGTAGCCATAATAGTAGAACTAGTAGTGGTAGTAGTAGTTGTAGCACTAGTAGTAGTAATAATAGTAGTAGTAATAATTGCAGAGGTAGTTGGAGTAGTGGTAGTTGTAGTAGTTATAGTGGTAGTTGTAGTAGGCGTATTAGGGGGGGGGTAGTAGTAGTAGTGGTGGTAATCACCGTAGTACGAGTAGTTGTAGTTGTAGTAGTTGTTGTTGTTGTAGTCCTAGTTGTAGTAGTAGTTGTTGTTATAGTAGCAGCAACAGTAGTAGTAGAAGTAGTATTAATAGTAGTATTTGTTCTAGTTGTTGTTGTAGTAGTATTAGTAGCAGCAGTCATAGTAGAAGTAGTAGTAGGAGTAGCGGTAGTATTAGTTGTAGTAGCAGTAGTGAAAGGAGTAGTAGTAGTAGTATTAGTAGTAGGAGTTGTAGCACTAGCTGCAGTAATAGTAGTAGTTATCGTAGTACTAGTGGTAGCAGCAGTGGTAGCTGTAGAGTAGTAGGAGGAGGAGGATGAGGAGGAGTAGCAGTATTAGCAGTAGAAGCAGAAGCAATAGTAGTTGTGGTAGTTGTAGTAGTAGTAGTAGTAGTTGTATTTGCAGTAGTATTCGCAGTAGTATTAGTAGCAACAATAGTAGTACCAATAGTAGTAGCAGTAGTAGTAATACTACAGTATTAGTAGTATTACTACCAGTATTATTAGCAGTAGTAACAGTAGTACTAGTAGCAGTAGCAGTAGCAGTAGTAGTAGTAGTTGTAGTAGTAGTAGTACTGGCAGTAGCAACAATAGCAGTAGTTGTAGTAGCAATAGTAACAGAAGGAGTAGCAGTAGTAGCAATAGCTGTTGTAGTAGCAGTAATGGTAGTATTAGGAGTAGTAGTTGCAATAGCAGAAGTAGTAGTAGCAGTAGGAGCAATAGTAGTAGCAATAGCAGTAGCAGTAGTAGCTGTCAAAGAAGTATCAATAGTTGCAGAAACAATAAGAGCAGGAGTAGTAGTAGCAGTAGGAGTAGCAGTCGTAGTAGCAATAATAGTAGTATTAGTTGTAGTCATAGCAGAAGTAGCTGTAGCTATAGTAGTAGTAGCAAAACTAGCAGTAGTAATTGTAATAGCTACAGTTGTAGCAGTAGTAGTAGTAGGAGCAGTAGTAATATTAGTTGTAGTAGTAGCAGTAGCAATAGTAGTAGTTGCTGTAGTGGTAGTAGCAGTATTAGTACGGCCGTCGTAGTAGCATTAGTAGTAAAATTAGCAACATTAGTAGTAGTGGTATTAGCAGTAGCAGTATTAGTTGCTATATCGGTAGCAGTAGCAGAAGTAGAAGCAACAGCAGTAGCAATAGTAGGAGCAGTTGTAGCGCTAGCAATAATAGTAGTAGCAGTTGTAGTAGTAGCAATAGTAGTAGTTAAGGCTATAGTAGTAGTCGTAGTAGTAGCAGCGGGCCTTGTAGGAGCAGCAACAGCAGCAATAGTAGTAGTAGTAGTAGTAGTAGTAGTAGTAGTTGTTGTTGTTGTTGTTGTTGTTGTTGTAATAGTAGTAATATTAGTGGCAGTAGTAATAGTAGTAGTAATACTATTAGTAGTAGTTGTTGTTGTAGTAGTAGTAGTAGTAGTAGTTGTTGTTGTTGTTGTTGTTGTTGTTGTTGTAGTAGTAGTAGTAGTAGTAATAGTAGTAGCAGTAGTAGAAGAAGAAGAAGTGGTAGTAGTAGTACTTGTAGTAGTGGTAGTAGTTGTAGTAGTTGTTGTTGTAGTAGTAATAGTAGTAGATAGTACTAGTTGTAGTAGTGATAGTAGTAGTAGTGGTGGTGGTGATGGTGGTGTTAGGTGAAGAAGAAGTAGTAGGAGTAGGAGTCAGGGTTAGGAGTAGGGGGAGTAGTAGCAGTAGTTGGAATGGGAGTAGGAGTACTTGGAGTACTAGTAGTAGTGGTAGTAGTAGCAACTGTAGGAGATGAAATAGTAGAAGTAGTCGTAGTCGAAGTAGTAGTAGTAGTAGTAGTGGTAATAATAGGAGTGGCAGTAGTATTACTAGTGGCAATAATTATAGTAGCAGTAGCAGCAGCACTTCTAGTAGCAACAGTCATAATAGGAGCAGTAGTAGTTGTAGTTGTAGTAGTAGTTGTAATTGTTGGAGTACTGGTAGCAGTTGGAGTCGGTAGAGGAGTAGTAGTAGGAGTAGAAGTTGGAGTTGTCGTAGTAGTTGTGGTACTTGTAGGAGTAGTAATAGTAGCTGTAGCAGGAGTAGTACGAGTGGCAATAAAAGTAGTAGTAGTAGGTGTAGCAGCAAAAGCAGTAGTTGGACAAGTAGTAGTAGTAGGCGTAGTAGTAGCAGCAACTATAGTAGTAGTAGCAGTTGTAGTTGTAATAGTAGCAGTAGTAGAAGTTGAAGCAGTAGTAGAAGTGGAAGAAATAGTAGTTTTATGAATAGTAGTAGTAGGAGTTGGAGTTGGAGTAGCAATATTAGAAGTAGTATCAGTTGTGGTAGTAGTACTAGACGTAGTAAGAGACATTGAAACACTAGTAGCAGTAGCAGTTGTTGTAGTAGTAGGAGTAGTAGCAGTAGCAGTAGTAGTAGCAGTTCTAGTAGTTGCAGTAGTAGTAATAGTAGTAGTAGTAGTGAGAGTCGTAATAGTAGGAGGAGTAGTAGTAGGAGTAGTAGTAGCAGTAGTAGTTGAAGTAGTTGCAGTAGTGATAATAGTATTAGTTTAGCTGTAGTAGTAAGAGTAGTAGGACTAAGAGTAGTAGTAGTAGGCGTAGCAGCAGCAGTAGAAGTAGCAATAGTTGTACTAGCAGTAGTAGAAGTATTAGTTGTAGTTGTAGTAGCAACAGCAGTCGGAGTAGCAGGAGTAGTAGCAGTAGTAACAGCAGTAGTACTAGTAGTAGTAGTAGTAGTAGTAGTAGTAGAACTAGTAGGAGCATTAGGAGTAGTAGTATTAGTAGTAATACGGTAATAGTAGCAGTCGTAGTAATAGTACTAGGAGTATTAGGATTAGTAGTAGTAGTAATAATAGTAATAGTAGTAGTAGAAGTAGGAGTAGAAGTAGTAGTCGTAGTAGTAATACTAGTAGGAGAGGTAGCGGCAGCAATAGCAGTAGTAGTTGTAGTAGTAGTACTAGTTGTAGCAGTAGTAGCAGTAGTAGGAGTAATTGTAATAGTAGCAATGCTAGTAGTTGTTGCATAGTACTAGTAGTAGTAGTAGGAAAAGTAGTAGGAGTAGAGTAGTGCAACAAGAGGCCTGTACGGTAGCAGGAGTAGTAGTAATCGGAGCAGTAGGAAGCAAAAAGTAAGTATTGGTAGTAGTAGTATTAGTAGTAGCAGTAAGCAACTACTGGAGTAGTAGTGGTGAAGTGCCTATAATAGAAGAAGCATGTAAAAGTAGTAAGCCATAACATAGTTAGTAGTAAGCAGAAGCACAGGAAGTAGTAGGAAAGCAAGCACAACGGGCAGCATAGTATACAGCATATGCAACAGTTGGCAAATTGTTATACCCAGAGTAATAGAGTTGTATCGTAGCCATAGGAGTAGTGGTGGTAGTAGTAGTAGTAGTACTTGTAGTTGTATAGCAGTAGTTACAGTAAGTAAGTATAGTGTAGTAGAGTAAGTTTGAGTTGGAGTAGTAGTAGTACCAGAAGTAGTAATGAGTGACTAGTACTAGTAGTTGTCATAATAGTAGTAGTAGTAGTTTATAGTATAGTACTAGTAAGTAGTAGTAGTAGTAGTGGTAGCCGTAGCAAGAAGCGCATAGTAGTGAGTGGTAGCCATAGCATTTAGCAATAGTAGTGGTAGTAGTAGCAGTTGCAGCAGCAACAGTGGTAGTAGTAGTGGTAGTAGTTAAAAAAGTTGTGGCAATAGTACAACTTGTAGTAGAACTGGGAGTAGTAGCAACAGTAGTTATAGTCATTTTAGTAGCAGTAATTGTAGTAGTAGTACTAGTAGTAACAGCAGTAGTACTAGAAGTAGTAGCAGCAATAGTATTAATAGTTACTACAGTAGTAGAAGTAGAAGTGCCAGTAGTGGTAGCCGCACTAGTAATAGTAGTAATAGCAGTAGTAGCAGAAGTAGCAGCAGGAGCAGCTGTCGTAGTAGCAGCAGCAGCAGTACCAGCTGTAGAAGCAACAATAGTATTAACAATTCTTGTACTAGCTGCAGTAGTTGTTGTAGCAGTAGTTGTGGTTGTAGTCGTAGTAGCAGGAGTAGTAGTATCAATAGAAGTTCTTGCAGTAGTAGCATTGGCTGTGGTAGTAGTAGTAGAAATAGCAGTAGTAGTAAGTGGTAACAGTAGTGGGAGTCATGGTAGTAGTACTAGCAGTAGTAGCAGCAGCGGTAGTAGTAGTAGTAGTAGTAGTAGTAGTAGCAGCAGCGGTAGCAGTAGTTGTTGTTGTTGTAGTAGCAGTAGTAGTATTAGTAGTAGCAGTAGTAGTAATAATAGTAGAAGTAGTAGTAGTCGCATTAGTAGCAGTAGTGGTTGTAGTAGTAGTAGTAATAATAGTAGAAGTAGTGGCGGTAGTAGCAGTAGTAGTACTAGTAGCAGTCATAGCAACAATAGTAGAAGTTGTAGTAGTAGCAATAATAGTGGTAGCATTGGTAGCTGCAGCAGCAGCATTGGAAGTAGTGGTAGTAGTACTAGTTGTAGTAGTAGTAGTTGCATTAGCAGTAGAAGTAGTAGCAGTAGTAGCAGTGGTAGTAGTAATAGGAGTAGTAGTCTAGTGATAGTAATCGTCGTAATAGTAGCAGTAATAGTATTGTTCTAAGTAGTTGTAATTATAGGAGTAGCAGTAGCAATAGTTGCAATAGTAGCAACACTAGTAGAAGTAGTAGTAGTAGTAGTTGGAGTTGTACTGGAAGTAATAGTAGAAGTAGTAGTAGCATTAGTAGCAGTTGTAGTAGTAGTAATACCCATAGTAGTGGTAGCAATAGTAGTTGTAGGAGTAGTAGAAGTTGTAGTAGTAGTAGTAGTAGTATTAGTAATAGTTGTAGTAGTTGAATTTGTAGTAGTAGTAGCAGTTGCAGTTTTAGTAGTAGTAGTTGCTATTGTATTAGTTGTAGTAGTAGTAGCAAAATAGTAGCACTAGCTGGAGTAGCAATAGTAGCTGTAGCAGTCGTGTTAGTAGCAGTACTCCCACTATTATCAGTATTTGTAATCATAGTAGCAGTAGTAGTATTAGTAGTAGTAGTAGTACTAGCAGTAGCAGCAGTTGCAGTAGCAATAGTAGCAGTAGAAGTACTTCTAGAAGTAGCGGTAGCAGTCGTGGTAGCGAAAGTAGTAGTATTAGCTGTAGTAGTAGTAGTAGCAGTAGTAGTTGTAGTAGTACTTGTAGTAGGTGGAGTAGTACTAGTTATAGTAGTTGGAATAGCAGTAGTCGTAGCAGTAGCAGTAGTGGGAGTTGTTGCGATAGCATTAGTAGTAGTAGGAGTAGTAGTAGCTGTAGCAACAACAATCATAGTAGTAGTAATAGTAATATTAGCAATTGTTGGGGCGATAGCAGTAGTAGTAGAAGCAGTGGTCGCAGTAGTCGTGGTAGAAGTAGTAGTAGTTATTGTTGTAGCAGAAGTAGTTGTTGTTGTAGAAGTAGTAGTAGCAGTAGTAGTAGCAGTAGTAGTAGTAGTTGCGGCTAGAGTAGTAGTAGTTGTTGTGGTAGCAGTCTTAGTAGCAGTAGAAGTAGTATTTGTTGTAGAGTTGTAGTTGTAGTAGTAATAGCAGCAGTAGTAGTGGCTGTAGTATTAGCAGTAGTAGTAGGAGTCATAGTAGCATTAGTAATAGTATTAGCAGCAGTAGTTGTAGTAGGAATGGTATTAGTAGCAGTAGTATTGGTAGCTATACTGGTATTAGTAGCAATAGTAGTAGAGTTGTAGCAGAAGTAGTAGCTGTTGTACCAGTAGCAATAATAGTAGTTGTAGCAGCTGTAGTTGTGATTGTTGTAGTAGTAGCAGTAGTTTTACCAGTAGTAGTGCTAGTAGTAGTAGTTGTTGTAGTAATAGTAAGAGTAGCAGTAGTAGCAGTAGGAGCAATAGTACTAATAGTAGTAGTTGTAGCAGTAGCAATATTTGTAGTAGTTGTGGCCGTAGTAGCAGTAGTAGCAACAATAACAGTAGTAGCAGCAGTGGCAATAGTAGTAGCAGTGGTAGTTGTAGTAGTAGTAGTACCAATTGTTACAGTAGTAGTAGTAGTAGTAGTAGTAGTAGGAACAGTAGTACTAATAGTAGTAGTAGTAGTAGTTGCAGTATTAGTAGTAGCTGTTGTAGTAGTAGTTATAGTAGTAGCAGTAGTAGTAGTAGCAGCAGTAGCAATAGTAGTAGTAGTGCTAGTTGTAGTAGTAGTAGCAGTTGTAGCAATTGTACCAATAGTTATCCTCGTAGCAGTTTCAGCTATACAGTAGTAGTGGTATTAGCAGTAGCAGTAGTAGTTGCAGTAGTACTAGTAGTAGAGACAATGGTAGTATTAGCAGCAGTAATAGTAGCTGCGAAAGTAGTAGGAGCATGAGTAGTAGCAGTACCAGTAGTTGCAGCAGTAGTAGTTGTGGTGGTAGCAGTGGCAATATTTGCAGTAGCAATAGCAGCAGTAATTGGACTAGTGGTAGCTGTAGCAGTTGTAATAGTTGTAGTAGTAGTAGCAGCAGTAGTAGTACTAGTAGTAGTAGCAGCAGGAGTAGTGATAGCGCTACTAGTAGTTGTTGTAATAGGAGCTGTAGTAGCCGTAGCAATAGTGACAGTTGTTGCAGAAGCAATAATAGCAATTGGATTAGTAGTAGTAGTGGCAGTAGCAGTCGTAGTAGCAGTAGAAGTAGAATTAGTTGTAGTAGTAATAGTCGTGGAAGTAGTAGTAGCAGCAGTAGTTGCAGTAGTAGTTGCAGTCGTAGTAGCATTAGTAGTCATATTAGCGGTAGCAGTAGTGGTGGCATTGCTATTAGTAGTAGCAATATTGGTAGCTATACTGGCAGTAGTAGCAGAAGCAGAAACAGTAGTAGTAGTTATAGAAGTAGCACTAGTAGCAGTTGTAGCAGCAGCAGTAGTCATTGTTGAAGCAGTTGCAGAAGTTGTACCAGTAATAGTTGTAGTAGCAGTGGTAGTTGGAGTAATAGTAGAAGCAGTAGTCATATTAGTAATAATACTTGCAGTAGTAGTAGTAGTAGTAGTAGTAGAAGTAGTAGTAGGAGTGGTAGTTGTAGCAGTTGTAGTAGCAGTTGCAGCAGCAGTAGCAGTAGTTATCGTAGTAAGTAGTTATAGAAGTGTAGTAGCAGTTGTAGTAGTAGCAGTTGTTGTAGCAGCAGTAGTAGTGGTATTAGCAATAGCAGCAGTAGTTGCAGTAGTAGTAGCCGTAGCAATAGTCGTAGTAGTAGCAATAGTAATAGTAGCGACAGAAGTTGTAGGAGCAGTAGTTGTAGCAGTAGCAGCACTAGCAGTTGCAGTTGCAGTATCATTAGTAGTGGCAACAGTAGTAGTGATACTAGTAGTGGTAGTAATTGTAATAGCAATAGCAGCAGTAATTGTACTAGTTGTAGCTGTAATTGGACTAATAGTAGTCGTAATAGTAGTAGTAGTAGCAGTAACAGTAGTGGCAGTAGTTGCAGAAGCAATAATAGCAGCTGGAGTAGTAGTTGTAGTGGCAATAGCAGTCATAGTTGTAGTAGAAGTAATATTTGCTATAGTAGAAGCAGTTGCTGTAGTTGCAGTAGCAGTAGTAGTATCAGTAATAGTAGCAGTCATACTAGCATTAGTAGTAGTTCTAGCAGTAGTAGTAGTTGTAGTTTTGGTACCTGTACCGGTAGTAGTAGCATAAGCAGAAGTAATAGTAGTTGCAGTAGTAGTAGCAGTTGTTGTAGTCGCAATAGTAGTAGTTGTAACAACAACAGTAGTTGTTGTTGTTGCAGTAGCAGTACTTGTACTCGTAGTAGTAGTAGTAGTTGCAGCAATAGTAGCAGCAGTTGTAGTAGTAGTAGGAGCAGTAGTGCCAATAGTAGTAGTAGTGGTGGTAAGAGTAGTTGTAGTAAGAATAATAGTAGGAGTAGTAGTAGTAGTGGTAGCAGTAGTAGTAGAAGTAGTAGTTGTAGTAGCAGTAGCAGTAGTTGTCGTAGCAGTAGTTGCAGTCTTGAAGCAGCAGTAGTCGTAGAAGCAGTAGATATAGCAGTAGTAGTGGTGGTTACAGTAGTAGTAGCAGTAGCAACAGTAGTAGTAGTTACTGTAGTAATAACAGCACCAAAAGTAGTCGGAGCATTAGTAGTAGTAATAGCAATAGTAGAAGTTGCAGACCTAGTAGCAATAGTAGCAATAGTTGTAGTAATGTTAGTAGTAGTGGCAGTATTTGTAGTAGCAATACCAGCAGTAATTGGGCTAGTAGTAGTTGTAGCAGTTGTAATAGCAGCAGCAGCAGTAGTAGTAGTGGCAGTAGTAATTGTAGTAGTTGGTGAGTTAGGTGTTGTAGAGTAACAGTACTAGTAGTTGTAGTAGGAGCAACAACAGTAGTAGTAGTAGTAGAATTAGTACAAATAGTCGCTATAGTAACAGTAGTCGTAGGAGTAGTAATAGTAGCAGTAGTAGTTGTGGTTGTATCCGTAGTAGTAGTAGAAGGAGCAATAGTTCTGGTAGTAGTTGTAGTAATATGAGAAGTAGTAGAAGTAGCTATAGTCATAGTCATAGTCATAGTGGAAGTAGTAGTTGTAGCAGTAGTATTAGTGCTAATAGTCGTAGTTGTAGCAGTAGTAGTAGCTATACTAGTAGTAGTACTCTTAGTAGTAGCAGTAGCAGCAACAGTAGTAGTTCCAATAGTTGTAGCTGTAGTAGTAGCAGTAGCTGTATTAATAGTAGCACTATTAGCATTATTAGCAGTAGTAATAGTAGTAGCAGTAGCAATAGTAGTAGTAGCAATAGCAGCAATAGTAGTAGTTGCAGTAGCATCAGTAGGAGAAGGGGTACTTGTAGTAGTAGTAGTAGCAGTCGTAGAAGCCGAAGTAGTAGTATTAGTTGTTGTAGTAGTAGTAGCAGTAATAGTAGAAGCAGTGGTAGTCGTAGTACTACTGGTAGTAGTTGTAATAGTAGCAGTAATAGAAGTAGTAGCAGTGGTGGTAGTTGAAGTAGCAATAGTAGTAGTAGGTGTAGTAGTTGCAGAAGCAATAGGTGTCATATTAGCAACAGTAGTAGTATTCGCTATAGTAGTAATAGTAGAAGTAGTAATAGTAGAAGTAGTAATAGTAGTAGTAGTAGCGATAGTAGTAGTAGTGATAGTAAAAGTAGTAGTACTAGTACTAGCAGTAGTTATTGTAATAGTAGCGGTACTAGCAGTAGCAGTAGTGGCGGTAGTTAAAGCAGCAATAGTAGTAGTCGGAGTAGTAGTTCTAGTAGCGGTAGCTATCGTAGTAGCAGTTGTTGTAGTATTAGCTGTAGTAGTACTAGTCGTAGTTGTAGTAGTAGCAGTAGTCAGAGGAGGAGTAGTACTAGTTCTAATAGTACTAGTTGTAATAGTAGCAGTAGTTGTTGTAATAATAGCAGTAGTGGCTGTAGTTGCAGTAGCAATAGTAGTGGTCGGAGCAGAAGTAGTAGTAGCAGTTGCAGTTGTAGTAGCAATAGTAGTCGTAGTAGCAGTAGTAGTAGTATTAGCTGTTGTTGTAGTAGAAGCTGTAGTAATAGTAGCAGCAACACTAGTAGGAGTACTAGTAGCTATAGTAGTAAAAGTTGAAGTGCCATTTGTTGCAGTATTACAATAGATGTAGTAGTGGCAGTGGTATTAGTAGAAGCAGTATTAGTAGCTATAGTGGTAGTAGTACCAAAGTAGAAGCAGTAGTAGCAGCAGCAGTGCCAGTAATGGTAGCACTAGTAGTAGTGGTAGTAGCAGTAGCAGTAGTTGTAACAGTTGTAGTAGTAGTAATAGTAGTTATTGTATCAGCAACAGTAGTAGTACTTGCAGTAGTAGCAGTAGTTGTCCTAGTCGTCGTCGTAGTAGTAGTAGTAGTAGTTGCAGTAATAGTAGCAGCAATAATTATAGCAGTAGGAGCAGTAGTACTAACAGTAGTAATGGTGGTGGTAAGAGTAGTCGTAATAGCAAAAAGAGTAGTAGTAGTAATTATCATCATCGTAGTTATAGTAGTGTAGCTATGATAGTAGTAGTGGTATTTGCAGTAGTAGTAGTAGTTACAAGAGTTGTAGCATTAGCAACAGTAGTAGTAGTGGCAGTAGTAGTTGTAGTTGTGGTAGTAGTAATAGCAGTAGTAGTAGCAGTAGCAGTATTAGCAATTGCAGTAGTAGTAGCAGTAGTAGCAGTAGTAGCAATAGTGATAGTAGTAGTCACAATATTTGCAGTAGCGAAGAAGCAGTAATTGTACTAGTAGTAGCTGTAGCAGTCATAGTAGCATTAGGAGTAGTAGTAGTTGTAGTATTTGTGGAAGCGGCAGTAGTAGGAGGAGAAATAGAAGCAATAGTTGTAGTTGTTCTAGTAGTAGTTGTCCCAATCTTAGTAGTAGGAGGACTAGTAGCAGTAGGACTCGGAGTAGTCAGAGTAGTAGCTGTTGTAGTTGTTATAGTAGTAGTAGTAGAAGTAATAGTAGTAGTAGTAGTAGTAGGTGGAGGAGGGCGAGGAGTGGTAGTAGCAACAATAGTTGTAGTAATAGTAGTAGGAGTAATAGTAGTAGAAGTTGTTGTAGGAGTAGTAGTAGTAATACAAGTAGTAGGTGTTGCAGTTGTAATACAACTAGTAGGTGTTGTTGCAATAGTAGAAGTTATAGTAATTGTAGTAGTAGTAGTAGTTATAGTTGTAGTAGTTATAGTAGTAGTAGTAGTAGTAGTAGTAGTAGTAGTAGTAGTAGGAGGAGGAGGAGGAGGAGGAGGAGTAGTAGGAGTAGTAGTAGTTGTAGTAGTAGTAGTAGTAGTAGTAGCAGCAGCAATAGTAGCAGTCGTAGTAGTAGCCGTAGTAGTAGTAGGAGGAGGAGGAGGAGGAGGAGTAGTAGTAGTAGTAGTAATGGCAGTAGTAGCAACAGCAGTAGTAGTAATAGTAGTAGTAGTTGTTGTTGTTGCAATAGTAGTAGTAATAGCAGTATTAGTACTAGTTCAAGTACTAGTAGTTATAGTAGTAGTAGCAGTAGTAGTTGTGGTAGTATTAGCAGTAGTACAAGCTGTAGTAGTAGCCGTTGTAGTACCAGTAGTAGTAGCAGTTGTTGTAGTAGTAATAGCAGTAATAGTGGCAGCAGTAGTAGCAATTGCAGTAGCAACAATTGCAAAAGTAGCCATAGTATTAGTAGCAATAGTAGCAGTATGAGTAGCGGTAGTTGTAGCATTCGCAGTTGTAATAGCAGTTGCGATAGTAGTGGTAGCAGTAGTACTAGCCGTAGTAGAACTAGTAGTAGTAGTGGTAGCAATAGTAGAACTAGTAGTAGTGGTGGTAGCAGTAGTACTAGTAGTAGGGGTACCAGGAGTAGGAGGAGTAGGAGTGGTGGTAGTTGTAGTAGTAGTAGT
The DNA here is from genome assembly GCA_005019695.1 of Trichopus zeylanicus subsp. travancoricus. Taxonomy (NCBI): domain Eukaryota; kingdom Viridiplantae; phylum Streptophyta; class Magnoliopsida; order Dioscoreales; family Dioscoreaceae; genus Trichopus; species Trichopus zeylanicus. Next base: position 95,637 of record RXID01022285.1, on the reverse strand, counting down.
ACTAACAGTTGTAGTTGCAGTAGTAAAAGCAATAGTAGTAGCAGTAGTTGTAGTGATAGTATTAGTGGTAACAGTAGTCGTAGTCGTAGTAGTAGTAGTTGCAGTATCAGTAGTAGCTACAGTAGTAGTTGTACTAGTTGAAGTGGAATGAGAAGTAGAAGTAGTAGTAGTAGTAGCAGTAGTGGTAGTAGTAGGAGAATTAGTTGTAGTAGTAATCGTAGTAGTAGTCATAGTGTTAGCAGCAGCAATAGCAGTAGCAGTAGTAGTCGTTGCAGCGGTTGAATTAGTACTAGTACTCATAGTAGTAGCGGTAGTAATAGGAGTAGTTATGGTAGAATAGTAGCAGCAGTGGTAGTAGTAGGAGATATAGTAGAAGTTGCAGTAGTCGTAGTTCTAGTCAGAGTAGTAGTAATTGTTGTACCAGTAGTCCCAGTGGTAGTAGTAGTAGCCGCAGTAGTACTAGTGGTAATAGTCGCAGTTGTAGCGGAAGCATAATGGGTTGCAGTAGTGACAAAAGTAGCTGTAGTAGTCACAGTAGTAGTAGTTGTTGTTGTAGTAGTGGTAGTAGTAGTTGTTGTTGTTGTAGTCATAGTAGTGGTAGTAGAAGTAGTCACACTTGCAATAGTTATAGTAATAGTAGTAGAAGCAGCAATACTAGCAGTAGTAGTAGTAGTAGTCACAGAAGTAGTAATAGTTGTAGTAGTAGTAGTAGCAGCAGCCCCAGAAGTAGTACTACGTATCATAGTAGTGGTAGTGGTAATAGTATCAGTGGTAGCTATAGTCGTAGCAGTAGTTGTTGTAGTCTTAGCAGTAGTAGTTGTAGTAGTAGTAGCAGTTGTAGTAGTTGTAGTAGTGGAAGTAGCAAAAGTAACAGATGTAGTAATAGCAGTAGTAGTATTAGTAGTAGTAGTTATACTAGTGCTAGTAGCTCTAGTAGTAGAAGCAGTAGCAGTCGTAGCAATTGTAGTACTAGCAATAGCAGTAGTAGTAGTAGTTGCAATAGAAGTAGTAATAGAAGTAGCAGTAGTAGTAGAAGTTGCAATTGTAGTAGCAGTAGGTGTAGTTGTAGCAATAGCATTAGTAATAGTCAGATTAGTAGGAGGCGGAGGAGGAGTAGCAACAGCAATAATAGTTAGAGTAGTAGCAATAGAAGCAGAAGTAGTTGTTGTAGTACACGTGGTAGTAGCAATATCAGTTGTAGTTGTAGCAGTAGTAGTAGTAGCAGCAGTAGTAGTAGCAGTAACAGTAGAAGCAGTCGCAGTAGTAGTAGTAGTAACAATAGTGGCGGTACTTGTAGTAGTAGTACTAGCAAGAGTAGTAGATGTAGCCCTAGTAGTACCAGTAGTAGTAGTAGTAGATGCAGTACGAATAGTAGCTGTAGTAGTAGTAGTAGCGGTAGAAGTAGTAGTAACAGAGAAGTGGTGGCAGTAGTAGTATTAGTAATAATAGTAACAGCAGTAGTTATAGTAGTAGTAGTAGCAGCAGTAGTAGATATAGAAGTAGTAGTATTAATTGTAGTAGTAGTAGTAGAAGCAGTAGGAATAGTAGCAGTAGCAGTTGTAGCAGGAGCAGAAGCTATAGCAAAGGTTGCAATAGCAGTAGTAGGAGTAGCAGTAGGAGCAGTAGTAGTAGTACCAGTTGTTGTAGCAGTAATAGCTGTAGAAGTAGCAATAGTTGCGGTAGCTATAGTTGAAGAAGCAATAGTAGCAGTAGATGCAATAGTCGCAATAGCAGTATTAGTAGAATTAGTAGTACTAGCCACAAAAGTAGTAGCGATAGTAGTATTAGCCATAACAGTAGTAGGCACAGTAGTAGTGGCTGCTATATTAGTAGCAGCAGTAGAAGTTGCAGGAGTAGTAGAAGTAGTAGTAGTAGTAGCAGCATTAGTAGTCGTAGTAATCATAGTAGAAGTAGAAGTAGCGGTAGCAGTAGTAGGATTAGCAGTAGTAGAAATAGCAGCAACAATAGTAGTAATAGTAGTAGTAGTAGCAGTAGCAGCAGCAGTAGTAGTAGTAGTGGTTGTTGTAGTAGTAGTAGGAGAAGTAATAGCAGTAGCAATAGCAGTAGTGGCAGTGGCAGTAGCAGTAGTAGTAGTTCCAGTACAGTAGTAGTAGTAGCAGTAGTAGTTGTTGTAATAGCTGTAGTAGTTGTTGTTGTAGTTGTGTTAGTAGTCATAGTAGTAGTAGTAGACATAGAGTAAGTAGTAGCTGAAGCAGCAGCAGAATTAGTAGTATTAGTAGTTATAATAGTAGTACTAGAAATGGTAGTAGTAGTAGCAAAAGCAGTAGTAGAAGTAGTTGTAGTTGTAGTTGTAACAGCAGTAGCAGTAGCAGTAGTGGCCATAGTAGTGATTGTAGCCATTGTTGTAGTAATAATAGTAGTAGTAGTAGTAGTAGTAGTAGAAGCTGCAGCAGCGACAGTTGTAAGAGTAGAAGCAGCAGTAGTAGTAGTAGTAGAACCAGCAACATCAGCAGTAGTAGTGGTTGTAGTAGTAGTAGTACTCGTAGTAGTAGCCCTAGTAGTAGTAGTGGTGGTGGTGGTGGTAGTAGCCGTAGTAGTAGCAGTAGTCGTATTACTAATAGTAGTAGTAGTAGTAGTCGTAGTCGTAGTAGTAGTAGTAGCGAGAGCAGTAGTAGTAGCCATAGTAGCGAGAGCAGTAGTAGCTACAGCAGGAGTAGTGCCAGTAGTACTAGTTGTAGCGGTTGTAGAAGTAGCAATAATAGTAGTTGCAGTGCTAGCTGTAGATGTAGTAGTTATAGTAGTAGTAGCAGAGGTGGCAGTAAATGCAACAACAGCAGCAGTACTAGAAGTAATAGTAGTAGTGGTAGTTGTTGTCGTAGCAACAGTACAAGTAGTAGTAGTAGATGTAGTTGTAGCAGTAGCAGCAGTGGTGGTGGCAGTAACAAAAGTAACAGTAATTGTAGTAGTATTAGTTGTTGTAGTAGTAGTAGCAGCAGTTGTGGTAATAGTAGTGGTAGTAGCAGCAACAGTAGTAGCGAAAGAAGTAGTTGTAGAAGCAGAAGTAGAAGTAATAGGAGAAGTAGTAAAGTAGCAGTAGCAGTAGTAGTAGTAGTTGCCGCGGTAGCCGCAGTAGTAATAGTAGTCATAGTAGCAGTAGTAATTGTTGTTGTAGTAGTAGTAGCAGCAATAGTAGCAGTCATAGTAGTAGTAGTAGTAGTACAGGTTGTAGTCATAGTAACAATAGAAGCAGTAGTAGCTGTAGTTGTACTTGTAGTAGTAGTAGCAGCAGTAGTAGCAGTCATAGTAGTAGTAGTAGTAGTACTAGTTGTAGTCATAGTAACAATAGAAGCAGTAGTAGCCGTAGTAGTACTTGTAGTAGTAGTAGCAGAAGCTATAGTTGTAGCAGCAGTAATAGTAGCAGTAGTAGCAGTAGTGGTTTAGGAGTAGTAGCATAAGGAGTAGTAGCAGTAGTAGCAGTAGTTGTTGTTGTAGCAGTGGTCATCTTTGTAGCGTATTTGTTGTAGTAGCCGAAGTTGCTATAGTAGCAATAGCAGCAATAGCAGCAATAGTAGTAGCAATAGTAGTTGTCGGAGTCATAGTAGTAGCAGTAATAGTGGTTGCAATTGCAATAGTGGTTGCAAAAGTAGTCATTATAGGAGAAGTAATAATAGTAGCAGGAGGAGGAGAAGTAATAGTAGTAGCAGTAGTAGTAGTCATCATTGCAATAATAGCAGTAGCAGTAGTAGCGTCTTTAGTAGTAGTAGAAGTTGTAATAGCAGAAGTCGAAGTAGTAGTAGTAGTAGCTAAAGTAGAAGTAGTAGTAGTAGCTAAAGTAGAAGTAGTAGTAGTAGTAGCAGTAGTAATAGTTATTGCTGTAAAAGGAGTTGTAGTAGTAATAGTAATAGTTGCAGTAGTAGTAGTAGTAGTAGTAGTAGTAGTAGTAGTAGTACTAGTATAAACAACAGTAGCAATAGAAGCTGGAGTCTTAGTAGCAATACTTGTGGAAGCAATACCTGCAGTTGTAGTTGTAGAACTAGTTGTAGTAGTAGTAGTAATAGTAGTAGTAGTAGTAATAGTAGTAGTAGTTGTTGTTGTTATTGTTGTTGTAGTAGTAGTAGTAGTAGCGTTAGTAGTTGAAGTAGTTGTAGTAGCAGTACTATTTGTAGTAGTTCTATTAGTAATAGGAGAAGTAGCATAAGCGGTATTACTAGCAACAGTAGTAGCTATAGTAGCTATAGAAGAAGTAGTAGAATCAACATTTACAATAGTAGCAGTAGTAGTGGTAGTTCTACTAGTAATAGAACCAGCAGTAGCAGTAGTAATCGTAGCAGTAGTACTAGTAGTAGTAGTAGTAGTAGTAGTTGCAGGAGTAGTAGTTGTTGTCGTAGTAGCAGTAGCAGTAGTAGTAGTAGTAGTAGTTATAGCAGCAGTAGCAGTTAGAGAAGCTATTGTATTACTAGTAGCAGTAGTATAAGTTGCAGTAATAGAAATGGTAGCAGTAGCAGTAGTTGTAGCAATAGTAGTAGCAGCTGTTGTAATAGTAATATACATAGTAGTAGTTGTAGCAGCAGTTGCACTAGCAGTCGTAGTAGTAATAATAGAAATGGTAGCAATAGTAGTAGCAATAGTAATAGTAGCAGAAGTAGTAGCAGTAGCAATAGTAGTAGTAGTAGAGTTAGTACCAGTAGTAGTTGCAGCGGTAGCAGTAAGTAGGAGTAGTAGGAGTCGCAAAAGTAGCAGAAGAAGTAGTAGTAGTAGAATCCGAAGTAGAAATGAGAGTAGTAATACTAGTAGTAGTTGTAGGGGTAGCAGCAGCAGCAGCAGTAGTGGCAGCAATAGTGGTAGTAGGAGTACTAGTAGTGGCTGCAGTAATAGTATTAGTAGCTGCAGGAGTAGTGCTAATAGTAGTAATAGTTGCCATAGTAGCAGTAGTAGGAGTGATAGTTGTACTAGTAGTAGTAGTATTAATAGTAGCAGTAGTAGTTGCAACAGTAGCTGTGGTAGCAGGTGCAGCAGTTGTAGTAGTAGGAGGAGGAGGAGGAGCAGTTGTAGGTTTATGAGTAGTAGTAGTAGAAGCAGGAGTAGGAGTTGCAGTAGTAGGAGTAGTAGTAGCAGTAACAACAATAGCATTAGTGCGAGTATTAGTAATAGCAGTAATGGTAGTTATAGTAGGAGTTGCAGTATTAGTAGTTGCAGTAGTAGTAGTGGTAGTAATAGTCATATTAGCAATAGTTGTAGGAGTAAAAGTAGAAGTAGTAGCAGTAGCAGTAGCAGTAGTAGTAACAGTAGTAGTAGTAGGAGCCACAGTTGTTGTAATATTAGTAGCAGCCGCAGTAGTAATTGTAGTTATAGTAGTAGAAGCAGTAGTTGTAGTAGTGGTAGTAGTTGAAGTAGTAGTAGTAGTATGAGTAGCAATAGGAGTTATTGCAGTAGTAATAGTAATCGTATTAGTTGTAGGAGTAGTAGTAGTACTAGCAGTTGTAGATGTAGTAGTAGTGTAGCATCAGTAGTAGTAGTAGCAGCAGCAACAGCAGTAGTAGTAGTAGTAGCAGTAGCAGTAGTAGTAGGAGTACTAATACTAACAACAATGGCAACGATATTAGCACTAGAGTAGCAGCAGTAGCAGTATACTACTAATACTACTTCTACGACAACAACAAAAACTACTACTACTCCTACTTCAGTTCGTGCCACTACTAACTACTACTACTCCTACTATTGCTAATACTACTCCTACTACTACTACTCGTACTACTGCTAGTACAACTACTACTAACACTACTACTACAACACCTACAACTACTAGTACTACTACTACTAATACTATTACAACTACTTCTGCTACTACTACTACTACTTCTACAACTAGTATTCCTCCCACGACAACTACTACATCTGCTATTACTATTACTACTACTACTACATCTACTAATACTAGCGCTACTGTTTCTACTATTATTACTACTACTACAGCAGTAGCAGTATACTACTAATGCTACTTCTACGACAACAACAACAACAACAAAAACTACTACTACTCCTACTCCAGTTCGTGCCACTACAAACTACTACTACTCCTACTATTGCTACTACTACTCCTACTACTACTACTCGTACTACTGCTAGTACAACTACTACTAACATTACTACTACTACACCTACAACTACTAGTACTACTACTACAAATGCCATTACAACTACTTCCGCTACTACTACTATTACTTCTACAACTAGTATTCCTTCCACGACAACTACTACATCTGCTATTACTATTACTACTACTACTACATCTACTAATACTAGTGCTACTGCTTCTACAACTATTGTTGTTTCGACTACTACTACGACTCCTGCTATTGCTACTACAATGACAACCACTACTTCTACTACTATAACTGTTGCTACTACTACTACTACCATCTTTGCTACTACTACACTACAACCACTACTACTACTCCTACTACTATTATTGCTTCTATTACTACAACAACAACTACTACTAGTACTTCTACTATTACTACTACTCCTTCTATTACTACTACTTCTCCTACTACTACTATTTCTACCCTTATAGTTACTATTACTACTACTACCACAACTTCTACTGCTACTGCTACTACTACTACAACAACAACTGCTACTACTGTAATAACTACTTCTACTATTACTACTACTAGTACTAGTACTAGTACTACTACTGCTGCTGTTGCTACAACTACTGCTAGTACTACTTCTACTACCGTTGCTACTACTAGTACTACTACTGCTACACTTATTACTACAAATACTACTATGACTATTACTACTTCCATTATTAGTACTATTACAACTACTATTGCTACTATTGCTTCTACTACTATTACTACTACTATAGCTACTACTTCTACTATTGCGATTACTACAGCTACTACTACTTCTATTGCTATTGCTACTACTACTCCTGCTACTACTTCCATTGCTACTCTTACTATTCCTCCTCCTTCTGCTACTACTACGAGTACTACTACTGCTCCTACAATTCCCTGTACCCCTAACCTACTCCTATTACTACTAGAGTTGCTAATGCTGCTGCTACTTCTGCTACTACGCAACTATTGCTACTACATCAACAACTTCTACTACTGCTGCAGCTACAGCTGCAACTCCTAATATTACAACAACAACAACTACTACTACTACTATTACTAAAACTAATACTACTACTCCTACTACTACTACTACTACAACTACTACTGCTGCTACTTTTGCTACTCATACTCCAACTCCAACTCCTAAAACTACACCTTCTATTACTTCTGCTACTCCTATTACTGCTGCTACTACTACTACTACTACTACTATTACTACAACTACTACTAGATCTACTACTACAACTACTTCAAGTACTACTACTACTGCTACTACTGCTCCCGCTACTACCTCTACTACTACTATTACTCCTACTACTACTACTATTAATACTACTACTACAACTACTACGACTACTAGTATTACTACGACTACAACTACTACAACTACTCCTACTACTACTACTACAAACAGTACTGCTACTGCCACTAGTACGACTAATGTCAGTAGTACTACAACTACTTCTGCTACTCCTACTCGAACTCCAACTTCTACTCCTACTACTATTCTAAATACTACTACTTCTACAACTTCTTCTACGACTTCTGCTGCTACTACTACTACTGCTACTACTATTACTTCTACTACTACTACTAGTAATGCTACTACTGCTACTGCTACTACCAGTGCTCCTACTACAACTAATACCACTATTTTTACTACTGCTACTACTACTACCACTACTCCGATTGCCACTCGTTCTCCTATTCCTATGACTACTACTACTACTCCAACTAGTACTACTACAACCACTACGACTCCTATGAGTACTACCACTACAACTAGAACTACTACTACTACTTCTGTTGCTGCTAGCGTGGCTACTACTATTACTACTACTATTACTGCTGGTGCTACTACAACTGCTACTACTTCTGCTACGACTATTATGCTACTATTACTACTACAGCAACTATTTCTACTACAACAACAACAACAATAACTACTACTACTATTACTACTACTTCTACTACTAATACTATTACTAGTACAACTTCTCCTCCTACTACTACTGCTACTAAAGCTACTACTACTGTTGCTGCTACTGCTACTACTACTACTATTACTCCTACTAATGGTACTACTGGTGGTTCTCTACTGCTACTACTACTGCTGCTGCTGCAACTACAACTACTCCAACCTGTACTCCTATTGATACTACTGCTACTACTACTACTACAACCACTACTGCTGCTACTACAACTACTCCAACAAGTAGTCCTACTACTACTACTATTGCTGCTTCTGCTGTTGGTACTACTACTGCTACTGCTACTACTATTGCTACAACTTGTACAACAACAACTACTACTACTGCGACTACTGATGTTGCAATTGCTACTAGTACTATTACAACTACTGCTACTACAACCACTATTGTCGCTACTACTACAACTTCTACTACTACTAGTAGGAGAACAACTACTACTACTATTGCTGCTTCTGCTGCTATTACTACGATTGTTGTTGCTGCTGCGACTACTACTACGCTGTTACTGCTACTACGACTTCTACAGTTGTTGCTACTGCTACTACTACCACAACTGTTACTTCTAGCATTGCTATTATAACTAGTACAACTACTTCTACCATTGCTGTTACAACCACTATAACGATGACTACAACTACTAATACTTTCTACGTCTACTGCCACAACATTTGCTGCTGCTGCTACTACTACTACCACTACTGCTCCAACTATAGCTAATGCAACTACTACTGCTGCTGCTGCTACTCCTACTAGTGCTACTACAACAACTACTACTACTACTGATCCTATAACTACTACTACAACTACTACTACTACTCTGGCTTCCACTATTGCTACTGCTGCTACTGCTACTACTACTACCACTACGACTAATTCTCTTGGTACTACTACAACTGCTACAACTACGACCGCTACTACTATGACTACTACTTATTCTACTACTACTTCCTGTAGTACGGCTACTACTTTTACTACTACTACTACTATTACTAGTACCTCTACCACTACTACTACTACTACTACTGCAACTACTAATACTACTACTAACACTACTACTTCTACTGCTATTACTACTATTACTACTACTTATGCTACTATGACAACTGCAACTGCTGCTACTACTACTACTACTACTTCAACTGCTACAACTACTATTACTGCTACAAATGCTTCTACTGCTACAACTAGTAATACTACTATAACTACTGCTGCTATAGCTATTCCCACTCCCACTAGTACTACTACTACCACTACTACCACCACCACTACCACTACTACTATTACTACTACTACTTCTAATACTGCTACTCCCAACTCCAACTCCTACTCCTACTACTATTCCTAAAACTACTACTTGTACTACTTGTACTTCTATTTCTACTGCTACGACTACTACTTCTACTACTACAACTACTGCAACTTCTACTACTACTGCTACTGCTACTGCTACTTCTACGCCTACTTCCCATACCTGTCTAACTACTGCTATTTCTACTACACCCACTACTAAATCTTCTTCTTCTACTACTACTCCTATTACCACACGTACTCCAAGTCCTACTGCTACTACAACTACTACTCCTACTCCTTCTACTGCTACTACAACTACTACTCCTACTCCTTCTACTGCTACTATTACTACTACTACTACTACAACAACTCCTACAAGTACTCCGACTACTGCTGTTGCTACTACTACTGCTCCTACTACCACTGCAGTTGCTACTACTACTGCTACTAACACTACTATCGCTACTACTACAACTAAAATAATTGTTACTACTGGCACGATTGCTACTCCTATTACCGCTACTACCACTACGACTACTACTTCGACTAACTTCTAGTAATATTGCATCTTCTACAATTGCTACTACTACTACTACTCCTACTCGTACTATTGCTACTGCTACTACTACTACTACTACTACTACAAACAGTACTCCAACTACTACTACTCCTACAACCACTACTACTCCTACGCCTACTCTTACTAATACAATAACAAGTACTACTACTATTAATACTACTACTACTACTACTGGTACTACTCTTCCTAATCCTACTCTTGCTACTACTACTACTACTCGGACTACTATTATACTAGTACTCCTACTCCTACTCCTACTCTGACTACTACTTCTTCACCTACTACTACAACCACGACGACTACAACTACTATTAATATAATCATTATTATTACTACTACTACAACAACAACAACTACTACTACTACTATTGCTACTACTACTACTACTATGATGATGACTATTACTAATACAAGAACAATAACAAGAACTACTACTACTAGAACAACAACAACAACAACAATAACAACAACAACTAGTACTACTACTACTACTACTACTACGACGACGACTATTACTAATACAAGAACAATAACAAGAACTACTACTACTAGAACAACAACAACAAGAACAGTAACAACAACAACAACAACTACTACTACTATTACTACTACTACTGCTATCACTACTACTACAACAATAAGAACAGTAACTACTACTCCTACTACTACCACAAATACTACTATTACTACTACTGCTATTGCTGCTTCTGTTGCTCCTACTAGTCCTACTGCTACAAGTACTACTACTGCTACTGCTACAAGTTCTACTATTACTATAACTACAATTGCGACTACTACTGCTATAGCTACTACTACTACTACTGGCGCAACTACTACTGCTACTACCACTACTACTATTGCTTCTACTTCTGCTTCTGCTACTACTACTGCTATAGCTACTAATACTACTACTGCTAATACCACTGCTAGTACTACTACTAATGCTACAACGACGGCTACTACTACTCCTACTATTACAGCTACTACCATTACTACAACTACCACTACTATTGCTGCTGCTGCTACAGCTAAGACTACTACTACTGCTGCTACGACTGCTACTACTACTGCTACTCCTACTCCTATGACTACAACTACTACTATTACAATTACTACTGCTACTACAAATACTAGTCCTCCTCTTGCTACTACTACTACAACTACGACAACTACTGCTACTTTTGTTGCTACTACTACTGCTACTACTACTATTATAGCTAATACTACTATTACTGCTAGTATGAATGCTACTACAACTGCTACTAGTACTCCTACTACTATAATTGTTACTGCAACTACTGCCACTATTGCTATACCTACTACTACTACTACAACAACAACCACTACTAGTACTAGTACTATTCCTCCTACTATGATTACTACTACTATTGCTACCGCTACTACTACTACTGCTACTACAACTACTACTCCTAACACTACTACCACAGCTACTACAACTATTGTTGCTACTGCTATTGCTTCTCCTACTACTACTATTATGACTACAACTTTTGCTATTGCCGCTATAGCTAGTACTACTACTACTACTACTACAACTACTACTGTTGGGCCTATTACTATTGCTAATAATACTTGTAGTACTACTACTAACACTGCTACTATTACTACTACTCCTACTACTACTGGTACTGCTACTGTTATTACTAGTACTACTACTACTAATACTACTGATAATGCAACTTCTACTACTACTTCTACTGCTACTACTACTCCTCCTCCTCCTCCTCCTGCTCCAGTAGCTCCTGCTGCTACTAGTACTTCAACTGCTACTCCTAGTACTACTACTGCTACTGGTGCTCCTGCTGCTCTTCCTTCTCCTACTCCTAATCTTACTACTACTACTAGTACTAGTACTACTACTACTACTACTACTACTACTACTAATATTACTACTACTACTACTACTATTACTACTACTAGTAGTACTACTACTATTGCTACTACCACTACTACAACCGCTGGTACTACTACTGCTACTGCTACTTCTACGACTAGTACTACTATTACTTCTACTCCTACTACTGCTAGCACTACTACCACTACCACTGCCAGTACTGCTACTCCCATTACTACCACAACAGTAACTACTACTGCTACTACTACTACTATTACTACTACTACAAGGACTACTTTTACTCGTACTATGACTACTACAACAACCACTACTACTACAACTGTAACTCGTACTACCACTATTACTACTATTACTGCTAATAATATTAGTACAACAACTAGCACTACTACCGCTACTACTTCAACTATTACGGCTACTACTACTGCTACCATTATTACTGCTGCTACTACTACTACTACTACAACTACTACTGCTATTACAACTTCTGCTACTACTACTAATGCTCCAACTACTACTACTAGTACTACTAATCCTACTACTACTACTGCTACTACTACTCCTCCTCCTCCTCCTACTGCTACTTCTTCTATAACAACTATTACTACTGCAACTACTACTACTTCTACTGCCACTGCTACTACTACTCCTAGTACTACAACTGTAACTCTTACTACTACTGCTGCTGCTCCTACTTGTACTATGACAACTATTAACCCTGCTACTACTACTACTAATACTATTACCACTTCTTCTACTATAACTACAATGACTACTGCTACTACAACTACAACAACAACAACAACAACATCAACAACTAGTACTACTACTACTTGAACAACTACTACTACAACTACAACTATTACTACTACTACTGCTACAACTCCTGCTACCACTACTACTGCTGCTACTAATACCGCTACTACCTCTACTACTACAACTATTCCTACCACTACTACTATTAGTACTACTATTACTACTACTATGACTACTGCTACTACTACGACAACCACTATGACTACTAGTATTCCTATGATTACAACTACTACAGCTGCTACTACTACTACTATTCGTACTACTATTACTACTACTACTACTGTGACTAATACTACTAGTACTACTTCAACTTCTGTGAGTACTACAACTCTAACTCCAACTCCTACTACTATTCCAAATACTACTACTTCTATTACTACTACTAATACTGCTACAACAACAACAACAACAACTACTACTACTACTGCTGCTGCTGCTGCTGCTACTACTACTACTACTGCCACTACTATGACTGCTGCTCCTACTGCAACTCCCACTACCACTACTACTACTACTACTACTACTATTACTGCTACTACTACTACTACTAGAACTACTACTACAACTACTACTATTACTACTACCACTACTACTACTACTACTACTACTACTACTCCCAACTACCACTACTACTACTACTACTAGTACTCCTACAACAACTACTACCACTACTGTTACTACAGCTACTACTACTGCTGCTGCGGCTACTACTGCGCCCCTACTACCCCTGCTCCTCCAACTACCTCTATAACAGCCACTCCTACTACTACTACTCCTCCTATTACCACTCATACTCCTACGACTACTACTACTACTATTCAACCTCCTCCAACTACTACTACTATTGCTCCTACTCCGGCTACTACTACTACTATAGCTTCGACTAGTACTACTACTACCACTGCAACTCGTACTGCTTCTCCAACTCTGACTCATACTCCCACTACTACTACTACTACTTCAGCCACTATAGCTACTGCAACTACTACTACTTCTACTACTATTGCTATAACTACTATTGCTGCTACAATTACAACGATTGCTACAACTACTATTGCCGCTACTACAACAACAACAACTATTACTACTATTGCCACCACTACTACTAGTACAACAACTATTACCACTACGGCTACTACTACTACTACTACAACAATAACTTCTACTACTACTACTAGTACTACTACTACTAATACTACTACTACTCCTCGAACTGCTACTACTACGAATGGTACAACTACTATTGCTCCACTAACACTACTGCTTCTACTACTACCATTACTTCTACTACTACTATAACTAGTGCGACTGCTACAACAACTACTACTATTAGTACTACAACTGTTGCTATTGCTACTATGCTATTGCTACTACTACTACTGCTGCTGCTGCTACTGCTACTGCTGCTACTACTACAGCTACAACTACTACCATGTCTATCACTACTACTACTACTACGACTACTATGACTACTACTGCTACAACTACGACCACTACTACTACTACCACTACCACCACTACTACTCCTAACAACTACTGCTGCTGCTACTTCTACTATGACTACTACTAGTACTACTGCTTCTACTTCTGCTACTACAACTACTGCCTCTACTGCTACTACTTCTAATACTGCTACTACTACTACAACTACAGTTGCTACTACTACTGCTTCTGCTAATACTACACTGCTACTACTGCTGCTACAACTACGATTACTACTTCTACTGCTACTATAATTACAACTGCTACTACTACTGCTACTACAACTACTACTGCTACTGCTACTACTTCTACTACTACATCTATTACTACCACAACCACTACTACTACTACAACTACTACTGCTCCTACTACTACTGGTACTCCTACTACCGCTACTACTACTGCTGGAACAATTGCTGCTACTACTACTACTACTGATCTACTACTTTTGATGCTATTGCTACTGGTAATGCTACTGCTACCGCTGTTACTACTACTATTAGTACTACGACTATGGTGACTACTATTACTACAATTACTTCTACTAATTCTTCTACTATCACTGCTACTACTCCTCCTCCTCCTCCTACTACTGCTACCACTCCTACTACTACTACCACAACTCCTACTACTACTACTGCTACTCCTACTATAACTTCAGCTATTCCTACACCTACTTCTTCTTCTTCTACTACTACTACTACTACTAATACTGTTGCTACTACAACTGCTACTACTACTACTACTATTAACACAACTTCTACACCAACTCCTACTATTACTATCACAACTATAATTTTTGCTAATACTACTACTACAGCAACTAATACTACTACAATTACTACACCTACTACTACTGCTTCTAGTACTATTGCTGCAGCTACCACTAGTACTACTGCTACTACAACTACAACAACTACTACTACTATAGCTACTACTGCTACTACTAGCACTATTTCTACTACTACCAGTACTACTGTTGTTGCTGCTGTGACTACTACTACTACAACTATTACTACTATTAATACAACTACTGCTACTACTACTACTACAGCTTCAACTGCTACTACTACAACCTCCACTACTACTAGTACTTTTACTAATACTACTACTGCTACTAGTACTTCCACCACTATAACTACTACTACTACTATTACTATTTTTGCTACTGTTCTACTGCTGCTGCTGCTACTACTACTACTACTACGGGTAGAATTACTACTACTATTACTATTGCCACTAAAGCTAGTGCTACTACTACTACTAATACTACTTCTTTTGCTACAAATACAACAGTTACTACTACTACTACTACTATCGCTACTACTGCTACTACTATTACAACCATTACCACTATCGCTACTATAGTACTACTACTATCTCTACCGTTGCTACTAGTGCTAATACCACTACTACTTCTACTACTAGTAGTAGTGCTATTACTATTACTGCTGCTGCTACTACTAATACTACTCCTACAACTCCCAATGTACTACTACTACTGCTACAACTACTACTACTGCTTCAACTACTACTACTACTAGCACTACTACTCCTACTTATACTACTACTACTACTAGTACACCCACTGCTACCACTACTACTACTCCTACACCTCCTTCGCCTCCCCCACCTCCTCCTCCTACTACTGGGACAACTACAACTATTATTACTGCTACTACTACTGCTACTACTACTGTTGCTATTACGACTATGACTACTACTACTACTACTACTACTACTGTTGCTAGTACTACTACTAGTACTTCTACTAGTTCAACAACTCCTACTTCGGCTACAACTACTCCAAATGCGACTACTACTACTCCTACTACTATGAGCGCTACTCCTATTACTACTTCTACTACTACTCTGGTGATGACTTCTAGTACTACTACTCCTCCTGCTACTGCTGCTGCTACTGCTATTACTGCTACTACTACTACTTCTACTACAACTACTCTTGCTACTAGTACTACTATGACTAAAACTAATACGACTACGACTACTACGACTTCTACTCCAAGTACTATAACTATTAATACCTATACTACTGCTACTAATACTACAACTGCTACAACCACATCTACTACTACTGTTACATCTACTACTACTACAGCTACAACTTCTACTACTACAACTACTACTACAACTACTGCCACTATTAACAATACTACTACCTCTACTGCTATTACCATAGCTACAACTTCTACTACAGCTGCTGCTACTGCTACTCTGCTACTGGGACTACTATTACTGGTACTACTTCAACTCCTGCTACTGCAACTATTACTTCTACTACTACAATGACAATTGCTACTACCTTGACTAACTTCTCGTACTATAGGATTTCCTACAGTTGCTACTACTTCTACAACCACTACTCCAAGTACTCCTACTCCCACTCCTTCTGCTGCTACTACTACTCCTACCACTACTACTACTATTAGTACTCCAACTGCTACTACACCTAAAACTACTGCTACTCCTATGTTTACTTCTACTACTACAACAACAAGTACTACTACTACTAATACTAATACTACTTCAACTACTACTACTACTACTACTACTACTACTACTACTACTAATACTCCTACCTCTGCTCCTGCTACTACTACTACTACTCCTACTCCTACTACCACTAATACTCCTACTCCTACTTCTATTACTACTTCTTCACCTAATACTACAACCACTACTACAACTACTATAATTAATACAACTATTATTTTTACTACTACCACTACTTTTACGACTACTACTGCTACTACTACTATAACTACTACTGCAACTCCCATTATTTCTCTAAATAGTACTACTACTACGAGTACAAGAACTACTACAACTATTACTGCTACAACTACTACTACCATTAGAACTACTAGTACTAGTACTAGTACTAGTACTAGTACTACTACCACTAGTACTAGTACTACTACCACTAGTACTAGTACTAGTACTAGTACTAGTACTACTACCACTACTACTAGTACTAGTACTAATACTACTACCACAACTACAACAACAACAACAATAACTGCCACTACTACTACTGCTACTACTGCTACTATTATTACTACGAGAACAATAAAAACTACTACTACAACAAAATAACAACAACAACAATAACAACACCAACTACTGCTACAAAAACAACAACAACAACAATAACAACTACTACTATTACTACAACAACAACAATGACTACTACTACTACTACTGATACTACTACAAATACTACTAATACTACTAATACTACTTCTATTAATGCAACAAAAATAGCTTCTACTACAACTGCTACTGCTACTATTGTTGCTGCTACTACTTCAGCTTTTGCTACTAGTACCGATACACCTACTAATACTGCCACTGCTAATACCACTGCCGCTACTACTACTGCTGCTAATACTACTACAAATACTACTATGATGGCTACTACTATTGCTACTACTACAACTACTACCACAACTGCAAGTACTACTATTGCTACTGCTAGTACTACAACTAATACAACTATGATTGCTGCTGCTACTACTACTGGTACTCCTACCGCTACAATTGCTACTATTACAATTACTACTGCTAGTACAAGTACTACTCCTCTGCCTCCTCCTACTACTACTAGTTCTACCACAACTACTACAACTACTACTACTTCTGCTACTACTAGTGCTATTACTGCTACTGCTACAGCTAATACTACTATTACTACAAGTACGAATGCTACTGCAACTGCTTCTACCACTTTTGCTTCTACAATTGCAACTGCAACTACAGGCTTTATTGCTACTGCTACTACTGCTACTACTACAACAACTAGTGCTAGTACTAGTACTATTCCTCCTACTATTACTACTATGCTACAGCTACTGCAACTACTACTATTGCAGCTACTACTACTACAACTATTACTCCAAATACTATTACTGCTTCTCCTACTGCTTCTATTGAGACAACAACAACTGCTATTGCTGCTACTGCTACTCCTACTACTACTACTCCAACTACTACTGCTACGGCTATTACTACTGCTAATAATACTGGTAGTACTACTACAAATACTGCTGCTACTATTACTACTACAAACAATACTGGTACTACTACTCTGACTACAACAACTACTACTACCTCAATTGTTGCTACTGCTGCTAATACTGCTACTTCTACTCCTACAACTACTACTATTGCTGCTCCAACTACTCATCCTAATCCTACCCCTACTCCTCCTACTACTACTACTACTACAACAACAACAACAACAACTATTACTACTACCACCACTACAACTGCTTGTACTACTGCTATTACTGCTACTTCTACAACTACTACTACTACTCAAACTGGTGCTGCTAGTACTACTACTACTGGTGCTGCCACTACTGCTACTCCCACTACTACCACAAGGACTACTACTACTACTGCAGCTTCTGTTGGTAATCCTACTACTACTACTACTACTACTACTACTCTTTTACTATTGCTACCACAACTAATAATACCACCACTACTGCTACTACTTCTACTATGACTACTACTATTCCTACAACAACAACAACAACAACAACTACTACTACTATTACTACTCGTGCTACTGTTGCTGCTACTACAACAACGACTACTACTACTAAAAGGACAACAACAACAACTACTTCTACTACAACAACTACTACTATTACTCATACTAAGATTACTACAACAATAACTACTACTACTAATGCAACTACCACTAGCAGTGCTACTCCTTATATCCACTATAACTACCACTCTTACTACTACAGCTACTACTACTATTAGTACAACAATAACAACTACTACTACCGCTACTACTACTACTATTACGGCTACTACGTTTGCTACGATTACTACTACTACTACAATTACTACTACTACCATAGCTATTACAACTTTTGCTAGTACTACTACTACAACTAATACTACTACTACTACTCCTACTTCTACTATTGCTGCTACTACTCCTCCTCCTCCTATTGCTACTTCTACTACAACAACTATCACTACAATAGAAGTAACAGCAATAGTAATAGTAGTAGTAGCAGCAGAATTTGTACAAGTAGTAGTTGCAGCAGTAGCAGTAGTAGGAGAAGTAGTATGAGTCGCAGAAGCAGCAGTAGAAGTTGTTGTAGTAGTAGTAGTAGTAGTAGTAGTAGTGGGAGTAGTAGACATTGAAATAGAAATGATAGTAGTAGTACTAGTAGGAGTCATAGTAGTAACAATAGTAGTAGCAATAGCAGCAATAGTGGCAGCAGTAGTGCGAGTAGTAGTAGTAGTAGTAGTAGGAGTAGTAGTAGTGGCTGTAGTAATAGTATTAGTAGCTACAGTAGTAGTGCTAGTAGTAGTAATAGTAGCATAATAGTAGTAGTAGGAGTAGTAGGGGTAGTAGTAGCAGTAGTATTAGTAGTAGTAGTAGTAATTGCAACAAAGGCTGTAGTAGCAGGTGCAGCATTTGTAGTGGTAGTGGTAGTAGTAGGAGCAGTAGTAGGTTTATGAGAAGAAGTAGTAGTAGCAGGAGTAGGAGTAGCAGTAGCAGGAGTAACAGTAGTAGTAACAGCAGTAGCATTAGTAGGAGTATTAGTAATAGAAGTAGTGGTAGTTATAGTAGTTGTTGTAATAGTAGTAGTTGTAGTAGCAGCAGCAGCAGTAGTAGTCATAATAGCAATAGTTGTAGGTGTGAAGCAGAAGTTGTAGTAGTAGCAGTAGTAGTAGTAGTACCAGTAGTAGTAATAGTAGTAGGACCTCTAGTTGTTGTAATATTAGTAGCAGCAACAGTAGTAGCTGTAGTTAGAGTAGTAGAAGCAGTAGTTGTAGTAGTGGTAGTAGTTCAAGTAGTAGCAACAGTGCTGCTAGTAGTAGTAGTATGAGTAGCAATAGTAGTTGTAGTAGTAGTAGCAGCAGTAGTAGTAGTAGTAATAGTATTAGTTGTAGGAGTAGCAATAGTACTAGCAGTTGTAGATATAGTAGTAGTGTAGTAATAGTAGCAACAGTAGCAGCAGAAGTAGCAGCAGCAGCAGCAGCAGCAGTTGTAGCAGTAGCAGTAATAGTAGGAGTACTAGTACTAGCAGCAGCGGCAGCGGTAGAAGCACTAGAGTAGCAGTAGTAGTAGTATACTACTAATACTACTACTACAAGAACAACAACAACAAAAACTACTACTACTCCTACTCCGGTTCGTTCCACTACTACTACTACTCCTACTCCTTCTATTGCTACTGCTACTACTCCTCGTACTTGTACTACTGATTGAATAATTACTACTAGCACTACTACTGCTACTACTACTACTACAAGTACTACTACTCCTACTGCTACTTCTACACCTACTACTACTAATACTACTACTACTAATACAATTACAACTACTTCCGCTAATACTACTTTGCTACTCGTATTCCATCCATGACAACTACTACATCTGCTATTACTACTACTACTATTACTACTACTACTACTACTACTAATGTTAATACTACTACTACTATTATTACTAATACTACTACTCCAAATACTAGTACTACTAGAACAATTGTTGCTTCTACTACTACTACTACCACTACGACTCCTGCTATTGCTACTACAATGACAACCACTACTTCTACTACTATGACTGTTGCTACTACTACACTACCACCTCTGCTACTACTATTGCTATTGCAACTACTATACTACGACTGCAACTACTTCTATTACTACTACACCTACTACTGTTACTGCTACTATTACTGCAACAACAACAACTACTACTAGTACTTCTACTATAACTACTTCTAGTACTTCTACTATTACTACTACTACTCCTACGACAACTAAAACTACTACTACTACAACTCCTTCTATTACTACTACTTCTATTACTTCTACTACACCTACTACTATTACTGCTATATTACTGCAACAACAACAACTACTACTAGTACTTCTACTATAACTACTTCTAGTACTTCTACTATTACTATTACTGCTCCTACGACAACTAAAACTACTACTACTACAACTCCTTCTATTACTACTACTTCTACTACTACTACTTCTACCCTTACTGCTACTATTACTACTACTACCACAACTTCTACTATTACTACTACTACTAGTACTACCACTACAACTACTACTACAACAACTACTTCTACTGTTACTACTTCTAGTACTACTACTATTGCTGGTACTACAACTACTACTAGTACTAGTACTGTTACTGTTCCTACTACTAGTACTACTACTGCTACACCTATTACTACAAATACTACTATTACTTCCACTACTACTACTATCACAACTACTATTGCAGCTATTGCTTCTACTACTATTACTACCACCACCACTACTATTACAACTACTACTACTATTGCGATTACTACAGCTACTACTACTTCTATGGCTCTTACTACTACTACTCCTACTACTACTTCCATTGCAACTCTTACTGCTCCTCCTTCTACTACTACTCCTACTATTACAACAACAACTACTACTGCTCCAACAACTACCCCTACCCCTACACCTAATCCTATTACTGCTAGAACTACTACTACTGCTACTACGCAACTATTGCTACTACTTCAACAACTTCTACTACTACTGCAGCTACAGGTGCAGCTCCTAGTATTACAACAACAACTACTACTACTACTATGACTAAAACCAATACTACTACAACTCCTACTACTACTACTACTACTACTACTACTATTGGTACTACTACTACAACTACTACTACTGCTGCTGCTACTTCTACTACTTCTGCTACTCATACTCCAACTCCTACTCCTAAAACCACACCTTCTATTACTTCTGCTACTAGAGTTACTACTACTCCGATTACTACTACTACTACTACTACTACTACTACTACTACTATTACTACTACTATTACTACTTCTACTACTGCAACTACTTCTACTACTACCACTACTGCTACTACTGCTCCTGCTACTACCTCTACTACTACTCCTCCTACTTCTACTACTACTATTAATACTACTACTTCTACTACTACAGCAACTACTACGACTACTACTATTACTACGACTACAACTAGAATAGCTACTACTACTACTACTTTGACTACTACTGCTACTACCACTATTGTGACTAATGTCAGTAAGTTTACTACTACTTCTGTTACTACTACTCCAACTGCAACTTCTACTCCTACTACTATTCCGAATACTACTACTTCTACAATTGCTTCTACGACTTATGTTGCTACTACTACTACTGCTACTACTACTACTTCTACTACTACTACTAGTACTTATACTACTACTGCTTCCTCCGCTGCTGCGACTACTACTACTACTGCTACTGCTACTACTACTACTGCTACTGCTACTGCTACTACTACTACTACTAGTACTGCTACTACTACTGCTTCTTCCGCTGCTGCAACTACTACTACTACTGCTACTGCTACTATTAGGACTCCTACTACAACTAATACCACTACTGTTACTACTGCTACTGCTGCTGCTGGTGCTGCTACTGTGCCTACTATTTCTACTACCCCAACTACTGCTATTACGACTACTCCTACTGCTATTACGACTACTCCTACTACTATTACTACTACTACAACTACAATTACCACTCATTCTCCTACTCCTACTCCTACTACTACGACTATTCCTCCTCCTCCTCCTACGACTACAATTACTACTACTCCAACTCGTACTACCACCCCTACTCCAACTCCTACTCCTCCCACACCTCCATCAACTACAACTTCTACTACTGCTACGACTTCTATGTCTACTTCTACTACTATTACTACTGTTACTAGTATTCCCACTACTACTTCTATTGCTACTACCACTAGTACTAGCACTACTACTACCACTACTACTATAACTATTACTATTGCGGCTGCTACTACTACCACTACTTTCATAAGTAGTACAACTGCTACTACTCCTTCTCCAACTCCTACTGCTACTACTAATCCTACTACTACTTCTACGACTGCTACTACTGTTACTACTACTAATACTGCTCCAATTACTACAGCTACTACACCTACTACTACTACTTTGACTACTATTACCACTGCTGCTCCTACTACTACTACTAGTACTAATACTCGTGCTACTACTACTACTATGACTAGTACAACTACTACAACAATAACAACAACAACAACAACAACTACTACTACTACTACTACTACAAGCACTACCACAACTGCAACTACTGCTATTACTACTACCACTGCTACTTCTTCGACAATAACAACGACAACAACAACATGTACGAATACTACGACTACTACTGCTGCTGATGCTGCTAGTAAGACTACTACTACTACTAGTGCGACTTCTACAACACTACTACTACAACTACTTCTACAAGTACTACTACTACTTCCATAACTACTATTGTTACTACTACCCATACTCTTGCTATCACGTCAACAACTACCACTACTTCTACAAATGCAACTACTACTCTTACTACTACTTGACTACTACTACTACTACTACTTCTTCTACTACTACCACTACTACCACTACTACTACTATTACTACTCCTACTACTAGTCTTGCAACATTGACTACTGCTAGTACTACAACTACTCCAATGACTACTACTATTATTACTACTAGCACTACTAGTATTACTACTACCACTAATACTATTATAACAACTACTGCTGCTACTATTACACCTGCTACTACTACTACGACTACAACAACAACTGCTACTTCTACTACTGCTACTACTCCTACTCCTCCTCTAGTTGCTGCTGCCTCAACTACTACTACAACTACTACTGATACAACTACTACTACTTCCGCTACTCCTATAATTGATACTACTACTGCTTCTGCTACTACTTATCCTACTACAACTGCTGCAACTACTACCATTGCTACTACTGTTGATACTACTATTACTACTACTACTCCTCCGACTACTACTACTACTGTCGCTACTATTACTACCACGAGTACTACTACTGCAGCTACTACTACTATTGCTTCAACCGCTACTACTACTACTACTATTACTACTACTAGTACCCGTACGACTATTACCAGTACTACTATTACCATTTCTACTTTGGCTTCTACTACTCCTAGTACTACTATTACTACTACTACTTCTACTACTTCAGCTACTTCGACTACTTCTCTTACTACTATGACTAATTCTGTTACTAATTCTACTACTACTACTAGGACTACTGGTACACATGCTACTACAACTACTACTATGTAAATCATTACTACAACTATTGCTGCTACACTGCTACTACTGCTACTACTTCTACTATGACTATGACTAGTACTTTTTTTTTCTGCTACTCCGCCTGCTTCTGCTTCAATTCCTACTATAATTACTACTGCTGTTGCTACTACTACTACTACTACTACTACTACTGATACTACTACTACTAATATTGCTACTAAAACTTCAACTACTACTACTTCTCCTACTACAACTACTTCTCCTCCTACAACTACTTATACAGCTACTACTACAACTAATTCTACAACTACAATAGTTGGTGCTACTTCCACTAGTGCTTCTACTATGACTCTAGCTACTATTGCTACGGTTGTTTCTACTACTACTACTACTACTATTACTACTACTACTCCTTTTACAGTTACTACTATTACTACTGCAATTATAGCTACAATAGCTACTATTCATACTACTTCAAACATTACAACTACTACTATAACAACTACCACGACAACTGCTACTACTACTATTGTCACTACTACTACTGCTACTTCTACATATGCTCCTACTTCTACTACTATTGCGTCTACTACTGCTGCAACTGCTATTACTACTACAACTACTACTGACTCTACTAATGCTACTAATACTACTACTACTGCTGCTGCTGCTACTACTACAACTACTACTACTACTACTACTATTTCTACTACTTCCTCATTAACTACTACTACTACTACTACTTCTCCTCCTCCTCCTCCTCCTACTACTACTTATCCAAGCACAACTACTTTGGCAACCACTACTATTGCTAAAACTAATATTGCTGCTACAACTACGACTACTACTACAGCTGCTGCCACAACTGCTGCTACTACTACTGATACAATTGCTACTGCTGCAACTATAACTGCTACTACTACTAAAACAACAACTACTGCAATAACTACTGCTACTGCTACTACTTCTCCTGTCATTCCTACTACTCTTGCTAGTATTGCTGCTACAACTACAACTACAACTACTAGGATTACTACTACTGCTACAACAACAACTACTACTATTACTACTACTGCTACAACAACTACAACTACTATTACTACTACTGCTGCAACTATTACTACTATCACTACTACTGCTACAACTGCTATGGCTACTACTACTTTCTCTCCTACTATTGTTACTACTGTTGCTCCTCCTCCTCCTCCTCCTCCTCCTCCTCCTACTACTACTACTACTACTAATACTAATACTACTAGTACTACTACTGCTGCTGCTGCCACTATTACTACTACTACTACTACTATGACTTTGACTACTACTGCTGTGGCTACTATTACTACCACAAGAACTACTTCTATAGCTACTACTACTGTTACTACAACTGCTACTACTACTCCTATGACTATTATTACTACTACTATAACTACTACTACTATTGTTGTTATTGCTACTACTACTACTACTACTGATGCTGTTGCAACTACTACTACCGCTACTACAACTACTACCCGTACGACTTCGACTAGTACTACTACTGCTATACTACTACAAGTACTACTACTACTACTTCTGCTGCTACCTCTGCTACTCCTACTACTTCTCCTACTACAGCTACTATAGTAACAACTATAGCCACTAATTCTGCTAATACTGCTTTTGCTACAATTATTGCTACAAATTCTATTACAGCTACTACGACTGCTAGTACAAACTCTACTACAACTACTGCTATGCATATTACTATTATAACTATTGCTGCTACTACTCCTACTACGCTACTACTACTACTACGACTATGACTAATACTTCTCCTTCTTCTTCACCTACTGCTCCTGCTTCAACTACTACTATAATTACTACTACTGCTGCTACTACTGCTACTACTACAACTGTTACTACTACTACTACTACTAATATTGCTACTGCAACTTCAACTACTACTACTACTTCTCATACTACAACTACTTTTCCTACTGCTACAACATATACTACAACAACTACTACCACAATAGCATCTCTAACTACTACTAGGGCTATAACTACTATTGCTACCACTACTACTGCTGCTGCTATTACTGTTGCTTCTACTACTATTACAACTACCATTACTGCTGCTGCTACTGCAAATGTTGATTCTGCTGCAACTTCAACTACTACTGTTGCTACTACTACTATGACTTCTGCTACTTCTACTACTACTATTATTGCTTCTGCTTCTGGTACTAATACCAATACAGCTACAAACACTGCTACTACTATTACCACTGCAAATATTACTACTAATGCTACTACGACTGCTACTATTGCTGCTGCTACTATTGGTACTACTACTGCTACTACCACTATTATAATTGCTACTACTACAGCTAATACTACTTCGACTGCTACCACGACTGCTACTGCCACTAGTACTACTACTCCACTGCTACTAATGCTACTGCAACTACTGCCACTACTGCTACTGCTACTACTGCAACTATTATTACAACAACTGCTAGTAGTACTAGTACTACTCCTCATCCTACAACTACTATTACTATTTCTACTCCTACTACTACTACTGCTGCTACTACAAGTGCTATTACTACTGCTATTGCTGCTGCTGCTACTATGACTTCTAGTACTACTACTACTGCTACAACTGCTATTGCTACTACTGCTACTATGACTTCTAGAACTACTACTACTGCTACTGCAACTATTGCCAATACTACTATAGCTTCTGCTACTGCTACTGCTGCTACTGCTGCTGCTGCTACTAGTACTACTACAGTTAAAACTACTACTACTGCTACTACAACTGCTATAGCTACTGCTACAAGTACTCCCATTGCTACTATTGCTACTGCAACTCCGGCTACTATGATGCTAATAATAGTGGTAGTACTGTTAGTAACACTCCTACTACTGGTACTACTACTGTTGCTACTACTACTACAAATACTAATGCCACTACTAGTACTACAACGACTACTACTACTCCTACTACTACTACTACCGGCACTACTATTACTACTACTACTAAGGGCACTACTACTGCTACTACAATAGCTACTACTGCTACTACGAGCGCTACTACTACTACTGCTACTACTACTCCTATTGCTCCTACTGCTATTAGAACTACTACTACTACTACTTCTACAGCTACTGCTACTACTGCTACTGCGGCTACTGCTGCTCCTACTACTACAATTACCTCTACCATTGCTATTACGGCTACTATTACGACTACTACTATTTTTAGACTACTACTCCTACTACTACTACCACTACAACTATTGCTACTACTACTACGATTACTGTTATTACTACTAGTACTACTACTACCACTACGATTCTTATGAGTACTACCACTAGAACTAGAACTACTACTACTACTACTGTTAATACTGGTCCTACTACAATTGCTACTACTTCTACTACGACTCATTAATCTACTACTACTACTACTAAAACTCCTACTACAACCGTAACTACTTCTACAACAGCAACAACTACTACTATTGCTACAACTATTACTACTACTACTACTACTAATACTACTACTACTACTACTTCTACTACTACTACTACTACTACTTCTATTACTACTACTACTACTACTACAATAACAACAACTACTACTGCTACTACTTTTGCTACTACAACAACTACTGTTGCTGCTGCTACTGCTACTACTGCTACTTCTGGTGCTACTCCTACTACCACTATACTGCTGATGCTGCTATTACTACTACAGCTGCTACTTCTACTGATACTAATACTGCTACTACTATTACTACAACCACTACCGTTGCTAGTACAACTACTCCAACTAGTACTCCTACTACTACTAAAATTGCTGCTTCTGCTGCTGGTACTACTACTATTGCTACAACTAGTACAACTACTACTACTACTATTGCTACTACTGTTACAACTATTGCTACTAGTGCTACTACAACCACTATTGCCACCACTACTACAACTTCTACTACTACTGCTACTATTGTTGCTTCTGGTGCTATTACTACTAGTGCAGCAGCTGCTGCTACTACTGCTGCTCTTACTGCTACTACGATTACTGCTACTACTACTTCTCCTATTGTTGCCACAACTACTACAACTGTTGCTACTACTACTACTATCATAACTACTACTTCTAGCATTGCTATTACAACCAGTACAACTACTTCTACCATTGCTGTTACAACCACTATAGCTATGACTACAACTACTAATACTATTGCGACGTCTACTCATACAACATCTGATGGTGCTGCTAGTACTACTGCCCTATTGCTCCTACTATAGCTATTGCAACTACTACTACTGCTATAGCTGCTACTACTACTACCACCTACAACAACTACAACTACTAGTGCTAATACTACTGCTACTAATGCTGCTACTACCACTACTACTAATACTACCACAACCACTGCTATAACTACTACTACTGCTAATGCTAATACTACTACTACTTCTACCATTGCTGCCACTACTACTTCTACTCCTACTACTACTGTTGCTACTACTATTACTACAACTATTTGTGCTACTGATGCTGCAACTACTACTATTGTTGTTGCTACTACTATGCCACTACTACTGCTGCTGTTACCACTACAATTGCTACTACTGCTGCTACTACTATTGTTGTTGTTGCTACCACTATTACTACAGTTGTTGCTGCTCCATGACTGCAACAACTACTGCTATTGCTTCTACTTCTACTACAACTTGTACTACTACCACTACTTTTGCCACCACTACCACTACAAGTACTGCCACTACCGCTACAACTATTAATACTACTGCTACTATTTATGCTACCACTACTACTACTACTACTACTACTACTACTACTACTACTACTACTATTAATAGTACAACAACTACTACTACTACTGCTAGGAAAACAACAACAACTACTACTTCTACTATGACTACTACGACTACTACAACCACTCCAACTCCTCCAACTACTACTACAGGTACAGCTACTGCAACTAATGCTACTACTGCCGCTACTACTACTAGTGCTACTACTACTACTACTACTACTCTGGCTGCTACTGTTGCTACCGTTGTTACTGATACTACTACTACCACTACGACTAATTCTCTTCCTACTACTACAACTGCTACAACTACGACTATTGCCACAACAACTACTACTTATTCTATGACTACTTCTTGTAATGCGACTACTACTTTTACTACTACTACTACTACTATTAGTACGTCTACCACTACTGCTGCTGATGCTGCTGCAACTACAAATACTACTACAAACACTACTTCTTCTGCTACTACAACTACTATTACTACTACTCCTGCTACTATGACTACGGCTACTGCTGCTACTACTACTTCTAGTACTTTTCCAACTGCTGCTACTACTAGTGCTACTGCTACAACTACTATTACTGCTACTACTACTATCATTGCTACAACTACTAATACTACTATAACTACTGTTGCTGCCGCTGCCTCTCCTACTAGTACTACTACTACCACTACTACTACCACTACTACTATTACTACTATTACTACTACTACTAATCGTACTACTACTCCTATGACTACTACTATTACTATACTACTACTCCTAATACTACTACTCCTAACGCTCCTACTACTTCAACAACAACTCCTCCTCCTCCTCCTACTACTACTACTCCTACTACTGCTACTACTCCTGCTACACCTACAACTATTACTACTACTACTCCTCCTAATACTCCTACTACAACTGGTACTACTACTTCTACTGCTACTCTTACTATTTCTGCTGCTACAAATACTATTATTACTACTGCTGCAACTACTATAACTGCTAATACTACAACTACTACTCCTACTACGATAACTACTGCTTCTATTACTACTATTGCAACGACTACTACTATGTCTAGTACTACTAGCGTGGCTACTACTACTTCTAATACTGCTACTCCAATTCCAACTCCTACTCCTACTACTATTCCTAAAACTACTATTTCTACTACTTCTACTTCAACTTCTGCTGCTACTACTACTACTTCTACTACTACTGCAGCTACAACTTCTACTACTACTACTACTGCTACTGCTGCTAGTACGTCTAATTCTCCTACCTGTTCAACTACAACTATTTCTACTACACCCACTACTACTACTACTCTTATTACCAAGTGTACTCCTACGCCTACTACTATTACAACTACTACTCCTCCCCCGACTTCTACTACTACTCCTACTCCTTCTGCTGCTACTATTACTACTCCTACTAGTACTACCACTACTACTATAACAACTCCTACTAGTACTCCGACTACTACAACTACAACTACTACTGCTCCTACTACCACTGCTGTTGCTACTACTACTGCTACTAACATTACTATCGCTACTGCTAGAACTATAATAATTGTTACTACTAGTATGACTTCTACACCTATTACTACTACTACTACTATTGTTACTACTTCGACTAACTTCTAGTACAATTGCATCTGCTACAGTAGCTACTACAACTACTAGTCCCACTCGTACTTCTGCTGCTACTACTCCTACTACTACTACTACAATCAGTACTCCAACTACTACTACTCCTACAACCACAGCTACTGCTACGCCTACTCCTATGACTACTACAACAGTACTACTACTGCCAATACTACTACAACTACTATTGGTACTACTCCTCCTACTCCTGCTCTTGTTGCTACTACTACTCCAACTCCTATTATACTAGTACTCCTACTCCTACTCATACTACTACTTCACTTACTACTAGAACCACTACTACTACAACTACTATTAATATAACTATTATTAACACTACTACCACAACTTTTATGACTACTACTACTACTACAACAACAACAACAACTTCTACTACTACTACTACTACTACTACAACTATTACTACCACAAGAACAATTACAAGAACTACTACTACCAGAACAACAACAACTACTACTAGTACTACTACTACTACTATTACAACAACTACTACTACTACTACAAATACTACTACTACGAATGTTGCTACTGCTACTCCTACTAGTCCTACAACTATAAGTACTACCACTGCTATTGCTACAAGTTCTACTATTACTACAACTACAACTGCTACTACTATTGCTACTGCTACTACTACTACTACTAGCGCTACAACTAATGCTACAACTGCTAATACTATTGCTTCTACTTCTGCTACTACTATTGATATAGCCACTAATACTGCTACTGCTAATACCACTTCTAGTATTACTACTAATGTTGCAACGATGGCTACTACTACTGCTACTATTACAGCTACTACCGTTACTGCAACTACTACTACTACTGCAGCTACTACTACAACTAAGACTACTACTACTGCAGCTACAACAACTACGACTACTTCTACTCCTATTCCTATAGCTACAACTGCTACTATTAAAATTACTACAGCTAGTACAAATACTACTCCTCCTCCTGCTACTACAACTACTAGTTCTACTACAACTACTGCTACTTCTGTTGCTACTACTACTGCTGCTGCTATTGCTGCAGCTAATACTACTATTACTGCTAGTACAAATGCTATTGCAGTTGCTACTACTACTCCTACTGCTATAATTGCTATTGCAACTACTGCCACTACTGCTACAGCTACTACTACTACTACAACAATAACTACTAGTACTAGTACTATTCCACCTACTATGACTACTACTGCTACAGCTATTGCTACTACTACTGCTATTACTGCGGCTACCACTACAACTACTATCCTAAAACTACTACTACCGCTACTACGATTGCTGCTGCTACTGCTACTGCATCTCCTACTACTACTATTTTGACTTCAATTATTGCTATTGCCGCTACAGCTAGTAGTAGTACTACTACTACAACTACTACTGCTGGGGCTGTTACTATTGCTAAAAATATTTGTAGTACCACTACTAACACTGTTACTATTACTACTACTCCAATTACTGCTGGTACTGCTACTGTTACTACTACTACCACTACTGCTAAAGCTACTGCTAATGCAACTTGTACTACTACTGCTACAACTACTACTAATACTACTCCTACTACTACTACAACTGCTCCTACTCCTGCTGTTGTTGATTCTTCTACTGCTACTCCTATTACAACTACTACTGTTGCTCCTGCAGCTATTCCTACTCCTACCCCTGCTCATTCTACTACTACAACAACTACTGCTGCTGCTACTATTGCTACTAACACTACTACAACTGTTGGTACTACTACTGCTACTGCTACTTCTACAACAACTACTACTATTACTACTATTCCTGCTACTACTAGTGCTACTACTACTGCTGCTGCCACAACTGATACTCCCATTACTACAACAACAACAACTACTACTACAACTTCTGCTGCTAATCCTAGTACTACTACTACTACTACTAGTACTAATGGTTTTACTACTACTGCTAGAACTAATAATACCACTTCTCTTGCTACTACTTCTACTATAAGAACTATTACTACTACTATTACTACTGCTGCTACTATTGCTGCTACTACAACAACGACTACTACTATTGCTAGGACTACTACTACTACTACTACTACTACTACAAGGGCTACTATTACTCTTACTATAACTACTACAACAACTACTACTACTACTACTGTAACTACTACTAGCAATACTACTAATACTCCAACTACAACTACCACTATTACTACTACTACTACGAATACTATTACTACAACAACAACTACTACTACTGCTACTACTACAACTACTACGGCTACTACTATTGCTACTATTACTACTACATCTACTACAACTACTACTGCTTTTACAACTTCTGTTACTACTACTAACGCTCCAACTACTACTACTAGTATTAATACTCCTATTGCTACTACTACTACTACTACTACTACTACTCCTTCTACTGCTACTTCTTCTACAACAACTATTGCTACTACAACTACTACAATTTCTTCTGCTATGGCTACTATTACTCCTACTACTATAACTACTACTCTTACTACTACTGCTACTACTCCTACTTCTACTATGACAACTATTAACCCTGCTACTACCACTACTACTACTACTAGTAATACTATTACCAATTCTTCTACTACAACTACAATAACTACTGCAACCACTACTACTACAACGACAACAAGAACATCAAAATCTAGTACTACTACTACTTCTACAACTACTTCTACAACTACAACAATTACTAATACTCTTACTAATTCTACTAGTACTGGTAGTACTACTACGACTACTACTATTACTCGTACTACTACTTCTACTACTACTGCTGCTCCTAATACTCATCCTACAACTACTACTATGACTACTACTACTTCTACTATTCCTACTACAACGATTACTACTACTATTGTTATTACTACTACTACTACAACCATAAGTATTGCTACTACTACTTCTACTCCAACTGCTGCTCCTCCTCCTCTTCCTACAACTTCTACTACTAATACTACTAGTAGTACTACTACGACAACTACTACTGGTACTACCACTACTACTACCACCACCACTACTACTACTACTACTTCTTTCACCAGCACTACTGCTACTACCACTACTACTCCTAAAGCTACTACTGCTACTCCTACATATACTATTGCAACTACTATTGCTACTACTTCTACCACTACTACTAATACAACAACAACAACAACAACTACTACTACTAGTACTACTACAATTACAACTACTACCATTACTATATTACTACTACTCTATTAATAATAATAATAATAATACTAATAATAATACTACTACTACTACTCCTACTACCAGTACTACTAATACTCCTACTACCACTACTCGTACTCAAACTACAACTCCTACTACTGCTTCTACTACTACAACTACTACTACAGCTACCACTCCTACTACTGCTACTACTACTACTACTACCCCTTATCATCCTCTTGCACTTACTACAACTACTACTGCGACTGGTACGACCACTACTTGCACTACTGCTACAACTACTACTCATACACCAACTCGTACTGCAAATAGTATGCCTATTATTACTTCTGTACGAGAATTACGACTACTCCTACTACTGCTACTATCACTACTACTACCACTTCTACTACTACTACTACTTCTGCCACAACTACTACTGGTACTACAACTATAACTATTACAACTACTACTGCTACAACTCCTACTACAACTACTGCTACTGCTACTAATATCGCTACTACCTCTACTACTACAACTACTCCTACCACAACCACTATTAGTACTACTATTATTGCTATTACTACTGCTACTACTACGACAACCACTGTGAATACTAGTATTACTACAATTACAACTGCTACAACAACAACTACTACTACTATTTGTACTACTATTACTACTACTACTACTGTGACTAATACTACTAGTACTATTTCTACTTCTGTGAGTACTACAACTCCAACTGCTACTCCTACTACTATTCCAAATGCTACTACTTCTACTTCTAGTACTACTACTACTAATACTGCTACAACTACTTCTAAGACTACCACCACTACTACTACTACCCCGACTACGACTGTTGCTCCTACTGCAACTTCTACTACTACTACTACCACTACTACTACTATTACTCCTACAATCACTACCACTACTACTACTAGTACTCCTACAACAGCTACTACTACTATTAGTACTACAGCTACTACTACTGCTACTGCGGCTACTACTATGCCTACTATCCCTGCTACTCCAACTACCGCTATTACAGCAACTCCTACTACTACTACTATTGCTACTACTACTACTCCTATTGCCACTCACACTGTTACGACTGCAACTACTATTCCTCCTCCTCCAACTACTACTACTACTACTGCTCCTACTCCGGCTACTACTACTACTACTCCGACAAGAACTACTACTACCACTACAACTCGTATTGCTACTTGTACTCCGACTCATACTCCCACTACTGCTGCTACTACTACTCCTACTATAACTACTGCTACTATAGCTACATCTACTACTACTACTGTTGCTATAACTACTACTGCTGCTACTACTACAACCATTCCTACAACTACTATTGCCACTACTACTTTTGCTACTACTACAGCTACTACTACTACTACTATTGCCACCACCACGACTACTACTACAGTTATTACCACTACGGCTACTATTACTCCTACTACTACTACAACTTCTACTACTACTACTAGTACTACTACTTCTACTGCTGTTGCTGCTACTAATACTACTACTACTACTTGAACTGCTACTACTACTAATGGTACAACTACAATTGCTACAACTAACACTACTACTTCTACTACTACTATTACTTCTACTACTACTACAACTAGTGTGATAGCTACAACTACTACTACTGTTAGTACTACTATTGTTGCTATTGCTATTACTACTACTGCAACTTCTCCTCCTGCTGATACTGCTACTACAGCTGCTGCTATTGCTATATTTACTACAACAACAGCTACAACTACTACCACATCTACCACTACTGCTACTACTACGGCTACTACTGCTACTACTACTACTTCTACTACCACAACTACTACTACAACTACTGCGGCTGCAGCTGCTTCTACTACGACTTCAACTAGTACTACTTTTACTACTTCTACTACTACCGCTACTGCCTCTACTACTACTACTGCTCCTACTACCACTACTGCTCCTCCTATTGCCACTACTACTGCTGGTACTATTGCTGCTGCTACTGCTACTAATAATTCTACTACTTTTGCAGCTATTACTAATGAGTAATGCTATTGTGACCACTGTTACTACTACTACTACTGCGATTATAGTGACTACTATAACTACTATTACTTCTACTAATTCTTCTACTATTACTACTACGGCTACTTCTCCTCCTCCTCCTCCTACTACTACTACTCCTCCTACCGCCACTACTACTCCTCCTACTGCTACAACTACTACTCCTACTACAACTTCTACTACTACTACTGCTGTTGTTGCTGCTAATACTACTACTACTACTACTATTACTGTTGCTACTACAATTGCTGCTACTACTACCACTATTAAGACAACTCCGACTCCAACTCCTCCTATGATTACTATTCCAACTATAATTTTTGAAAATACTACCACTACAACAACAACTACTACTACTACAACTACTACAGCTGCTACTACTGCTTTGAGTACTATTGCTGCAGCTACCACTACTACTACTGCTTTGAGTACTATTTCTGCAGCTACCACTACTACTACTGCTACTACAACTACTCCTACAGCTACTACTACCACTACTACTACCACCACTACTACAACTACCTGTACCACTATTGCTGCTGCTGTGAGTACTACTAGTATTACTATTACTACTGCTAATACAACTACTCCTACAACTACTACCACTACTATAGCTTCGATTGCTACTACTACAACTAGTACTACTGCTACTACTACAACCTCCACTACTGCTAATTCTTTTGCTAATACTGCTATTGCTACTATTGTTGCTGCTACTATTGCTGCTACTAGTACTTCCACCGCTATAACTACTGCTACTACTACTATTGCTTTTTTTGCTCTTGTTACTACTACTGTTGTTTCTACTACTACAACTACTAGGGTACAATTACTACTACAGCTACTATTACTACTACTACTACTACTACTACTTTTTCTACACATACTACAGCAACTACTACTACTACTACTACTATTGCTACTACTGGTACTACTATTACAACTATCACCACTATCGCCACTATACTGCTACTACTATTTCTACCGCTGCTACTAGTGCTACTACCATTACTACTTCAACTACTACTAGTAGTGCTATTACAATTACTGTTGCTGCTACTACTAACACTACTCCTACAACTCCCAATGCTACTACTATCGCTGCTGCTACTACTACTGCTACAACTACTACTACTGCTTCAATTACTATTATAGCACTACCACTACTACTTATATTACTACTACTTCCATTACAACAATAACAACAATTACTACTAGCCCTATTGCTACTACTTATACTACTACTACTACAACTATTCCTACACCTCCTCCACCTCATCCTACTCCTCCTCCTCCTACTACTACTTTTGGGACAACTACAACTACTATTACTGCTACTGCTACTTCTACTGCTACTGTTGCTACTACTACTATGACTACTACTACTACTACCACTACTACTACTCCTACTATTACTACTACTTCTACTAGTTCAACGACTCCTACTTCTGTTATAATTACTCCAAATGCGACTACTGCTACTCCTACTACTATGAGTGCGACTCCTATTACTAGTTCTACTTCTACTACTACTATTACTTTGATGACTACTACTACCACTGCAACTCCTACTACTACTACAACTACAACTACTACTACTACTACTACTACTACTACTACTACTACTAGTACTACTACTCCTGTTGCTACTACTGATACTACTACTATTGCAACAACTAATACTACTACTACTACTACTACTTCTACTACAACTACTCTTGCTACTAGTACTAGTATGACTACAACTAATACTACTACTGCTACTACTACAGCTACTATGACTTCTACTCCAACTACTATGACTATTACAACATATAATACTGCTACTAATACTACAAATGCTACAATCACATCTACTGCTACTATTTCAACAACTACTACTACAGCTGCAACTTCTACTACTATGACTAGTACAACTACCGCCACAACTACTACTACTACCTCTACGACTATTGCCATCGCAACCACTACTACTACAACTATTGCTGCTGCTACTTCCGCTACTAGTACTACTATTGTTGCTACTACTTCGACTATTGCTACTGTGAATATTACTTCTACTACTACTATGACAATTGCTACTACCTTGACTAACTTCTAGTACTATTGAATCTGCTATAGTTGCTACTACTTCTACAACTACTACTCCAAGTACTCCTACTCCCACTCCTACTACTGCTACTACTACTCCTACCACTCCTACTACTATTAGTACTCCAACTACTACTACTCCTAAAACTACTGCTACTCCTACGTTTACTCCTAGTACTACTACAGAAAGTACTACTACTACTAATACTAATACTACTTCAACTACTACTACTATTATTCCTCCTCCTACTCCTCCTACCCCTGCTCCTAAAATAACTACTAATACTCCTACTCCTACTACCACTAATACTCCTACTCCTACTTCTACTACTACTTCTTCACCTACTACTACAACCACTACTACAACTACTACTATTAATACAACTATTATTATTACTACTACCACTACATTTACGACTACTACTGCTTCTGCTACTACAACTACAACTACTACACCCTTTACTACTGCAAATAGTACTACTATTACTAGTACAAGAATTACTACAACAACAACTACTACAACTACTAGTACCATTACTACTACTAATACTAGTACTAGTACTAGTACTAGTAGTATACTACTACCATTACTACTACTACTGCTAGTACTAGTACCAGTACTACTACTACAACAACAACAATAACAACAACAACTACTACTACTACTACTACTACTGCTACTACTACTACTATTACTATTACAAGAATAGCAACAACAACTACTACTACAACAAAAACAACAACAACAATAACAATAACTACTACTACAACAACTACAACTGCTACTATTACTCCTTTGGCTAATGCTACGCTACTACTTCTGCTGTTGAAACTACGATTACTACTACTGCTGCTACTACAATTACGACTGCTACTGCTACTCCGACTACAACTACTACTACTACTGCTACTGCAACAACAACTACTACTGCTCCTACTACCACTACTGCTACTACTACTGCTGGTGCTATTACAGCTTCTAGTACTACTACTTATGCTACTACTTTTGAAGCTATTACTACCCTTGTAATGCTACTGCGACCGCTGTTACTACTACCACTACTATTACTATGACTATAGTGACTACTATAACTACTATTACTTCTACTAATTCTTCTACTATTACTACTACGGCTACTTCTCCTCCTCCTCCTACTACTACTACTACTCCTCCTACTGCTACAACTACTCCTCCTACTACTACAACTACTACTCCAACTACAACTTCTACTACTGCTACACCTACTACTTCAGCTACTACTACTGCTGCTGCTGCTGCTAATACT
The DNA here is from genome assembly GCA_005019695.1 of Trichopus zeylanicus subsp. travancoricus. Taxonomy (NCBI): domain Eukaryota; kingdom Viridiplantae; phylum Streptophyta; class Magnoliopsida; order Dioscoreales; family Dioscoreaceae; genus Trichopus; species Trichopus zeylanicus. The sequence goes on along the minus strand of RXID01022285.1, from coordinate 56,154 downwards.
ACTACTACTACTACTATTACTATTGCTACTACAACTGCTACTAGTACTACCACTATTAACACAACACCTACTCCAACTCCTCCTATGATTACTATTCCAACTATAATTTTTGCTAATACTACCACTACAACAACAACTACTACTACTACAACAACTACACCTGCTACTACTGCTTTAGGTACTATTGCTGCAGCTACCACTACTACTACTGCTACTACAACTACTCCTACTGCTACTACTACCATTACTACTACTAGCACTACTACAACTACCAATAGTACTGTTGCTGTTGCGGCGAGTACTACTAGTACTACTATTACTACTACTAATACAAGTACTCCTACTACTACTACTACTACTACTACTACTACTATAGCTTCGATTACTACTACTACAACTAGTACTACTGCTACTACTACAACCTCCACTACTGCTAGTACTTTTGCTAATACTACTATTGCTACTATTGTGGCTGGTACTACTACTGGTACTAGTACTTCCACCACTCTAACTACTGCTACTACTACTATTACTATTTTTGCTTTTGTTATTACTACTGTTGTTGCTACTGCTACAACTACTAGGGTACAATTATGACTACAACAACAACTACTACTGCTGCTGCTGCTACTACTCTTGCTGCACATACTACAGCTACTACTACTACTACTATTGCCACTACTGGTTCTGCTATTACAACTATCACCACTATCGCTACTATACTGCTACTACTATTTCTACCGCTGCTACTAGTGCTACTACCATTACTACTTCAACTACTACTAGTAGTGCTATTACTATTACTGCTTCTGCTACTACTAACACTACTCCTATAACTCCCAATGCTACTACTACCGCTGCTACTACTACTACTACTACAACTACTACCACTGCTTCAACTACCACTATAGCACTACCAATACTACTTATATTACTACTACTTCCATTACAACAACACCAACTACTACTACTAGCCCTATAGCTACTACTTATACTACTACTACTACTATTCCTACACCTCCTACACCTCCTCCTACTCCTCCTCCTCCTCCTACTACTATTGGGACAACTACAACTATTATTACTGCTACTGCTACTTCTACTGCTACTGTTGCTACTACTACTATGACTGCTACTACTACTACTTCTACTAGTTCAACGACTCCTACTTCGGTTACGACTACTGCAAATGTAACTACTGCTACTCCTACTACTAAGTGTGCTACTCCTATTACTACTTCTACTACTATTCTGGTGATGACTTCTACTACTACTACTACTACTACTACTACTACTACTACTACTACTACTACTACTACTACTACTACTACTACTCCTGTTGCTACTACTACTACTGCTACAATTAATACTACTACTACTTCTAGTACTTCTACTACAACTACTCCTACTACTAGTACTAGTATGACTACAACTAATACTACTACTGCTACTACTACAGCTACTATGACTTCTACCCAACTACTATTACTATTACTACCTATACTACTGCTACCAATACAACAACCGCTACAACCACATCTATTGTGACTATTATAACTACTACTACTATAGCTGCAACTTCTACAACGATGACTACTACAACTACCGCCACTACTACTACTACTACCTCTACGACTATTGCCATCGCTACTACTGTTACTATAGCTATTTCTGCTCCTACTTCCCCTACTAGTACTACTATTGTTGCTACTACTTCGACTATTGCTACTATGAATATTACTTCTACTACTACGACGATAATTGCTACTACCTTCACTAACTTCTAGTACTATTGAATCTGCTACAGTTGCTACTACTTCTACAACTACTACTCCAAGTACTCCTACTCCCACTCCTACTATTGCTAGTACTACTACACCACTCCTACTACTATTAGTACTACAACAGTACTCCAACTACTACTACACCTAAAACTATTGCTACTCCTACGTTTACTCCTAGTAGTACTACAACAAGTACTACTACTACTACTAATACTACTTCAACTACTACTACTACTCCTCCTCCTCCTACTCCTCCTACCCCTGCTCCAACAACAACTACTCCTACTCCTACTCCTACTACCACTAATACTCCTCCTACTTCTACTACTACTTCTTCCCCTACTACTACAACTACTACAACTACTACTATTAATACAACTATTATTATTACTACTACCACTACTTTTATGACTACGACTACTTCTACTACTACAACTAGAACTACTACTCCCATTACTACTGCAAATAATTACTGTAATAACTACTACTACAACTACTACTACCATTACTACTACTACTACTACTACTACTACTACTACTACTACTACTACTACTACTTGTACTACTACTACTAGTACTACTACTAGTACTAGTGCTACTACTACAACAACAAGAAAAATAATAACAACAACTACTACTACTGCTGCTGCTACTACTACTACTATTACTACTGCAAGAACAACAACAACTACTACTACTACGACTACAACAACAACAAAAATAATAACAATAACTACTACTACTGCTGCTGCTAATACTACAAATACTACTAATACCACTTTTACTACCTCTCCTACTAGTCTTACTACTACAATAATTGCTACTGCTACTGCTACAACTTCTACTATTGCAACAACAACAACTGCTCCTACAACTGCTACTACTATTACTGCTACTACTAGCGCTATGTCTACCGCTACTACTGCTACTACTACTGCTTCTCCTACTAGTACCGCTACACCGACTAATACTGCTACTACTACTACTATTGCTAATACTGCTACTAATATGGCTCCGACAGCTACTACTACTGCTACTACTACAACAACTACCACTACTGCAACTACTACTGCTGCTACTGCTGGCACTACAGCTAATACTACTACGACTGCTACTACTACTACTACTACTACTCCTACCACTTCAACTGCTACTATTACAATTACTAATGCTAGTACAAGTACTACTCCTCTGCCTCCCCCTCCTACAACTAGTTCTACCACAACTACTACCACTACTACTACTTCTGCAACTACTACTACTGCTACCGCTACTGCTACAGCTAATACTACTATTACTACTAGTATGAATCCTACTGTGACTACTACTACTACTTCTACTTCTACATTTGCAACTGCAACTGCTGGCTTTATTGCTACAGCTACTACTGCTACTACTACTAGTACTAGTACTATTCGGCCTACTATAACCACTATACTGCTGCTAATGCTACTACTACTACAACTGCTACTATTTCTATTGCTACTACAACTATTACTCCTAATACTACTACTGCTTCTCCTATTGCTACTACTGAGACAACAACTATTGATATTGCTGCTACTGCAAGTACTGCTACTGCTACTACTACTACAACTACTACTTCTATGGCTTTCACTATTGCTAATAACACTGGTAGTACTATTACTAATACTGCTGCTACTACTACTACTATAAACAATACTTGTACTACTACTCCAACTGCAACAATTGCTGCTACTGCTACTAATACTGCTACTGCTACACCAACATCTACTACTGCTACTGCTCCTACTACTTTTCGTACTCCTATCCCTACTCCTACTACTACTACTACTACTAGTACTACTACTATTACTACTACTACTACTACTATTACTACTTCCACCACTACAACTGCTTGTACTACTACTACTACTCTTACTTCTACAACTACTACTGCTACTACCGCTACTGCTACTCCCACAACTACTACAAGAACTACTAATACAATTACAACTTCTGCTGCTAATCCTGCTGCTACTACTACTACTACTACTACTACTACTACTATTAATCTTTTACTACTACTGCTACAGCTAAAATACCACTACTCCTGCCACTACTTCTACGATGACTACTACTACTACAACAACAACAACAACAACAACCACTACTACTACTACTACTACTAATATTACTACCCATGCTACTATTGCTGCTACTACAACAACTACTACTATTACTCATGCTATGACTTCTACAACAACAACTAGTACTACTAATGCAACTACTACTAGCAGTCCTACTCCTAATACTCCACTATAACTACTACTATTACTACTACTGCTACTACTACTATTAGTACAACTACTACTACCGCGACTATTACTACTATTACGGCTACTACTACTGCTATGATTACTACAACTACTACTACTGTTACTACTACTGCCACTTCTCTTACAACTTTTCCTACTGCTACTATTGCTCCAACTAATGATACTACTACTACTACTCCTACTTCTACTACTGCTACTACTACTACTACTTCTACTACTCCAACTGCAACTTCTATTACAATAATTATTGCTATAGCTTATACTACTAGATCTTCTGCTACTACTACTACTACTACTACTGCTGCTGCTATTAATACTGCTACTCCTACTTCTACTATGACAACTATTAATCGTACTGCTACTACTACTACTACTACAACTACTACTACTAGTACTATTACAACTTCTACTACTAGTACTACAATGACTACTGCAACTGCTGCAACATCAACAACTACTACTACTACTTGTACCAGAACTACTACAACTAAAACAACAACTACTGCTCTTAATACAACTAATTCTAGTAGTACTAATAGTAGTACTACTACTCCTACTACTACTACTGTTGTTGCTGCTACTGTTCCTCCTCCTCTTCCTAATACTCATACTACAACTAGTACGATGACTACTACTACTTCTACTATTCTTGCTACAACTACTATAACTACTACTATTGTTATTACTACTACAACAACAAGTATTGCTACTACTACTCCTACTCCTACTGCTCCTCTAACTATTACAACGACTAGCACTACTAACGATACTGCTAGTACTACTACTATAACAACTACTCCTATTGCTACTACTACTCGTACTACTACTACTAGTACTACGACGACTACTACTCCTACTACCACTACTTTCACTAGTACTAATGCTACTACTACTCCTCCTCCTAATGCTACTACTACTACTCCAACTTATACTGCTACAACTAGTATTACTGCTACTACTGCTGTCGCTGTTGTTGCAATTACAACTACTACAACCTCTACCACTACTACTACTGCTACTTGTCCTACTACCACTACTACTACTCCTACTACCAATACTCTGACTACAACTATAACTCCTACTTCTACTTCTACTACTACAACAACTACTCCTACTATAACTACTACTACAACTACAACTCTTGCTATTACTACTGCTGCTCTTACTACTACTACTACTACTACTACTACCACTACCCCTGTCCTCCATCTCCTCCTACTACAACTTCTACTGCTACTGCTACAACTACTACTTGTACTACTGCTACAACAACTACTCATACACCAACTATTACTCCTAATAATCCACCTGCTATTGCCTCTCCTACTAGAATTGCTGCTACTACTACAACTACTACTATTACTACTACTACTACTTCTACTACTACTACTACTACTTCTGCTACTGCTACTACTGCTGCTACAACTACAACTATTAATATGCTGCTGCTACAACTCCAACTACCACTACTACTATTGCTATTATTACTGCTACTACCTCTACTGCTCCTACTACTCCTACTACTACTACTATTAGTACTACTGCTACCACTACTACTTTTTCCACTACTATTGTAGATACTACTACTACTGCTATTGCTGCTACTGCTACTACTACTACTACTACTACAACTATTACCACTATGGCTACTACTACTACTACTACAACAACTTCTATTCCTAGTACTAGTACTACTACAACTGCTGTTATAGATACTACCAATACTACTCCTACTACTCTAATGGTTACTACTACTAATGCTACTACTACTATTGCTACAATAAACACTACTGCTTTTACTACTACTACTACTTCTACTACTACTAACACTAGTGCAACTACTACAACTGCTACTACTGTTAGTATCATTACTACTGCTATTACTACTACTGCTTCAGCTAGTACTACTACTACTCCTACTGCCACTATAGCCAGAACTATTGCTACTATTACTGCTACTACTGCTACAACTACTACCACAATAACTACTACTGCTGCTACTACGACTACTACTACTACTACAACAACAACAACAACAACAACAACAACTACTACTACTACTACTACTACTACTTTTACTACTACTAATACTCTTACAACTACTGCTAACTAATACTACCACTACTATTGTGCTAGTTCTAATAGGACTACTACTAGTACTACTGCCACTACTTCCGCTACTACAACTAGTGCCTCTTCTACTACTACTACCAATACTACTACTACTACTACAACTAGAGCTGCTACTACTTTTGCTTCTACTATTAATACTACTGCTAAAATTCCTACTACAACTACTTCAACTACTTCTACTACTAGTACTACGCTGCTACTATTGCTGCTACAACTAGTATGACTACTACTACTGCTGCTGCTACTGCTGCTGCTACTACTTTTGCTACTATAGCTATTGTTACCACTACCACTACTACTACAACAAATCCTACTACTACTACTACTACTCCTGCTACTATTGCTACTATTGCTAATATAGCCACTGCTGCTGCTTCTGCTACTACTAGTTCTGGTGGTACTAGTACTGCTAATACTACTACTTTTACTACTTCTACTGTAGGTACACCTACTGCTACTGCTGTTACTACTACTACTGCTAGTACGGCTACTTTGGCTACTATAACTGCTTTTACTTCTATTACTACTGCTGCTACTACCACTATTACTACTGCTTCAACTTCTCCTCCTACTACTACTCCTCCTATGGCTACTACAACTACTCCTACTACTACTACTGCTATTTCTACTATAACTTTCGCTACTGCTATGGCTACTACTTCTACAACAACAACAACAACTACTACTACTACTAATAATAATAATAATAATAATAATACTATTAATTACTACTACAACTACTAGTTTGACTATTCCTGTTGCTACTATAACTTCTACTACTACTACTACTACTATTAATACAACTCCTACTCCAACTCCTCCTGCTAATACTATTCCGAAATAATTTCTGCTAATACTATAACTACAGCAACTACTACTACAATAATGACTATGCCTACTACTACTACTATAGCTACCACTACTACTATTGCTACTACAACCACAACAGAATCAACTACTAGTAGTAGAATGAGAAGTGGTAGTTCTAGTGATTTCTTTTGTAGTAGTTGTAGTAGCCATAACAGAAGTAGTACTAGTAGTCATAGTAGCAGTAGCTATAATGGAAGTAGCAGTAGTAGTAGAAGCAGCAGTAGTAGAAGTATTAGTAGTAGCATGAGAAGTGGTAGTTCTAGCAGTTGTTTTAGTAGTAGAAATAGTAGTAGTTGTAGCAATAATAGCAGTAGTTGTAGTTTTAGTAGTAGTAGTACAAGCAATAGTAGTAGCAGTCATAGTAGTAGTAATTATAGTAGTAGCAGTCATAGCAGTAGCAGCAACAGTAGCAGTAGTAGTAGTTATAGAAGTTACGGGTGTAGTAGCAGTAGTTGTAGAAGTAGTGGTAGTAGCAACTACTGTAGTAGCAGTAGCAGTAGCAGCAGCAATAGTATTAGTCATAGTAGTAGCAGTTGTAGTGGTAGTTGTAGCAATAGTAGCGGCGTAGTGGTAGTAGTAGTAGCCGTAGTTGTCATTGTGGTAGTAGTAGTAGGAGTAGTAGCAGTAGCAGTAACAGTGGCAGCAGTAGTAGTAGTAGTAGTTAATAGTAGTAGCAGCAACAGTAGTAGTAGTAGTAGCAGTGGCAATAGTAGCAGCAGCAGTAATAGTTAGTAGTAGTAGTAATAGTCATACCAATAGAAGTAGCAGTAGTAGTAGTAGCAAAAATAGTAGCAATAGAAGTTGTAGCAGTAGTACTACTAGCAGTCGTAGCAAAGGTAGTAGTAATAGTAGTAGCAATTGGAATAATAGATATCACCGCAATAGATGTAGGAGTAGTAGTCATTGCAGTAGAAATAGTAGTAGCATTACTAGAAGTAGCAGTAGTAGTAGTAATAATAGTAGTAGCATTTTATGAGCAGTAGTAGTAGCCATAGTTGTAGTGTAGTAGTAGTAGTAGTAGTAGCAGCAGTAGTAGTGGTAGTTGTTGTTGTAGTAGTAGTAGTTGCAGTAATTATTGTAGTAGCACTCGAACTAACAACAACACATGTAGTTATAGTACTAGTCAAAGCAGTAGTCGTAGCCATAGTAGTAGCAGTAATAGTAGCAACATTAGTAGTTGCAATAGTAGTGACTACAACATAAGGAGCAGTAGCAACAGTAGTAGTACCAGTAGAACAGAAGTATTAATAGTTATTGTTGTTGTAGTAATAGTAATAGTAGTAGAAGTAGTAGTTGAAGCAGAAGTAGTATCAATAGGAGTAGTAGTAGTAGAAGTAGATGTAGCAGTGGTAGCAGTACTAGTACTAGCACTAGTATTAGTAGTAGTACAAGTAACAGTAGTGGTCGCAATAGTAGTATTTGCAAAAGGAGTCCCAGTAGTACTAATAGTGGTAGTAGTAGAAGCAGTAGTAGTAGTCATGGTAGTAGAAGTAGTAGCAGTAGTAGTAAGAGTAGTAGGACTAGGAGGAGGAGGAGTAGTAGTAGTAGATGTAGTAGTAGTAATAGTACATTAGAAGCAATAGTAGCAATAAAAGTACTAGTTGGAACAGTAGTAGTAGCGGTAGTAGTAATAGTAGTAGTAATAGTACATTAGCAGCCATACTAGCAGTAAAAGTACTAGTTGGAGCAGTAGTAGCAGTAGTAGTGATATTTGTGATAGCAACAGTAGTAGAGGTTGTAGTAGTAGTAGTGGTGGTGGGATTGCCAGTAGCAGTGGTAGTAGTAGGACCAATAATAGTAGTAGAAGGTATAGTAGTAGTAGTAATAGCAATAGTAGTAGCACCCATAGTAGCAATAGCAGCCGCAGCAGTAGCAATACTACTAGTAGTAGTCATAGCAGAAGTAATAGTACTAGTATATTAGCAGCAGCAGTAGTAGTAGAAGTAGTAGTTGCTGAAGTAGTGGTAATATGAGAAGTAATAGTAATAGCTATAGTAGTAGTAGCAGTTGGAGTAGATGTAGTAGTAGTAGAACTATTAGCAGCAATAGTAGGTGAAGCAGTACTAGTAGTAGTAGTAGTTGCAATAGTTGTCATAGTGGTAGTCTTAGCAATAGTAGTAGTAGTATGAAAAGTTGCAATTGTAGTAGTTATAGTAGTAGGACTAGTAGTAGTGGTAGTAGTAATAAGGGGAGTAGCAGTAATAGCAGTAGTAGTACTAATAATAGTAGCAGCAGTAGTAGTGGTAATAGAAGTGGTAGTGTGGTAGTAGTGGTAGTGGCAGTAGTAGTAATAGTAATAATAATAGTAGTAGTAGTAGGAGTAGCCATAGTAGTAAAAGTACTAGCAGTAGTTACTGCACGAGTTGTGGAAGTAGTAGTACTAGTAGTAGTATTAGTAGTAGTAGTAGTAGTAGTTATTGTTGTTGTTCTTGTTGTAGCTGTTGTTATTGTTGTTGTTCTTGTTGTAGCAGCAACAACAGTAGTAGTAATGGTAGTAGTAGTAGTCTTGGTAATGGTAGTAGTTGTTGTTGTTGTAGAAGTAGTAGTAGCCATAGCAGTAGTAGTTGCATAAGTAGGAGAGGCTAGGAAAGTAGTAGTGATAGCTATAGCAGCTGTAGTAGCAGCAATAATGATAGTAGTAGTGGAAGGAGTAGTAGTATTAGTAGTAACAAAAGCAGTAGTTTTAGTAGCAGTAGTCGTAGGGGAAGCAGTAGCGGTAGTAGCAGTAGTAGCAATAGAAGTAGAAATTATAGTAGCGGTCGTGGTAGTAGTGGTACTAGTAGCGGAAGTAATAGTAGTAGCAGTTATTGTTGTTGTCATACTAGATGTGGTAGTTGTAGAAGCAGTAGTAGTCTTAGTAATAGTAGCAATAGTTATTGTACTAGTAGTAGTTGTTAAGGGAGCAACAACAACATTAGTAGTAGCAGTAGTGGTAGTAGCAATAGTAGTAGTAGTTGTAGCAATAATAGCATTAGTTAGAGTAGTAGTGAAAGTAGCAGTTGTTGTAATAGCAGTAGCAGCAGCAGTAGTGGCAATAATTGAAGCCATAGCAGTTGTGTAGAAGTGGTAGTAGTAGCAGCAGTTGCAACAGTAGAAGTAATAGTAGTACCACATAGTATCAGTAGTACTAGTAGTAGTAGTCGTAGTAGCAGTAGCAGTCGCAGCAACAGCTGCAGTAGTAGTAATTAGTATTAGTAGTAGTCATAGTAGTAGTACTAGCAGTAGAAGTAGTAGCAGAAGAAGTAGTCGTATAGGTAGTAGCAGTAGTACTAGTAGCAGTCGTGGAAGTAGTTGTAGTAATAGTAATAGCAGCTGTAGAGTAGCAGTGGTAGTAGCAGCAACAGTAGTAGTAGTGGCAGTTGTAGTTGCAATAGTAGTAGTAATAGTATAAGTAATATTAGTAGTAGTAGAAGTAGTAGTCGCTGTAGTAGCAGTAGCAATAGTAGCAATAGTAGTAGTAGTAGTGCTAGTAGTCATAGCAGTAGTTATTGTAGTAGTAGTAGAAGTAGTAGAAGCGCTCATAGTTGTAGTAGTAGTTGCAGCAGTAGTCGTTGCAGTAGTAGTAGCGGTAATAGTTGTAGAAGCAGCAGTAGTAATAATAGTAGCAGTTGAAATAGAAGTAATAGTAGCATTAGCAATAGTAATACTAGCAGTAGTAGTAGTAGTTGTCGTACTAGCAGCAGTAGTAATAGTAGTAGCAGTATCAATAGTAGTAGTTGTCGTACTAGTAGTGGTAGATGTAGAAGCAGTAGTAGTGTTAGTAGTAGTAGTAGTAGTGCTAGTAGCAGTACTTGAGGGAGCAACAGTAGCATTAGTAGTAGTAGGAGCAGTACAAGTAGCAGTAGTTGTAGTAGCTATAGTTATAGTAGCGGTAGTCGTAGAAGTAGCAATAGAACTTGCAGTGGTAGTAGCAACAGCAGCAGTAGCACTAGTAGTAGTTCTAGTAGCAGTAGCAGCAGCCACAGTAGTTGCAATAGTAGTGCTAGTAGTAGTAGTAGTAACAATAATAGTAGTGGCAGTAGTAGTAGCAGAAGTAGCAGTCGTAGTAATAGTAGTAATAGTAATAGTAGTAGTAGCAGCTATAGCAGTCGCAGTAGGAGTAGTAGTAGTAGCAGTAGTAGTAGTGTCAATAGTAGCTATTGGAGGAGGAGTAGTAGTAGTGACAATATTAGCATAAGTAGTAGTAAGTAGTTGTAGTAGTAGCAGTAGTAGTAGTAGCATTAGTATTAGTAGTAGTTATAATAGAGGTTGTAGCAGTAGTAGCAGTTGTAGGTAGAGTAGTAGTAGTTGTTGTTGTTGTTGTAGTAATAGTTACAGTAGTGGTAGCAGCATTAGCAATCGCAATAGTGGCAGTAGTGGTAGTAATAGTAGCAATAGCAGCCGTAATAGCAGTAGCAGCAGTAGTAGCAGTCGTGCTACAACAACAATAGTAGTAGAAGTAGTGGTAGAAGAAATAGTAGATGTAGTAGTAGCTGTAGTACCATGAGAAGTAGTTGGAGTAGTAGCAGCAGCAACAGCAGCAGTAGTACGACCAGTGGTAGTGGGAATATTCATAGTAGGGGATGTAATAGTAGTTGTTATTATAGGAGAAGTTGCAGTTGTAGCAGTCATAGTAGTAGCGGTAGTAGCAATAGTAGTAGTAGCAGCAGTAATAGTAGTTGTAGTAGTAGAAGCAGTAGTAGTAATGGTAGTTATTGTAGTAGTAGTTGTAGTAGTAATAGTAATAGTAGTAATAGTAGTAGTAGTAGTAGCAGTAGTAGTAGTAGTAGTAGTAGTAGTAGTAGTAGTAGTAGCAGTAGTGGTAATTGTAGTAATAGAAGTAGAAATAGTAGTAGCAGTAATAGTAGTAATAATAGTAGTAGTAGAACTAATAGTAGTAGTAATAATAGTAGTATTTGTTGTTCTAGTGGTAGTAGTATTAATAGTAGTAGTAGCAGTTATACTAATAATAGTAGTAATTGTAGCACAAGTAGCAATAGTAGCTGCAACAGCAACAGCAATAGTTATAGAAGTAGTAGCTTAGTAGTAGTAGTAGTACTTGTATTTCTATTAGTTATAGTAGTTGTTGTTGTATAATTATTTTTAGTAGTAGGAGTCATAGTAGTAGCAGCAATAGTTATAGAAGTAATAGGAGGAGGAGGAGGAGGATGAGTAGTAGTTGTAGTACTAGTAGTAGTAGCAGTAGGAGCGATAGAAGTAGTATTAGGGGTAGTATTAGTAGTAGTAGAAGTTGTAGTAGTTGTAGTAGTAGTAGTAGCAGCAGCAATAATAGTAGTAGTAGTAGTAATAAGAGCAGCAGCAGTAGTAGTAGTAATAGTAGTAGTACTAGTAGTAGTAGTAGTTGTTGTTGTTGTTGTTGTTGTTGTTGTTGTTGTTGTTGTTGTTTTTGTTTTTGTTGTTGTTGTTGTAGTAGTAGTAGTAGTAGGATTAGCAGTAGTAGTACTCATGGTAGCAGTAGTAGTAGTTATTGTTGTTGATGCAGTAGAAGCTGTAGCAGTAGTTGTTGCAGAAGTAGTAGAACTAGGGGAAGCAGTGGTAATAGTTGTAGTAGCAGTAGTAGTTGTAGTAATGGTTGTAATAGTAGAATCAGTAGTAGTGTTAGTACTAGCAGAAGTAGTAGTTATAGAAGCAGTAATAGTAGCAGTATTAGTTACGGTATTAATTGTAGTAGTAGTAGTAGCAGCAGTTATAATAGGAGTAGTAGTAGTAACCGTATTAGCAGTAGTAACAGTTGTAGTACCCACAGTAGCAGCAGAAGCAGGTTTAGTAGAAGTAGTAGTTGGAGCTGGAGTAGTAGTAGTCCCCATAGAAGTTGTAATAGTAGCAGTAGTGGCAGCACTAGTGGTAACAGTAGTAGCAATAGCAGTAGCTGTAGCAGTAGTTGTCATACTAGTAGTGGTAGTAGTTGTAGTAGTAGTAGCAGTTGTAATAGCAGCAATAGTAGCAGTAGCATTAGTAGTAGTAGGAGTACTATTAGTAGCAGTTGTAGTAGTAGGAGCAATAGCTGTAGTTGTAGTACTAGCAGCAGAAGTAGTAGCAGCAGTAATAGTAGCTACAGTAGGAGTGATAGCAGTAGTAGAAGTAGTTATAGTAGTAGCATTAGAAGTACCACTAGTAGTAGCAGCAGCAGTAATTGTAGTGGTAGTAGTAGCATTATGAGCGATCGTAGTAGTAGTAGTAGTAGTAGTAGTAGTAACAACAATAGTAGTAGCAGTAATAGTAGCCGTAGTAGCAATAGTAGTAGTAGTGACAACTGCAGCAGTATTAGTAGCAGAAGTAGTTGCATTTGTAGTAGTAGTAGCAGAAGCAGTATTAGTACTAGTAGTAGTAGTAGTAGTAACAGCAGCAACAGTAGTATTAGCCGAAGAAGTTGTATTAATAGTATTATTATTATTAGTAATACTTCGTGTAGAAATTGTAGCAGCAGTAGCAGACATAGTAGTAACAGAAGTAGTAGTAGTAGTAGTAGTAGTAGCAGTAATAGTTGTAGTAGTAGTAGCAGTAGTAGCAGTAGTAGTAGTGATAGTACTAGCAGTAATAGTAGCCATAGTTGTAGCAGTAGTAGTAGTAGTGGTAATAGTAGTAGTAGAAGTTGTATTAGTAGTAGCAGTAGTAGCAATAGTAGTAGTTGTGGTGGTAATAGTAGTAGTAGTAGTAGTAGTAGAAGTAGTAGTTATAGTAACAGAAGTTATATTAGTAGCAGTAGTAGTAGTAGTGACAGCATACGTAGCTATAATAGTAATAGTTGTAGTTGTTGATGTAAAAGTTGCAGTAGTAGCTGTAGTTGTAGTTACAGTAGCATTAGTAGTAGTAGTAGTAATAGTTATAGAAAAAGTAGTAACTATATTAGTCGTAGTGGTAGTAGTAGTAGTTGTTATTGTTGTTATAGTAGTAGTAGCAGTAGTATTACTAGTTGCAGTTGCGGTAGTAATAGTAGTAGTAGCAGTAGTAATAGTAGTGCTTGGAGTAGCAATATTGTCAGTAGTAATAGTAGTAGTAGCGGTAGTAGCACTAGCAGTAGTAGTTGCAATCATAGTAGGTATTGTAGTAGTAGCATTTGAAGTAGAAGTAGCAGTAGTTGGAGAAGTAGCAGTTGCAATAGTAGTAGTAGAAGTTGCAGTAGTAGTAGAATTAGTAGTACTAGTGGTAGATGTAGTAATAGTAATAGTAGTATTAGGAGTAATAGTAGCAATAGAAAGAGTACTAGTTGTAGCAGTAGCAATAGCAATATTAGTAGCGTTAGATGAAGTTGTAGTAGTTGTAGAAGTAGTACGAGTAGTTTTAGGAGTAGTAGTAGTAGGAGCTGTAGTAGTTGCAGTGGTAGCGATAGTAATAGTAGTAGTAGTAGTAACAGTAGTAGAAGTAGAGGTAGCAGTAGTAGTTGTAGTAGCAATAGTAGCAGTAGCAGCAGTAGTAGTAGTAGTTGTAGTAGTAGTAGGTGTAGAAATAGTAGTAGGAGAAGCTATAGGAGTAGCAATTGTAGTAGCAACAACAACAATAGTCGTATTAGTTGTTGTTGTTGTTGTTGTTGGAGTAGTAGTAGTAGTAGTCGCAGAAGTAGCAGGAGCACTAGCAGTAGTAGTAGTGGCAGTAGTAGTAGTAGTAGAAGAAGCAGTAGTAGTAGCAGTTATAGCACCAGAAGTCGTAGTAGTAGCTATAGTAGGAGCAGTAGTAGTTGGAGTAATGGTAGTTGTAGTAGGAGTAGCGGTAGTAGTTGCATTAGTTGGAGTAGTTGGAGTAGTAGGAATAGTAGTAGGAAGAGTAGTAGTAGTAGTATTAGCAGTAGTAGTAATAGTAGCAGTAGTAGTTGCAGTAGTAGTCTTAGTTGTTGTTGTTGTTGTAGTAGTAGTAGTGGTGGTGGTGGTGGTGGTGGTGGTGGTGGTGGTGGTGGTGGTATTAGTGGAAGTAGTAGTAGTAATTGGAGCATTGATAACAGTAGTAGTAGTAGTTGTAGTAGTAGTTGTTGTTGTTGTCGTCGTAGTAAGAGTGGTGGTTGTTGTAGTAGAACTAGTAGTAGTAGTAGTAGTAGTAGAAGTAGTAGTAATAGGAGTATTAGTAGTAGTGGTTGTTGTGGCAGCAATAGTAGTGGCAGCAGGAGTTGTAGCAGTAGTAGGAGTAGTAGTAGTAGTAGTAGGAGCTGTAGGAGTAGTAGTGGTGGTAGGGGTAGGAATTGTAGTTGTAGTGGTTGTAGTAATTGGAGTAATACTAGATTTATGGTAGTAGTAATAGTAGTATTAGCAGCAGCTGCAGTAGTAGAAGTAGTAGCAGTAGTAGTAGCAGTAGTATTTATAGTAGTAATAATAGTAGTACTTGTAGAAGCAGTTGTAGTAGTAGCAGAAGTATTAACAGTAGTACTAGTAGTAGTAGAAGAAATAGTAGTAGTAGTAATTGTAGTAGCCGTGACAGTAGCAGTAGTAGGAGTAATAGGCGTAGTAGCAATTGTAGTAGCAATGGTAGTAGTAGTAGTAAAAATTCTAGTTGTACTAGTAGTAGTGGCAGCAACAGCAGTAATAGTAGTGTTGTTAGTAGCAGCAGCAGCAGTAGTAGAAGTAGTAGGTCCAGCCACAGATGTAATAGTAGTAGCAGCAGCAACGTTAGTAGTAGTAGTTGTTGTAGTAGTAGTTGTTATAGTATTACTAGTAATAGTAGTTGTCGTAGTAGAAGTTGTAGTAGCAGTCGTAGTACCACTTGTAAGAATTGTAGCAGTAGAAACAGTAAGAGTTGTTGTAGTAGCAATAGCAGTATTAGTAGCAGTAGATGCAATTGTCGCAGTTGTAGCAGTAGTAGTTGTAGTGGTAGTGATAGTAATAGTAGTGTAGTTGTACCAATAGTAGTCGTAGTGGTAGTAGTAGTAGCTACAGTAGCAGTTGCAGATGCAGTAGTAGTTGTACAAGTAGAAGTGGTAGGAGTAGTAGTAGTAGTAGCTATATTAGTAAAAATAGTAGTATTAGTTGTTGTACAGGCAGTAGTAGGAGAAGTAGTAGTAGTAGCAGTAGCCGTAGTAGTAGTCATAATAGTAGTAGTGGTAGCAACAGTAATAGTAGTGATAGAATTAGTAGTAGTAGTTGCAAAACTAGCCGTTGTAGTAGGAGTAGTAGCAATAGCAGTAGTCGGTGAGGTAGTTGCAGTAGTCATATTAGTAGTAGCAGTAGTAGTAGCAGTAGTGGTAGTAGTAGGAGAAGTAGTTGTAATAACAGTAGTCATAGTAATAGTCGTAGTAGTATTAAAAGTAGAAGTAACAGTAGTAGCACTAGTAGCAGTTGTACAAGTAGCAGTAGTAGTAGTCGCAATTGTAGCATTAGTAGTAGGAGTAAAACTGTTACTATTACTTCAACTACTAAAACTACTACTACTACTAGTAGTAGTAGTAGTAGGAGTAGTGGTAGTTATGTGAGAAGTAGCAGTCCTAGCAATAACAGTAGTAGCAGTCGTAGAAGTATTATTAGTCATAGTAGCAGTAGAAGTAGTAGTAATAGTTGTTGCTGTTGTTGCTGTTGTTGTTATCGTCGTAGTTGTAGTAGTAGTAGTAAGAGTAAAACTACTACTACTACTATTACTACTAAAACTACTATTACTACTATAGCTATTGCGTCTGCTACTACAATTACTTCTACTACTAATAATACATATACTAATGTTGTTACTACTTCTACAACTACTACTGCTATTGCTATTCCTACAACTACAACTACTACAGCTACAACTACTGCAGCTACTCCTACTGCTACTGCTACAAAAACAACTATTATTACTACTACTACAACAACAGCTACTGCTACTAATATTGCTATAGCTGCTGCAGCTACTGCTGCTAAAACCACAACTGCTACTACTACTACTCCCACTACTAGTGCTACTCCAACTACAACTACCCCTACGACTACTACA
Organism: Trichopus zeylanicus subsp. travancoricus; assembly: GCA_005019695.1. Taxonomy (NCBI): domain Eukaryota; kingdom Viridiplantae; phylum Streptophyta; class Magnoliopsida; order Dioscoreales; family Dioscoreaceae; genus Trichopus; species Trichopus zeylanicus. The sequence goes on along the minus strand of RXID01022285.1, from coordinate 39,179 downwards.
ACTACTACACCTACTATGACTGCCACTATTACTATTGCTACTGCTAATATTACTACTACTCCTTATACTAATACTACTACAACTATTACTACTACCACAACAACATCAGCAACGACAACAACAACAACAACAACTACTAATAATAATAATAATAATGCTATAATTACTAAAACAGCTACTACTAATTCTGCAACAAGATAACGCTACTACTGCTACTTCTATTATTGCTGCAATTACAACTAATACTAATACTAGTAACTGTTAATACTACTACACCTTTTACTGTTGCTACTACTACTACTAATACTATTTCTACTCCAACTCCTACTGCTACTCCTACTCCTACTCCTACTCTGACTACTACTACACCTACTAGTACTACAACTAGTACAACTACTATTACTACTACTACAACAACTGCAACCCTTGCTACTACTACTACTGCAACTACTAATGCTGTTGCAACTACTGCTACCACTATGCCAACTATTACTACTCCTACTACAACTTTAACTCCTACTCCCACTACTACTACTACATCTCTTCCTCCTCCTACTACTACTACAACTACGACTACTGCAATAGCAACTACGACAACTACACGTCGTCTTACACCTTTTACTACTACTACTACACCTACTCCTACTACTGTTACTACTACTCTGACTACTACTACTACTCCAACTACTACAACAACTACTACTACTACTACAACAACAACTACTACTACTCCAACTCCGTCTACTGCTTCTACTACTCCTACTGCTACTCCTACTCCTTCTACTCCCACTACTACTACTACTACTACTACTACTACTCATACTACTACTACTCCTCGTCCTCCTCCTCCTACTACTCCCACGACATTTGGTACTGCTACCACTACAATTACAACTAGTACTTTTACTACTACTACTATTACTACTACTGCTACTTCTCCTATTACTAATACTACTACTGCTAATACTACAATGACTAGTACTACAACAACTACTACTACTACATCTACAACTACTACTACTCCAACTCCTACTTTTACAACAACAACTACTACTATAGCTCCAATGACTTCTACTACTGCTACCACTATAATTACAACTGAGAATTTTACTACTACTACTATTACTACAAATACTACAGCTACTATTACTACTCCTACTGCAAATACTACTACCACTAATACTATTACTACTACTACTACTGCTACTTATCTTACTACTACTACTGCTGCTACTCCTAATACTATAAGTGCTACTACTCCTACTGCTACTATTACTCCTACTACTATTACAACTACTAATATAACTTCTACTAATTCAACTACTAATACTACTACTATTACAACTACAATTACTACTACTCCAACTACTACTACTGCAACTGCTGCTATTACAACTACTGCTACTATTACTACTACCACTACTACAACTACTTATTCTTTTATTACTACTACTACTATTGCTACTACTATTACTATAATTGTTACTATTACTACTACTACTACTTCTGCTACTACTTTTGCAACAACTACTACAACTTAAACTACTACTACTACTTCTACTACAATAACTACAGCCACTACTTCTACTGCTGCGACTACTGCTACTACTAGTAACAGTACTACTTATACTACCACTACTCCTACTCCAACTCTTACTCCTACTCCTACTACTACTACAACAAAAACAACTGCTACTACTACTACTACAATTACTACTAACTCCTAATACTCCTACTTCTACTACTACTACTATAACTATTACTACTACTAATCCCATTTCTACTACTACAACAACAACTACTACTACTACTACAACATCTACTCTAGTAGCTACTACTACTTCCACTACTGTTATTAGTACTACTACTACAACTACTACTACAACTACTACAACCAATACTACAACTGCTATTACTACTACTACCGCTGCTACTTCTTCTATTACTACAACTACTACATCTACTAGTACTACTTCTTCTACTACTAGTACTGCAACTACTCTGACTCCTACTACTAGCACTGCTACTACTACTACCAATCCTACTACAACTCCTACTTCTACCAGTACAATTACAACTACTACTATTACTACTATTACTACTCCTACTGCTAATACTACTCCTATACTGTTAATGCAACTATTGCTACTGCTACTTCTTCTATTACTATCACTATTACTACTGTTATTAGTTCTACTACAACTACAATGACTACTGTTGTTATCACGACTACTACTACTAGTGCTGCTGCTACCACTACTATTACTACAACTTCTACAACTACTACTAGACTACTACTACTACCACCACCACCACCATTGCTATTACCACTACTACCACTACTCGTACCACTATGAGTACTACTACTGTTGCTTCCACTACTTCTACTATTACTACTATTACAACTTTTGCTACTGCTACAATTGCTACACTACGACCATTACCACTACCACCACTACTACTACAACAACTACACTATAACTACTACTTCTGCTACTACTACTGCGGCTACTACAACTACTACTAATACTATTACAAACAATACTACTACTACTACTACTATACTACTATTACTGCTACTTCTACTACTAGTACATCTACAACTACTACTACTCTAACTCCTACTATTACAACTTCTACTACTACCACTACTCCTACGAGTACTCCTACTTCTACTGGTACAATTACAACGACTACTACTATAAATACTATTACTACCGCTGCTACTATTACTACTCCTACTACTACTCTTACTACAACTACTACTCCTACTACTCTAACTACAACTACTACTGCAGCTTCTTTTTCCACTACTACTACTACTAATGCTACAACTACTACTATGACAACTACTACTACTCCTACTAAAACTACTACAATTACAACAACTACTACTATTGCTATTACTACTATTAGTACTACTACTACTACTACTTCTACTACTACTGCTACTGGTGTTACTACTCCTATTGCTACTACATCTCCTACTACTATTACAAATGTAATTACAACTTCTTCTACTTCAACTACTAATACTAGTACTTCTATTACAAGTACAACAATAACTACTATTAGTACTACGACTACTCCTACAACTACTACTACTACTACTACTCCTGCGAGTACTCCTACTGCTACCACTACAATTACAACTACTACTACTACGAATACTACAACTACTATTTACCACTCCTACTGCTAATACTACCCAAAAAACTATTTTTACTACTACTACTGCTGCTACTTCTTCTTCTACTACTACCACTAGTACGAAAGCTACAGCAACTGCTACTACTACTAATACTAATGTAGCTACTCCTACAACTACTACTTCCCCTAATACTATTACAACTTCTACTACAACTTCTACTACAACTTCTATTACTTCAACTACTAATACTACTACTTCTATTACTAATACAACAACAACTACTACTAGTACCACTACTACTCTAACTACTACTACTACTATTACTACTACCATTACTGCTACTGCTTCTTCTTCTTCTTCTTCTTCTTCTACTAATACTACTACAATTGCTACTATTACTACAACAACTACTACTTCTACTAATATTACTGCTACCACTACAACAACTAATACTACTACTACTACTACTATTACAACTACAACTACTACTCCAACTACTACTGCGACGACTGCTTCTACTACTACTAGTACTACCTATACTACTGCTACTGCTACTCCAACTCCTACTCCTACTCCTACTACTGCAACAACTTCTACTACTACTGCTGCTACTCTTACTACTTACTCCCAATACTCCTACTTCTTCTACTACTGCAACAACAACAACTACTACTCCTGCAACTACGGCTACTCCTAATACTATTACTAGTAGTGCTACTACTGCTACCACTTCTGCTATGACTACTACTACCAATAATACTACTACTAGTACTATCAATACAACTACTACAACTACTACCACTACTGCTACTGCTATTACTGTGACTATTACTATAACCACTACTACTACTTTTGTTATTACTACTACACCAACTCCTACTCCTAATACTACTTCTACTACTACTACTACTGCTACTGCTACAACTACTGCTATTACTAATCCTAATACTCCTACTACTACTCCTCCTCCTCCTCCTACTCCTAACACTCATGCTACTACTACTACTACTGCTACTACTACTACTACAATTGCTATTACTGTGACTACTACTACAACTACTACAAATATTGCTACTACTGCTATTACAACTACTACTGCTACTACTACAACAACAACTACTACTAGTACTACTGCTACTCTCACTACTACTACTCCTTCTACTACCACTATTGCTGCTACTACTTCTACTACTATTACTAGTACTAGTACTACTGCTACTGCTATTACTATTGCTGCTACTACTATTGTTGCTGCTGTTGCGCCTACTATAGCTGCTACTACTACTATTACTACTACTACTACTATAACTACCAATACAACTACATATACAACTACTAGTACTCCTACTACTATTACTCCTCCTCTTACTGCTACTACAGCTGCTTCAACTACTACTCCTATTGCTACTGCTATAACTAGTACTACTATTGTTGCTACTAATACTGCAACTACTACTACTACTATTACTGCTACTGTAATAACTGTTGCTACTACTACTGCTCCCACTACAATGAATACTACAAGTACAGGTACTGCTACTACTACTAGCAATACTACGACAACAACCACTGATACTACTGCTACTACTACTGATACAACTAGTGCTACTTCTACTACTTTTGCTACTATTACCACAACTACTACTGCAAGTACTCCTGCTAATACTACTACTAATACTACTACTCCTACACTACTACTGCTACTATTCCTACAACTACTATTATTATCGCTCCTACAACTACTGCTACTACTACTACAATTGCTACTATGATTATTACTGCTACTCCTATTATTTCTACTACTATTACTATTAATACCAATACTACTACTCCTCTGATAGCTCCTATAGCTGCTACAACTACTTCAACTATTGCTATTGCTACAACTAGTACTACTACTTCTACTACTAATACTGCTTCTACTATTTCTACTACTAGTTCTACTGCCACTATTGCTACTGCTACTACTACCGCTGCTGCTTCTACTTCTGCTACTATTATTACAACTGCTATTGCTACTACTAGTGCTAATACTACTACTAATACAACTGGTACTACACTACTATTGCTACGGCTACTCCTACTACTGCTATTGCTACTACTACTAGTCCTACTACTTCACTTACAATAATGACTTCTATGACTACTCGTACTACTACAACTACTACTACTATTACTACTACTGCTCCTACTCTTGCTACTACTCCTACTATTACTATTGTTGTTGTTTCTGCCACCACAAATGTCACTACTTCTACTACTATTGTAACTTTTGCTACTACTTCTTCTACTGCCACTTTTGTTGCTATTACTAATACTACTTTCACTAGTATGACACTACTACTACTGCTGTGACTCCTAATGTTCCTACTAGTGCCACTATTGCAACTACTACTACATTACTACTACTAGTTCTAGTACTCCTACTACTACTACTCGTACTACTACTACTACCACGACTTCTCTTACTATTGCTACAATAACAACAACTACTGTTATTGCTACTTCAACAATTCCTACATCTACTCCTACTACTATAGCTACTACTACTCCTGCTACTACTCCCATTGCTACTCCTAGTACAACTACTACTGCTACTACTACCATTAGTACAACTACTACTGCTACTACTACTACTACTTCTGCTACCGCTACTACTACTGCTACTACTACTGCTACTACTAATAGCAATACTTCGACTACTACTTGCACTACTGCTACATTAACAACAATAACAACTACTACTGCTACGACTACAACTACTACAGCTACAACAACTACTACTCCTAGTACTACTACTACTACTACTCCTGCTACTTCTCCTACTACTATTGCTACTACTACTACTTCTACTACTACTACTACAGCTACTGCTACTCCCATAATTACTACTGCTTGTACTACTATTTTCACTTCTACTACAACTACTGATACTATAATATTACTACAACTACTACTATTACAATAACTATTACTACTGCTATTACTGGTTCCATTCCTACTACTAGTCATACTGTTGTCACTGCTGCTACTCCTAATACTCTTCCTACTACTACTACAAATACTACTACTTCTACTATGACTATTACTTCCACTACTACTATTGCTGCTACGACTCCTACTACTAATCCCACATCTACTACTACTACTACTATTGCCACAACAACTACTATAACTGCTACTATAACTACTACTACTAGTACAACAACTGCTGCTACTACTACTACTACTACTGCTACTATTATTACAACTTCTATCACTATGGCTACTGTTACTACTAAGACTACTACTACTACTACTACTACTCTCATTCCTACTACTGTTACTAACACTTCTACTCCTACTACTACAACAACTCCTAATACAACTACTACTGACACAACTACTACCAATACTACTACAACAAAAATAACAACTACTACTAATACTCCTACTCCTACTGCTACAACTATTGCTACAGCTACTACTACTACTTCTACAATTGCTACTACTACTACTACTATAACTACTATTATTAATGCTACAACTACAACTAATACTACAACAACTGCTAGTACTGCTCCTATTACTACTACTGCTACTACTAATGCTACTACTGGCACTACTCCTACTACTACTACTACAACTGCCACTACTACTACTACAACTACTACTACAACTACAACAACTACTACAACTACTACTATTGCAACTACTACCACTATTGCTACTACTACTACATCTACTGCTACTACTTTGACTACTGCTACTGAAGCTATTACTATTGCTACTATGACTAATACTACTACACCTACTGCTACTACACCACTACTGCTAGCACTACTACTACCGAGACTACTACTACTACACCTACTGCTACTACACCACTACTGCTAGCACTACTACTACCGAGACTACTACTACTACTACTACTATTGCTGCTACAGGTACTACCACTGCTAGAACTACTGCTACTACAATAACTACTGCTGCAATTACTACCATTACGACTAGTATTATCGCTACATCAACTACTATTACTTCTGCGACTACTTCTCTTACTATTACTACTGATACTACTACTATTACTATTGCTCCTACTGCACAGCTGCTACTACTAATACCCCTACTGCTGGTACTACTGCCACTACTGCTACTATTGCCACTACTACTGCTACTAGTCCTACTACTATACCTCCAACTACTACTACTACTCTGACTATAACTACTATTCTAACTATAACTACTACTATTGCTTTTGCTACTACTACTACTGTTGCTACTACTACTACCACTCCTACTACAACAACTACTACCACTACTAATACTACTACAACTACTGTTGCTACTGCTGCGACTACTAATACCACTACCACTGCTGCCGCTGCTCTACTGCTACTACTACTACTGCTACTATTGCTACTACTGTTACTACTACTGCTACTTCTCCTTCTACCACTACTGTTGCTACTGTTGCTACTACAGTTACTACTCATACTTCCACTGCAATTGCTACTCCTCCTATTATTGCTACAGCTACTATTCTCACTACTACTACTACTCCTCCTCCTACTGCTACAAGTACTACTAGTACTATGACAACTACTGCCATGACTACTACTGCTGCTACTGCTAGTACTCCTACTATTTTTGCTCTTGGTACTACTACTACAGCTACTGCAGCTACTACTACTACTATTACTCCTACTACTACAACAACTACTGCTGCTACTATTACTTGTTATAACTACTACTGCTACTATAATAACTACTACAACTCCTACTACTATTGTCGCTGCTACTACTACGACTGCTCCTACAACTACTACTACTACCACAATAATAACTACAACTTTTACTAGTACTAACTACTACTCCAACTACTACTACTGCCACTCGACATACAACTACTATAATTACTACTACTAGAACTAAAACTACTTCTACTACTGCTACTTTTGATACTACTGCTATTACTACTACTACTACCACTATTGTTGTTAATGCTACTACTACAACAAATGCTACTACCATAACTACTATTACTGCTGCTACTACTAATACTACTATCACTACTGCTATTGCTGCTGCTACTATCGCTATTGTTGCTGCTGCTACTGCTGCTGCTGCTGCTAAGACTGCTACTATTGTAATTACTACTGCAATCGCTACTGCTGATACTATGGCTATGGCTACCACTACCACCAATACTATTAGTACTCCTACTACTACTAGTACTACTATTACTATGACAACTACTGCTACTATTGCTGCTGCTGCTACTACTACTACTCCTATGACTATTACTACGGCTGCTGCTACTACTACAGCTACTAATGCTACTACAGCTATTGCTCTAGCTATTATAACTACTACTACTACTTCTCCTATTACTTACTACTACTACCACTGCGACTACTGCTCCTTCTACTACTGCTACAACTATTGTTACTACTACTACTTTCACTCTTATTTCTGTTACTACAACCACTACTACTATTTATTGCTACTGCTACTACTATTACTACTGCTACAACTACTACTATTACTACTACTACTACTACAACTACTACTATTACTACTACTACTACTTATTACTACTACTATTGCTACTACTACTACTATGACTACTACTACTACTTATTACTACTACTTCTGCTACTACTACAGCTATTGCTACCACTCCACAAACTACTACTACTACTACTCCAACGATGACTAGTACTACTACTACAACAACCACTACAACAATTGCTACTACTACTAATTATTACTACTACTACTACTATTGCTACTACTCCACCCACAACTATGGCTACTAGTACTACTACTACTATTACTACTACTACTATGACTACTACTTCTTTTACTACAACAACAACTACTACTACCACTAATATAACTACTATAATTGATACTATTACAATAATTACTACTACAACTCCTTCTACCACAGTTAAGGTTGAAGTAGTAGAAGCAGTAGGAGTAGTAGTAGTTATAGCAAAAGCTGCAGTAGTATTAGTAGCAACAGTAGTAATACTAGGAGGAATAGTATTAGTAATAGTAGGTGGAGGAGTATTTCAAGCAGTAGTAGTTGGAGTACAAGTTTCAGTAGCAGTTGAAGTAGTAGTGGTAGTAGTAGTAGTAACAGAAATATCATTAGTAAAAATAATAGTAGTTGTAGTAGTAGGAGTTGTAGTATTACTAGTAGCAGTAGCAGAAGTAGTAATATTAGCAGTAGAAATAGTTATATTAGAAGTAGTAGTATTAGTAGTAGGAGCAGTAGTTGTCATAGCAGTGGCAGTACTAGCAATAGTAGTAGTTGCTATAGTAACAGTTATAGTAGTGCTTGTAGTAGTAGTACTAGTAGGAGTAGTAGAAGTAGTACTAGCAGTAGCAGTAGTAGTGGGAGTAGTAGTAGCAAAAATAGTAGTATTAGTAGTAACAGAAGTTGTAGGAGTAGTAGAAGTAGTAGCAGTAATAGTCATAGTAGTAGTAGTTGTTGTACTGGTAGTAGTAGTTGTTGTTGTTATTATTGTTAAAGTAGTAATAGTTGCAGTTGTAGTAGCATCAATAGTAGTAGCCGCAATAGCATTTGTAGTAGTAGTTGTAGAAGTAGTTGTAGCAGTTTTAGTAGTTGCAGTAGCAATAGTAGTAGTTGTTGTAGTTGTTGTTGTAGTAGTAGTAATTTTTGTAGTTGCGGTAGTAGTAGTTGTTGTTGTAGCAGTCATAGTAGTAATTGTAGTCAATGTAGTGGTAGTAGTAGTGGCAGTAGAAGTAGTTGTAGTTGTCAAAGATGCAGCAGCGACAGTAGTAGTAGTTGTAGTAGTAGCGGTAGCATTAGTAATAGTAATAGTAGTAGTGGTAGTAGTAGTAGTACAAGCTATAGCAGTAGTAGAAGCAGTGGCTACAATAGTTATAGCAATAGCAACTATAGTAGTTATTGCAGTAGTTGTAGTGGTAATAGGAGCAATAGTAGTAGAAGTAGCTATAGTTGTAGTAGTAGTTGTTGTTCTTCTAGTATTCATAGTAGTAGTAGTAGTAGTAGCGTTAAGTAGTTGTGCTAGTAGTAATAGCAGTTGTAGTAGTTGTAGGAGAAGTTGTAGTAGAACCAACATTAGTTGTGGCAGTAGTAGTAGTAGTAGCAGAAGTAGTAGGAGCAGCAAGAGTAGCAATAGTAGCAGTAGTAGTTGGTGTAAAAATTATAGTAGTAGTTGTTGTCATTATTTTAATGGTAGTTGTAGTTGTAATAGTTGTAGTAGTAGCAGCAGCAGCAGTAGCAGTAGTAGCAGTTGCAGAAGTGGTTGTTGTATCAACGAAAGTGGCAAAAGTAGTAGTAGTAGTAGTAGTAGTAGTAGTAGTAGAAGCAGTAGTAGTGGTCGTAGAAGCAGTCGTAGTAGCGAAAGTAGTAGTAGTAGGAGAAGTTGTAGTAGTTGTTGTAGTAATAACAACAACTACAACCATAGTTGTAGTAGTTGTAGATATAGTAGTAACAACTACAACCACTATAGCAGTAGTTGTAGTAGTAGTAGCAATAGTAGTAGTAGTTGTTGTTGTAGTAATAATAGTATGAGTAGCAGCAGTTGTAGTAATTGTAGTAGTAGCAGCAGCAGTAATCGCAGTAGTCATGGTAATTGCTACATTCGTACAGTAGTAATGGTAGTAGTAGCGGTAATAGTAGCAGTAGTAGCTACAGGAGCCGTAGTAGTAGTAGTACCAACAATAGTAGTAGTGGTAGTAGCAGTAGTATTAGTAATAGTAGTAGCAATAGCAGAAGTAGCTACAGTACTAGTTGTAATAGTGATAGTAGTAATGGCTATAGTAGTAGTACTGGCAGTAGCAATAGTAGTAGTAGTTGAAGAAGCAAAAGTAGTAGTGGTAGTGCAAGAAGTGATAATAGCTAAAGCAATAGTTGTAGCAATAATATTCGTAGTAGGAGAAGTTGTTACAAATGTACTAGCAGTAATAGTAGCAACAACAGTGGCAGCAACAACAGTAGTTGTAGTTGTAGTTGCATTAGTTGTAGGAGTAGTAGTAGTAGTTGGAGTAGTACTAGCAGTAGCAGTAGCAGTAGTGGCTTTAGTAGTAGCAGTAGGAGTAGCAGTAGTGGCTTTAGTAGCAGTAGTATTAGTAGTAGTAGTAGCAATAGCAGCATGAGTAGTCGTACTTGTAGTTGTAGCAGCAGTAGATGTAGTAGTAGCAGTATTAGTTGTAGCAATACTAGCAGCAACAGTAGTAATAGTAATAATAGTAGTAGATGTAGCTATACTAGTAGTAGTATTAGTAGTAGTAGCAGTAGCAATAGTCATAGTAGTAGCAATAGTAGTAGTAGTCATAGTAGTATTAGTAGTAGTAGTAGTAGGAGATGTAGTTATAGTAGTAGTTGTTGTAATAGCAGTAGCAGCAAAAGCAACAATAGTAGTAGTACTATTAGTAGTGGTAGTCATAATACTACTAGTAGTATTGGTCATAGTAGTGACAGTAGCAGCGATTGAGTAGTAGGTGTAGTGGTAGTAGTGACAGCAGCAGCAGTAGCAGGAGTTGTAGTAGTAGCAATAGTAGTAGTAGCAGGAGCGGTAGTAGCAGCAATAATAGGAGAAGTAGTTGTAGTATTAGCAATAGTAGTAGTGGTTGTTGTGGTGGTGGTAGTAGTAGTAGCAGTAGCGATAGTAGTAGTAGTGGTCATAGAAGTAGCAGTTGTGGTAGAAGAATTAGTAGCATTTGTAGTTATCACAATAGTAGTAGTACTACTACTAGTAGAAGTTGTAGTAGCAGTACTAGCCGTAGTACTAGTAGAAGTATTAGTTGTAGTGGTTGTAGAAGTAGCAATTGTGGTAGAAGAATTAGTAGCATTTGTAGTTATCACAGCAGTAGTAGTACTACTACTAGTAGAAGTTGCAGTAGCAGTACTAGCCGTAGTATTAGTTGAAGTATTAGTTGTAGTGGTTCTAGAAGTAGCAGTAGTAGTGGTAGTGGTAGTCACACTAGTAGTTATAGCAGTAGTAGCAAAAGTCGTAGGAGTAGTACAAATACAAGAAGTGGTAGAAGATGTAGCAGTTGTAGTAGCAGTTGTATTAGGAGTAGGAGAAGTAGTTGTAAATGTAGTAGTAGTTGCTGTCAAAATAGTAGCAGCGGTAGCAATAGTAGTAGTAGTTAACTTAGTTGTAGGAGTAGTAGAAGTAGGAGTAGTAGTAGCAGTAGTGGCTTGAGTAGCCGTAGTAGTAGTAGTTGAAGTAGCAATAGCAAAAGTAGTAGTAGTAGTTGAAGTAGCGGCAGCAGTACTAGTTGTAATAGTAACAGTAGGAGCTGTAGTAGCAATAGTAGTGGTAGAAATAGTAGTAGAAGAAATAGCAGTAGTAGTAATAATAGTCATAGTAGTTACAGTAGCAATAGTCATAGTAGTACTACTAGTCATAGTAATAATAATAATACTAATAGTAGTAGTAGTAGTAGTAGTTGTTGTTGTTGTTGTAAGAGTAGCAATGGTTATAGTAGTAGTAGCAGTAGTAGCAGTAGTAGTTGCAGTAGTAGTAGAGGTACTAATAGTAGTAATAGTTGAAGTAGGAGTTGTTATAGTATTAGTAATAGTAGTATTAGTAGTAGCAGCAAGAGTAGGAATAGTAGAAGTGGTAGTAGTAGTAGGAGTAGCAGTAGCTGTAGTAGTAGTAGTAGTAGTTATTATTGTTGTTGTTATGGTAGGTGTAGTAGCAGTAATAGGAGTAGTAATAGTAGCAATTGTAGTAAGTGTTGTACTAGTGGCAGTAGTGGTAGTGGTAACAGTTCTAGTTGTGGTTGTAGTAGAGGTAGTTGTAGTAGTAGTAGCAGCAGCAGCAATAGTAGTAGTAGAAGTTGTAGTAGTAATAATAGTAGTATTTCTTAGTTGTAGAAGTAGAAGTAGTAGAACTAGAATTGGTAGTAGCAAGGGTGGTAGCTGTTGTAGCGGTAGCAACAGTAGTAGTAGTAATAGTAGTTGTTGTAGTTGTAGCAGCAGTAGTAGTAGTAGCAGTATTAGTAGCAATAGTAGCATAGTAGTAGTAGTAGCAGTAGTTGTGGTAGTTGTAGTAAAAGTAGTAGTGGTAGTAGTATCAGTAATATTAAGACTTGTAGTAGTAGTAGCAGTAGCCGTTGTAGCAGTAGTAGTAGCCGTAGTAGCAAAAGTAGTAGTTGTTGGACAAGTAATAGTTGTAGCAGAAGCAACAGCAATAGTACCAGTAGTGGTAATACTAGTTGTAGTAGTAGTAGCAGCAGCAATGGTAGTAGTTGTAATAGTAGTAGTATTAGGAGCAGTAGTAGCAGTAAAAGTAATAGTAGATATGGCAATAGTAGTAGCAGTAGCAGTTGTAGTAGTATTAGTTTAAGTATTAATAGTAGCATTAGTAGTAAAAGTAGTAGTAGTATTTGTTGTAATAGCAGCATAAGTAATAGTTGTAGCAGTAGCATCAATAGCAGTAGAAGTAGTAGTAGCAGTAGTAGTAGCAGTAGCAATAGTAGTAAAATTGGTTGTAATAGTAGCAGTAATAGTAGCAATAGTAGTAGCAATATTAGTAGAAGTAGTAGCAGTACTAGTGGTAATAATTGTGGCAATTGTTGTTGTGGCAATCATAGTAGTAGTAGTAGTCCGATTTGGTGGTGTTGTTGTAGTAGTAGTAGAAGTAGTTGTTGTTTGAGCAGCAATAGGAATCGTAGCTATAGTTGTAGTATTGGTAGTAGTAGTAGAAGAATTAGTAGGTGGAGAAGTAGGAGTAGTTGTAGCAGCAATAGTAGGAGTAGTTCTAGGAGTCATAGAAGGAGCAATAGTAGTTCTAGTTGATGGATTAGTAGTAGCAATAGTTGCAATGCTTGTAGTAGTACTAGTAGTAGTCGTAGTATAGTAGTAGTAATAGTAGTAGTAGCATTAGTAGCAGTAGTATTAGTAGAAGCGATAGTAGTAGTAGTCGTTGTTGTAGTAGTAGTGGTAATAGTTGTTGTTGTGTTAGCTGTAGCAGTTATAGTATTAGTGAAAGTAGTAGTAATAGTAGTAGCAATATTCATAGTAGTAGCCGTAGTAGTAGTAGTAGTAGTAGTAGTAGCAGTAGCAATAGTAGTAGCAGTAGGAGCAGCAGCAACTGTAGTTGTAGTTGTAGTAGTTGTTGTAGTAGTAGGAGTAATCATAGTAGTAGTAGTTATAAAAGAAGCAGATGGACTAGTTGTAGGCGTAGCAGTAGTAGAAGTAGTTGCAGTAGCGGTAGTAGCAATAGTAGCAGTAGTTGGGGTGGTAGTTGCGATAGTAATGCAGTAGTCATAGTATTAGTAGTAGTGTTAGCAGCAGCAACAGTAGTAGTAGTTGCAATGGTAGTAGTAGTTGTCGTAGTAATAGTAATAGTAGCAGCAGTAGTAGCAGTAGTTGTGTAGTAGTAGTAGCAATAACAGTAGTGGTAGTAGCAGTTGCAGCAACAGTAGTAGTAGTAGTGGTAGAAGTAGTTGTAGTAGTAGTAGTCGTAGAGGTAGTTGTACTTGTAGTAGAAATAGTAGTGGTAGTACTTGAAGTAGCAGTGGCAAGTGTAGCGGTAGTAGCAATAGCAGTAATATTTGTGGCAGTCGTAGTAGCAAGAACAATATTAGTAGTAGTAGTAGGAGCTGTGGTAGCAAAAAGTGGAGTAATAGTATCAATAGGAGTTGTAGTAGTAGTTGCAGTAGTAGGAGTGAGAATAATAGTAGTATTGGTAGTAATAGTAGTTGTGGTAGGAGGAGTAGTAGTAGTAGTAGCAGAATTAGCAGTAGGAATAGTAGTAGTAGCAGTAGGAATAGTAGTAGTAGCAGCAGCAGCAGCAGTAGTAGTAGTACTAACAGCAGTAGTAGGAATAATAGTAGTAGTAGTAGTAGTAGTAGTAGTAGTAGTAGTAGTAGTAGTAGCAACAACAGCAGCAATAGTAGTATTATGAGTAGTAGTAGTAGCAGTAGTAGTAGTAGTAGAAGAAGTAGTAGCTGAAGTAGTAGAAGTAGTAACAATAGTAGCAGTAATAGTAGTAACAATTGCAGTAGTAGTAGTAGGAGTAGTTGTAGTTGTAGTAGTAGTAGTAGTAGCAATAGTTGCAGTAGTAGCAACAGTAGCAGTTGTAGCAGCAGCAACAATAACAGTAGCAGTAATAGTCGTAGTAGTAGTAGTTGTTGTAGGAGTAGCAGTTGGGGTAGTAGCTACAGTAGAAGTAGTGGTAGTAGTAGTAGGACTAGGAGCAGTAGTAGTAGATATAGTGGGAGGGGGAGAAGTTGGAGCACTAGTAGTAGCAGTAGTATGAATTATTATAGTTTTCTTAGTTGTGGTAGTAGTACGAGTAGTAGTAGTAGTTGTTGTTGTTGTAATAGTTGATGTTGTAGTAGTAGTAGAAGTAATAGTAGTAGTAGCAGTTGTAGTAGCAATAACAAGAGCAGTAGTTGTAGCAGAAGTACTAGTAGCAGTTGTAGTAGAAGTAGCCATAGTAGTAGTGATAGTAGTAGTAGTAGTAGTAGTAATAGTAGTAGTAGTAGTAGTAATAGTAGCAGTAGTTGTTGTTGTAGTATTAGTAGTAGTTGTAGCAGCAGTAGTAGTAGGAGTAGCAGCAAGAGTAGCAACAGCTACAACAGTACTAGTAATTTTTGTTGTAGTAGTACAAGTAGTCGTAGTAGTAGTTGTTGTAAGAGAAGTAGTAGGACTATTACTAGTAGTAGTAGTAGTAGTAGTAGTAGTAGTAGAAGTAGTAGCGATAGTAACAGTAGTAGGAGTAGTAGTTGCCATAGAATTTAATAGTAGTAGTATTAGTAGTATTGGTAGTGATAGTAGTAGCAGTAGTTATTGCAATAATAGTAGTAGTTGAATCAATAGTAGTAGTAGTAGTTGTTGTTATAGCAATAGTAGTAGTAGAAGCAGTAGTAGAAGTGGTTGTAACATCAGTAGTAGCAGCAGTAGTAGTAGCTGTATTAGTAGTAGCAATAGCAGTACTAGTAATAATAGTTTTGTCATTAGCTGTTGCGACAATCATAGTAGTAGTAAGAATAGCAGCAGTGGCAGTAGCATTGATAGCAATTGTAATAGCAGTAGTAGCAGTAGCAATAGTTGTAGTTGTAGTAGTAGTAGCAGCAGCAGTAGTAGTAGTAGTAGTAGTGCTAGTAGTAGTAGTAGAAGCAGTAGTAGAAGTAGCAGTAGCTGTAGTACGAGCAGTAATAGTAGTTGTAGTAGGAGTAGCAGTTGCAATAGTAGTAGTAGTAGTTGCAGCAGTAGTATTTGTAGTAGTTGTTGTAGTTATAGTCATAGTAGTAATAGTAGTAGTAGCAGTCGTAGTAGTAGTAGTAGTAGTTGTTGTTGTTGTAGTGGTAGAAGAAGTAGTAGTAGTAGTTGGACTAGCAGTAGTTGGAGTAGTAGCTACAGCAGTTGGTGTAGTAGTAGTGGTAGTAGTAGTAGTAATAGTAGCAGTAATAGTAGCAGTCGTAGTAGTCACGATAGTACTGGTAGTAGCAGTAGCAATAGTAGTAGTAGCATTTGCATTCGCAGCAGGTGTATCATTAGTAATATAAGCTGTAGTACTAGTAATAGAAATAGTAGATCTTGCAGTAGTAGTAGTTGTGGCAGTAGTAGCAGTTGCAGTAGTAGCAGCAGTAGGAGTAGTTGCGGTACAAGTAGTAGCAATAGAAATTGTAGTAGCAGTAATAGGAGTAGTAGGAGTATTAGTTATAGCAGTAGGATTAGTGGTAGTCGTAATAGTTATAGCAGCAGCAGTAGTAATAGTAGTTATTGTTGTTGTAGTAGTGGTAGTAGTAGTTGGAGTAGTAGTAGTAGTATTATGAGTAGTAGTAGTAGTAGTAGTAGGAGTAGTCGTAGTGGTAGTAGTAGTTCGAGTGAGAGTAGTAGTAGTAATAGTAGAGTTGTAGTAGTGGTGGTAGTATTAGTAGAAGTAGTTATAGCAATAGTAGAAGCAGCAGTAGTAATAGTCATAGTAGTAGTAGTAGTAGTAATAGTAGCAGTATTAGTAGTATTATGAGTAGTAGTAGTAGTAGTAGTGGTGGTAGTAGTTGCAGCAGTTTTTGTAGTAGTTATAGTTATAGTAGCACAAGTAGTGGTAGCAATAGCAGTCGTAGTAGTTGGAGTAGTAGTAGTGACAATAGCATTAGTGGTAGTAGCAGTAGTAGTAGTAATAGTAGCAATAGTAGTAGTAGTTATAGTAGTAGGCGGAGGAGGAGGTGTAGTAGTAGGAGTAGTTGTAGTAACAGTAGTAGCAGTACTCGTAGTCGTATTAGAAGTAGTGGTAGCAGCAGCAGTAATAGTAGTAGTTGTTGTAGTAGGAGTGAGAGTAGTAGTAGCAGTGGTAGTTGTTGTTGTTGTTGTAGTAGTAGTAGTAGTAGAAATTGTAGTAGGAGTTGCAGTAATAGTAGTAGAAGTTGTGGTAGTAGGAGTAGTAGTTGTGGTAGCAACATTTGTACCAGTTCTAGTAAAGTAGCAGTGGTAGTTGTAGAAGTGGCAATAGTACTATTAGCAAGTACTAGCAGTAGTTGTAAAAGTGTTGTAGTAGCAGGTGTAGTAATAGGAGGAATAGTAGTAGTGGTAGTAGTAGTCGTAGTTGAGCCGGTAGCAAAAGTAACAGAAGTAGCAGTGGTAGTAGTAATAGTAATAGTATCAGTAGTAGTAGAAGTAGCAGCAGTACTAGTATCGGTAGCAAAAGTATTAGGAGTTGTTGTAGTAGCAGTAGAAGGAGTAGCAGTAGCAGTAGCACCATTAGTAGTAGTAGTAGCAGCAGCAGCAGCAACAGTAGGAGGAGTAGAAGTGGCAGTATGAGAAGTAGTAGTGATAGTAGTAGTAGTAGTAGTCGCAGTAGCAGTAGAAGTAGTAGTCGAAACAGTAGAAGCAGTAGTAGTAGGAGTAGTAATAATAGTAGTAGAAATAATAGTAGGAGTAGTAGTAGCTATAGTAGTAATAGTATTAGTATTGAGAGCAATAGTATTAGTAGCAATCATAGAAATAGCGGTGGTAGTAGTAGGAGTGGTTGTTGTAGTAGTAGTAGTACTAGAAGAAGCACCAGTAGTTGCAGTATCAACAGCAGTATTAGTCGTAGCAGTAGCAGTAGTAGCAATATTAGCAGTGGTAGTAGTAGTAGTTGGAGTAGTAGTACTACTAGTGGCAATAGGAGTTGTAGTAGTAGTAGTAGTATTAGTAGCCGTAGTAGTAGTAGTAGTAGTAGTAGTAGTAGTAGTAGTAGTAGTAGTAGTAGTAGTAGTAGTAGTAGTTGCATTAGTAGTAGCAGAAGTAGTAGCAGAATTAGTAGTAGTAGTAGAAGTAGTAGTAGCCAAAGTGGCAGTAGTAGTAGAAAATGTAGTAGCAAAAGTATTTGTAGTAATTATGATAGAAGTAGCAATTATAGTAATAGCAGCAGCAGTAGCTATGCTAGCAGTAATTGCACTTGTAGTAGCAGTAGTAGTAGAAGTAGGAGTAGCAGTAACAACAGAAGTAGTAGTAGTTGTAGTAGCAGCAGCAGCTACAACCATAGTATTAGTAGCAATAGTTATAGTTGTAGTAGCAGCAGGAGTAGTAGTACTAGCAGTACTAGTAGTAGTAGATATGGTAGCCGAAGTAGTGCTAGATGTTGTAGTAGTAGTCGTGGCAGCAGCAGTAGTCGTAGAAGAAGTAGTAGTAGTAGTCATAGCTGTAGTAGTGTAGCAGTAGTAGTAGTAGAAATGTTTGAGTAGTAGTTTTATTAGTACGAATAGTAGTAGTAGTAGTGGCAGTAGGAGTAGTAGTAGTAGTGGGAGTAGTAGTAATAGTAGCAGCAGTAGTAGTAGTAATAGTTGTACGAGTAGTTATTATGGGAGTGTAGTAGTAGTAGTAGTAGTGAGAGTAGTAAAAGCTGAAGTTGGAGGTTTGTTAGTAGTAGTAGTAGTAGTAATAGTAGTGGTAGTCGTAGTCGTAGTAGGTGTAGTAGTATTATTAGTAGTAGCTATAGTAGTAGTAGTGGGAGTGTTAGGAGCAGTAATAGTAGTAGGAGTAGTAGTGTTAGTAGTTGGAGTGGCAGTACAGTAAGAGTAGCTGTAGTAGTAGTTATTGTAGTAGTAGAACTGGTAGTAGTAGTAGTAATAGTAGGAATAGGAGTTTGAGTAGGAGTATTAGAAGGGTTTGTAGTAGTAGTTGTAGTAGTAGTTGTAGTAGTAGTAGGAGTAGTTGTAGAAGTAGTAGTAGTCGTAGTTGTGGTTGTAATGGAAGTACTAGTAATAGTAATTGTTGTTGTAGTAGTAGTAGTAGAGTAGCAGTTGCAAAAGTACGAATAGCAGCAGCATTTGTTGTAGCACAAGTTGTAGTAATAGTAATTGCAGTAGTAGTAGTAGTAGTATTCATAGTAGTAGTAGCAGTTGAAATAGGGGAAGTCATTGTAGTAGCAGTCATAGTACTACTAGCAGGAGTAGTAGTAGTAGCAGTTATTGGAATAGGAGTAGTAGTAGCAGTAGTTGTAGGAGTAGTTGAAATAGTAGTGGTAGTACTAGTACTGGTAGGAGTTGTAGTAGTAGTAGTAGCAGTAGTAGCAGTGGCAATAGTGGTAGTAATAGGATTGGTAGTACTACTAGTAGTAGCAGTGGTAGTAGTAGTAGAAATAGTTGTTGTTGTTGTTGTTGTTGTAGTAGTAGTAGTTATTGTTGTAGTAGAAGATGTCGTAGTAGTCATAGGAGTAGCAGTAGCAGTACAACTAGTAGTCAAAGGAGCAGTAGTAGTGGTAATAGTAGTTGTTGTTGTTGTAGTAGTAGTGGTATTAGTAGTAGAAGTCATAGTAGTATTAGTAGTTGTAATAACAGCAATAGTAGTAGCAATTATACTTGTAGTAGAAGTACTAGTAGTTGTTGTCGTAGTTGTGGTGGCGGTGGCGGTGGTGGTGGTAGTAGTAGTAGTAGTAGTAGTAGTAGTAGTAGTAGTAGTAGTAGTAGTAGTAGTAGTAGTAGTAGTAGTAGCAACAGTAGTAGTAGTAGTAGTTGGAGTAGGGGTAGCAGTAGTAGTAGGAATGGTAGAAGCTGTAGGAGTTGGAGTAGGCATTGTTGTAGCAGTAGTAGTAGTTGTTGTAGTAGTACTAATATTAGTGGCAACAGCAGCAGTAGTAGCAGTAGTGGTTGTAGTAGTAATAGCAACAACAGCAACAGTAGTAGTAGTAGTAGTGGAAGTTGTTGAAGAATAGATCATAGTAGTTGTAGAAGTAGTGAAATGAGTAGTAGTAGGAGTAGTTGTTGTAGTAGTAGTAGTAGTAGTAGTAGTAGTGGAAGTTCTAGCAGAAGTAGTGGTAGCTGTTGTAGTAGCAATAGTAGCAGTTGGAGTAGTAGTTGTAGTAGCAGCAGCAGCAGTAGTTGTATTGGAAGTTGTAGCAGTATTATAATTAGCAGTAGCAGTAGCTCTATTGGTAGTAGTAGCAAATTATAATTAGCAGCAGCAGAAACAACATCAGCAGTAGTAGCCATAGTAGTTGATGTAGTTGTAGTAGTAGAAGTAGTAGTAGCAATAGTAGCAGTAGCTGTAGTAGCAATAGTTGTAGTAGTTGGAGAAGTACTAGGAGCAATAGTAGTGGTAGCAGCAACAACAACAGTATTGGTAGTGCTGGTGGTGGTTGTAGTAGTAGTATAATAGTAGCCGCAGTAGTAGCTGCAGTAGTTGTAGCAGGAGAAGTTGTTATAAAAGTAATAGTAGCAGCTATAGTAGAAGTCGTGGTGGTAGCAACAGCAGCAACAGCAGTAATAGTTATACTATTAGTAGTACTAGTTGTTGTACTAGTTGTAGTAGTTGTTGCCTTTGCAGTAGTGTTAGTAGTAGTAGTAGTAGCAGTAGTAGCAGTAGTAGCAGTAGTAGCAGTAGTAGTAGCAATAGTAGCAGATGTAGCAGTAGTAGCAGCAGTAGTAGTAGCAATAGCAGTAGAAGCAGTAGAAATAGAAGTAGTAGTAGCAGCAGGGGAAGCAGGATCTATAGTAGTAGTAAAAGTAATAACAGCAGCAGTACGAGCCGTAGTAGCAACAGTAGCAGCATGAGTAGTAGTAGTAGTAGTTGTTGTTGTTGTTGTAGAAGTAGTAGTAGTCGCAGAAATAGTAGCAGCAGTAGTAGTTGTTGTAGTAGTGGTAGTAGTCATTGTTGTTGTTATGCTAGTAGGAGTAGCTATAGTAGTAGTAGTAGTAGTATGGATTGGAGTAGTAATGGTAGTAGTAGTAGCAGTTGCAGTAGTGCTAGTAATAGTAGTAGTAGAAGTAGTGGTAGTAGTAATAGTTGGAGTAGGGATATTAGCAGTAGCTAGAGTAGTAGTAGCAGTAGGAGTTGGAGTAGTAGTACTAGTAGCAATAGTGGAGGTAGTAGTAGGAGTTTTAGTAGTAGCAGTAGTAGAAGAAGGAGTGACATTGTAGTAGTAGTTGTAGCACTATTTGTAGTAGCAGTAGTATTGGAAGTTGTGGTAGCAATAGGAGTAGTAGTAGTAGCTGTAGCAGTAGCCCCGGTAGTAGTAGTAGTTGTAGTAGCACTAGTAGTAATTGCTTTAGAAGTAGTAACTATAGTAGTAGTAGTAATAGCAGCAGCAGCAGTAGTGGTAGTAGTTGAAGTGGTAGTAGCAGTAGTAGTAGCAGCAACAACAGTAGTAGTAGTAGTAGTAATAGTTGTAGTAGTAGTTGTAGGAGTTGTAGTAGGAGTAGTAGTTGGAGTTGTCGTAGGAGTTGGAGTAGTAGTTGCAGTAGTAGTAGTTGTTGTTGTTATAGGAGTAGTTAATGTAGTAGTAGTAGTAGTATTGGTAGTAGTAGTAGTTGTTGTAGTAGTAGTAGTAGTAGCAGTAGTAATAGTAGTACTCATAGTAGTAGTACTAGTAGTAGAAGAAGAAGTAGTAGTAGTAGCTGCTGCAGCAGCTGTAGTTGTATTCGAAGTATTAGTAGTAGTAGTTTTAGTAGTCTTAGTAGTGGAAGTTGTTGTTGTAGTTCTAGTATTTGTGGTAGTAGTAAGAGGAGTAGTAGTAGTAGTGTTGGTGGTGGTAGTAATGTGGTAGTAGCAGTAGCAATTGTGGCAGTTGTAGCAGCATCAGTAGTAGTAGTAGCAGTAGTTGTAGCTGTAGTAGTAGTTGTTGTAGTAGTAATAGCAGCAGCAGTAATAGTTGTAGTAGTTGTAGTAATAGTAGCAATAGAAGTATTAGCAACAGTAATAGTAGAAGTAGTAGCAGCATTAGTCGAGGTAGTAGCAATAATAGTGGCATTAGTTGCAATAGTAGTAGTAGTAGTTACAATAATAGTAGCAGCAGTAGTACTTGGTGTAGTAGGAGCCGTAGTAGTTGTAGTAGCAGGAGCAACAGAAGCAGTAATAGTAGAAGTTGTAGTACCAGTAGGAGTAGTAGTAGCAATAGTACTTGGAGAAGCAAGATTAGTAGTACTAGTAGCAGCTGGCGCAGGAGAAGCATAATCAGTAGTGCTAGTAGTAGTAGCAGAAGTAGCTATAGCAGTAGTAGTAGTAGTAGTAATAGTAGTTGTTGTATAAGTACTAGCGGCAGCAGCAACAACAACAGTAGTAGTAGGGGTTGGAGTAGGAGTGATACTAGGAGTAGTAGTAGTTGGAGTAGTGGTAGTAGTAGCCGTAGCAGGAGTAGTAATTGTAGCAGCAATGGTAGTAGTAGCAATTGAAGCAGTAGTAGTTGGAGTTGGTGTGGAAGCAGCAGCAACAGGAATTGGAGGATGAATAGTAGTAGCAACTATAGTAGTAGTCGGAGTAGTATTAGTATAACTAGTAGTACGGTGTTAGTAGGAATAGTAGTAGTTGTTGTTGTAGTATTTGTAATAGTAGTAGTAGTTGCAGTAGTAGTTGTATTAGTAGGAATAGTAGTATAAGTAGTAGTAGTAGAAGTAGTAGTAGCAGTATTAGTAGTAGGAGTAGTAGTAGTAGTGGTAGTAACCGGTTTAGTTTTAGTTGTAGCAGTAGCAGTAGCAGTATAGTAGTAGTAGTAGTTATAATAGTAGTAGTAGTTTTATTAGTAGGAGTAATAGTCATAGTTGGCGTAGTAGTAATATTAGTATTAGTACTAGTAGTAGTACTAGTAGTATTTGTATTAGTTGAAGTAGTAGTAGTAGTAGTTGTTGTTGCTATAGGAGTTGGAGTACTAGTAGTAGGAGTTGTGGTAGGTGTTGGGAGTAGGAGTAGCAATAGTAGTTGTTGTAGTAGTAGTAGTAGCACTAGTAGTAGTAGCAATAGTAGCGGTTGTAGAAGTAGTGTTAGTAGCAGTTGTAGTGGAAGTGGCAGTAGTAGTAGTAGTCATAGGTGTAATAGTAGGAATAGGAGTTGGAATAGGATTTGTAATAGTAGTAGTTGTAGTAGTAGTTGTCGCAGTACTAGTGCTTGTAGTAGTTATAGTAGCAGAAGTTGAGGGACTGATTATTTAAATAGACCTTTGTTAAGTCTTTTAGGGCAGACCTTAAATTGCTAATTTCCTTTTCACGGTTTTGACGCTGCTCTTGCAGTTGCTTGAAGTTTTCCAGGTAAACTTTGGACGATAGGCAAGTTCTATCGTATATTACAGCAATATTATGAGCTAACTGATTTGTTGATACTTTTGGGATTGAAACAAGGTCAAGGTATTCTAGGTTAGAGGTTCGGGAATGATCATACCATTCCTGTATTGATTTTTCCCATGCCTCAGACATAAAAACTAATTTTCATTTCTACCAGAATTATCACAGGGCAGTTCCAGATTAGGTTAGAACTTAGGCTAAGGATCACACCGGTGTGCCCTTGGGTTTACTAATGGCCTTCCGCCTCAACTGCCAAGTTAGGACCTATTCTTTTTCCTTAAACCTAGTTCAATACCTAATCCGCATAATACCAACAGATCAAATTTAAGCAGATATGAAATCAGCTTTTAGTCTTAACATGGTACTAAAGAAAATGGAATTGGTAATCACAAATTCTTACCTCAAAACCGTAATACCCTAACCTTCAGAGGTTTTACTCCTCAATATCTTTTTATAGCTCTGATACCAAACGTTGGCGGCAGCGGGACTAGGATGTGTATAGTGAAATAGATGTAAACGTTGGCTGCAGCGGGACTAGGACGTGTATAGTGAAATAGAAGACAATAAGAAATAAGGAGAAGATTAGTATTAGTAGTAGTAGCTGTAGTAGGAGTACTAGCAGGAATTGTAGCAGGGGTAGTTGTAGTTGTAAGAGTAGTTGTAGTACTAGTAGTACTAGTAATAGTAATCGTTGCATTAGTTATAGCAGAAGTAGAAATATTAGTAGTTGCAGTAGTTGTAGCAGCAGCAGTAGTAGTAGTAATAGTCGCTTTAGTTTTAGCAGTGGCAGCAATAGCAGGTGTAGTAGACATAGTAGTATTAGTAGTAGTAGTGGCAGTAGTGTAGTAGAAGTAGTACTAGTAGTTGTAATAGCAGTACTATTATTGGTAGTAGAAATAGTTGTAGGAATAGTGGTTGCTGTAGTAGTAGTAGTAGTAACAGTAGCACTAGTTGCTGTCGCAGTAGTTGTAGGTGTAGCAGCAGTAGCAGTAGTAGTGGTAGTAGTAGAAGGAGCCGCAGTAACAGTAGTAGTAGTAGAATTTATAGTAGTATTTGTAATAGTAGTGGTAATAGTACTAGTAGCAGCAGCAACAATAGCAGTAATAGTAGTATTAGTAGCAGTAGTAGTAGTAGTAGTAATGGTATTAGTAGTAGTCATAGTAGTAGAAATAGTAGCAACAGTTGTATCAGCAATAGGAGCAATAGCAGCATAAGTAGTAGTAGTAATAGTAGTCATAGTAGTAGTAGTCGTAGTAGTAGTCGTAGCAGCAGTCGTAGTAGTAGTAGTAGTAGTAGGTGTAGTAGTAGTAGTAGCAGAATGAGGAGAAGGAGGAGGAGGAGGAGGAGGAGGAGGAGGAGGAGGAGGAGCAGTAGTAGCAGCAGTAGTAGTAGTAATAGCAGTTGTTGTAGTAGTAGTATTTGTAATAGCAGTAGTAGTTGGAGTAGTAGTTGTAGTAGTGGGAGTGTTCAGAGTATTATTAGTAGCAGTTCAAGTACTTGCAAAACTAGTAGTAGTAGTTGTTGCAGTAGTAGTAGTAGTAGTCGAAATGGTAGTAGTACTAATAGTCGTACGAGTGATAGTAATAGTAGCCGTAATAGTAGTAATATTAGTCGAAGTAGTTGTACTAGTACTTGTAGCTGTACGAGTGGTAGTAGTAGTAGCCGTAATAGTAGTAGTAGTAAGAGACATAGTAGTAGTCTTAGTCGTAGTAATAGCAGTAGTAAAATCCGTAGTAGTAGTAGTTGTTGTAGTACTGGCCGTAGTAATAGCAGCAGTAGTAATAGCAATAGTATTTGTAGTAGTAGTGATAGTAAGAGTAGTAGCATTAGTAGCCGGAGTAATAATAGCAGCAGCAGTAGTAGTAGTAGAAGAAGTAGTAGTAGAAGTAGTAGTAGTTGCAACAGCTATAATAATAGTGGCAGAATTTGTAGTAGCAGCAGAGGTAGTAGTATCAGAAGTAGTAGCAATAGCAATAACAGTAGTAGTAGTAGTAGTAATTGTAGCAGTAGTAGCAATAGTGGTAATAGTTGTAGTAGTAGCAGTTGTAGTAGTAGTAGAAGTAGTAGTATAGTTGTTGTTGTTGTAGAAGCTGTAGTAATAGTTATAGTAATAGTAGTAGTAACAACAATAATTTTAGGAGGAGATGTACTAGTGGTAGTTGTTGTTGTTGTTGTAAGAGAAGTAATAATAGTAGTAGTATTACTACTAGTATTAGCAGTTGTAGTAATAGTAGAATTAGTAGCAGTAATAGTAGTAGTAGCAGTAGCAGTAGCAGTATTAGCAGCAGTAGTCGTGGTAGTAGTAATAGTAGTAGTAGCAATAGTAATAGTAGTAGTTATTGTAGAAGTAATAGAAGTAGCAGTTGCAGCAATAGCAATAGTAGCAGTAGTAATAGCAGCAATTGTAGCAGTAGCCGTAATAGTAGCAACAGTTGTCGAAGTAGTAGAAGTAGTAGCCATAATATTAGCGATAGTAGTAGTTGCGAAAGTAGCAGCCGTAGTAGTAGCAGTATTAGTAGCAGAGGCAGTAGTAGTGGTTCTAACAGTAGTGTTAGTGGTCGGAGAAGTAGTAGTAGTAGTAGTAGTAGTAGTAGCAGCAAAATTACAACTACTACTACTCCAACTTGTGCTACTACTACTACTCCTACTCCTACTACTACTACAACCACTTCTACTACTACTGCTACTATAATTACTACTTCTACACCTATTCCTACTCTTGCTACAACTACTACTACCCTTGATCCTACCATAGCTACTCGAACTCTTGCTGTGGCTGCTACAGCTACTACAACTTATACTATCGCTACTGTTGCAACAGCTGCTACTGCTTATACTGCTACTCCCACTATTACTTCTACTACGATTACTACTACTAGCCTCACTACAACTAGTCTGACAATAACAATAACTACTACTACTTCAACTACTACTACCATTGCTACTGCCACAACTACTGCTGCTGCTGCTACTACTACTGCTACATCAACAACAACAATAACAACAACTACTACTACTACTACTACTACTACTATTACCAATAATAATACAACTACTACTACTTCTATTACTACTGCTGCGGCTACTGCTACTACTGCTACTACTACCACTTCTCCTACTAGTACTACCATTACACTTACTGCTTCTACTACTGTCATTACTACTACTCCTACTCCTACTACTCCTAACACTCCTGCTATGCCTACTACTACTGTTGCTGCTACCATTACAATTACTATTTCAGCTACTACAACAACAACAACTACTACTACTGTTGCTATTACTTTTACTACGACTACTACTACTATTACTACTACTACTACTGCTGCTGCTGCTACTACTCTTGTTGCTGCTATTGCTACTGCTACCACTACAACTACTACTACTACTCCCACTACTACAACTATATGAACTGTTGCAACTATGACTACTACAACTTCTACTACTATTATTACTATTACTACTACTACTAAAACTACAACTACTACTACTTCTACTACTACTACTGCTGCAGCTGTAGCTACTACTACTGCTATCACTACTACCACTACTATTACTATTGCCACTACTACCACTCCAACTTCAACTTCTACTATTACTCCTACTACTACTACTATTATTACTACTACAACTACTACAGCTCCAACTACCACAACTTCCAACATCTTATACTACTAATGCTACTACTACTAATACTACTAAAACTATTGCTGCTACTGTTGTTGTTGCATTGCAGCTATTGATACCACTACTACTTCTACCACTACTCCTACTCCTACAAGTACTACCGCTACTGCCACAAATACTCCTACTCCTACTATTCCTATTACTACTATTTGTTCTACTTCCACTGCTACCAATACTACTACTACTTCTACTACTACTACTCCTACTCCTATTACTACTAATACAATTACCAATACTACTACTACTTCTACTACTACTACCACGACTACTACTACTACAATTACTACTACTACTACTCCTGCTGCTGCTGCTACTGCTACTACTACTACTACAACCACTCCTATTACTACTTCTATTACTACTACTATTGCTGCTACTACAACAACAACTACTACTCCCATTACTACTACTACTACTACTACTACTACTACTATTGGTACAATTGCTACTGCAACTCATACTATTACTTTTAATTCCATTACTGCCGAAACTACTACTACTACGATTGTGAATGCTACTAATGCTACTATGAACGCGAATGCCGCAAATACTACTACTATCAATACTACTACTCTTGCTGCTACTTCTGCTACTACTACTACTTCTGCTAATTTCACTGCTACTACTTCAAATACTTTGCAACTCCTAATATTGCGACAGCTGCTACTGGTACTACTTGGGTTGATTGAATGGCAACGACCACAACTACTATGACTACTAATTTTGCTACTACTGCTATTACAACTACAACTTCAACTACTACTACTTCTACAACTACTAAAATAGCGGTGGCTACTACTACTGGTGCTACTACTCCTAATACTGCAACTACTACAACAACTACTACTAATACTGTTACAACTTCAGCTACAACTTCTTCTACTACTATCACCACTGCTAGAACTACTGCTACTGCTCTAGATGTTAATATTGTTACAACAACTATGACTTCTACGACTAATACTCCTATTGGTATTGCTGTTGTAGCAATTGCTGCAGCGACTACTACTACTACTACTACTGCAACTACTCCTACCCCTAATACTACTGCTACTACTACTATGCTACCACTATAACTAAAAGACTACTACTACTACTGCAACAACTGCTACTGCTACAGCTACTACTACTACTGCTGCTACCATTACAACTATCTCTGCTACTACAACCACTACTACTACTACTGCAACTATTACTTCTACTGTTGCTACCGCTGTTACAACTACTGTTACAACTATCTCTTCTACTGTTACAACTAGCGCTACTACTGTACTACATCTACTAGTACCACCACCACTACTACCACTAGTGCTACTACTGTACTACATCTACTAGTACCACCACCACTACTACTACCACCACTACTACTACTACAACTACAACTACTACTATTACTACTACTGATGTACCTACTACTACTACTACTACTACTTCTGCAACTACTACTGCTACAACAACTATTACTACTGCTACTACTAGTACTTCTACAGCCACTACTACAACTACTTTTGCTACTACTACTATAATGGCTTCTACTACTACTACCGCTACTACTACAACTATAACTACTACTACGGTTGCTGCTACTACCACTACGGTTGCTACTATAAGTACTTTTACTGCCACTACTACTACTTCTTCTACTACTACTATAACTACTACCAATAATATAATAACTACCACTGCTACTATGACTACAACTTACTACTACTACTGCTGCTATTACTATTGCTACTACTCCCCCTACAACTACTTCTGCTATTAACATAATTGCTGCTACCACTATCGCTAATACTATTGCTACTACTACTGCTACTACCACTACAACTGCTACTACTACTATTAGTACTACTACTACCACTACTACAACTATTACTTTAACTACTACTACTATTATTCCTGCATTACCTCTAGGACTGCACTACTACTACTACTATGACTACTCCAACTACTACTCCTACTATTAAACCAATTCTTACTACTACTGCTACTCCTCCTCCACCTCCTCCAACTATTATTGGTACTACTACTTCTACTACAACTTCTACTAATACTACTACTGCTACTCCTACCACTAATACTATTGATATTGCTACTACTACCACAACAACAACAACAAAAACAACAACTACTACTCCTACAAGTACTACTGCTACTACTACTACTACTACTACTACTACTACTACTACTACTACCACTACTACTACAACTACTTTGACTACTACTACTACTACAACTTCCACTACAACTACCACTGCTACTTCTTCCACTACTACTACCAATATTGCTACTACTACTACTACTACTTCTACTACCACTACTTCTATGACTACTACTACTACTACCACCACTACTACTACTATTACTACTACTACTACACCTACTACAATAGCTAGTACTACAACAACTACTATTACTACTACTATTGCCATTGACTCTACTACTCCTACTACTATTGCTACCCCTACTCCAAGCACTACTACTACTCCTACAACTAAAATTACTGCTACTACTACTATTATTTCTACTAATGCTACTACCACTACTTCTAATACTACTACTACTAAAACTACTACTAATACTATTACAACAACAACTACTACTGCTATTCTACTTCTCATACCTCTACTATGACTAATAGCTACTACTTTTACAACTACTATTGCTACTACTAGTACTCCTACTCCTAGTACAACTAAGTCTGCTACTATGACTACAACTAGCACAATGGCTACTACTACCACTACTACCACTACTACTATGACTAATAATACTACTACTATTACTACTACTACTACTACTACTACTACTACTAATACTAATAGTACTCCTACTACTACGACTTCTACTACTACTACTACTACTACTACTACTACAACTACTTCTCCTAATACTCCTACTCCTACTACTACTACTACTACTTATACTACTGCTGCTTCTACTACTTCTACGACTGCTGCTACTACAATAACTACTACTACTGGTATTACTACTACTGGTCCTACTATTTTTGCTACTACCGCTACAACTTCTACCCATACACCTCCTACTAATATTACTCAGATTGCAACTACTACTGCTGGTACAACAACAACTACTGCTGCTGCTGCTACTGCAATTTTTGCATCCAATATTGCTGCTACGAGTGCTACAACTACTATTACTCCTACTACTACTACTATCAGTGCTAGTACTACTACAACAACAAAAAAAATACTGCTAATACTACAACTACTATTACTGCTACTACTACTACTACTGCTATAACAACAACAACAACTACTACTACTACTACGACTGCTACTGCTACTGCTACAACAACAACAAGTACTACTATTACTGCTACCGCTCTTACTACAACTGCTACTATGCCTGCTACGGCCACTACCACTGCAAGTAATGCTACTGTTTCTCCTACTACTACTTCTATTGCAACTACAACTTTTATTACTATTGCTACTACTACTACAGCTGTGGCTGCTTCTACTACTACCGCTACTGCTTCTACTACTATTACATCTGCTACTATAGCTACGACTGCTACTACTACTACATCTGTTACTATGTCAGCTACTGCTGCTATTACTACCACTATGATGAGTTCTATTGAGCTGAGTACCACAATAATTATTAGTCCTACTACTACTACTGCTGCGGCTACTACTACTACTTCTCAGTGTGCTTCTACAACTTCTACTACAACCACAGCTAATACTACTTCTACTCCTACTATGACCATTACTACTTCTGCAAATAGTACTGCTACTACTGCTATAACTACTACTACTATTGTTATCACTAGCACTACTACTATTGCAACTACTACTGCTCCTGCTACTACTACTACAGCTACTACTACAAGTACTACTACTATTGCTGTTACTATTGCTACTACTGCTACTACTACTACTGATGCTACTACTACTGCAACTACTATTATTGTTACTACTATACTACTAATAATAGTACTACTGCAACAACTATTGCGGCTGTTGCTACTGGTACTACTGCCACTACTGCTACTACTACTGCTAGCGCCATTGCAACTGCAACAACTACAACTACTACAGCCGCAACTACTACTACAACTACTACAACTACTAGTAGTAGTAGTACTACTACTACTATTGCTGTTGCTACTACAACTACTAATGCTGCTACACCCCATCCAATGACTGCTACCACTACTATAACTACTGCCACTACTGCTAATACTACTACTCCTACAACTACCACTACTTGTACGACAACTACTACTGCTGCTATAAGTGATGCTACTCCTAGTAATACTACTACTAGTGCTACTAGACCACTACTACTGCTGTAGGTACTACAATTGCTACTTCTACTGCTACTACTGCTACTA
>RXID01022285.1:0-2500 GCA_005019695.1 Trichopus zeylanicus subsp. travancoricus | reverse complement strand
ATGCTTCTCACACAACTATAACTACTACTACTACTGCTGCTACTAGCAGTACTGCTACCCCTGCAAAAACTACTTCTGCTATTGCGAGGACTACTACTACTACAATTATTATTATTACAACTACCACTACTAGTACTATTATTATTACTACTACTACTATTATTGCTACTTTTGCTATTACAACTACGACTACTACTACTGCCACTATGGCTACTGCTGCTATCAATACTAGGCCTACAACTACTGCAACTACTGCTTCCAATTCTACTACTACTGCTACTACAGCTACTACTACCACTACTACTACTATAGCTACTGCTACTGCTGCTACTACTACTACTCGTACAACTACTACTGCTACTACAGCTGCTACTGCTACTAGTACTACTACTAATCCTACTACTACTACTGCTATTGCGACTACTATAATAACTACTGCTACTACTGCAACTATAGCTACTTCTATTACTACTGCTCCTACTACTACTACAACTACAACAATAACTACTGCTGCTGCTATTGCTATAGCTACTACTACTACTACTTCTACAACTGCTATAGCTTGTACTACTACTCCTACTCCTAATACTACTGCTACTACTATTGCAACTACTACTACAGCTATTACTGCTGCTACTACTACCACTACTAATTTTGCCACAACTACATCTTCTACTACTACAACTACTGCTACTATCACTGCTACAACCACTATTGCGAGTACAACTACTACTACTATTGCTACTACTGCTACAATTGCTACTATTGCTACTACTGCTACAATTGCTACTATTGCTACTACAACTACTAAAACTAGTACTACTACAACTACAACAACTACTACAAATTCTACTGCGGCTACTGCTATTACTGCCACTACTACTGCTATGATTACTACTACGACAACAATAACAACAACAACAACTCCTACTACTATTGCAACTACTATGACTATTACTACTATAACTCCTACTACTCCTACTACTTCTATTACTACTACTACTAAAATTTTTGCTACTACTACTCCCACTACTGCTACTACTACTTCTCCTACTACTACAACTACAACTAGTACTACTACTGCTACCACTACTGCTACTGCTACTAATACTATTGCCACTACTGCAACTATTACTACAGCTATGACTACTACTGCTACTACTATCGCTGCTATGACAACTACTGCACCAACTACTGATACTACAGCTTCTGCTACAACTGCAACTACTACTACAGCTACTACTTCTACTATTGCTACTAGTACTACTACAACTCCTACTACTGATACACGTAATATTTTCATTAATGATAATCCTGCTACTTCTACAACTACTACTACTTCTTCAACTGCTACTTGAACTGGTACTCCTACTACTACTGCTAGGAATAATGCTCCAACTACTACTACTGCTACCATTGCCATCAATACTACTACAACTTTTGCTACAACAACTACTACTCCTACTTCTGCTACTACTACAACCTACAATGGTACTACTGATACTCCTACTATTACTACTACTACTACTTCTTCTACTACTACTACTGCTACTATAGTTGTCACTATTACTACAATGACTACTGCTACTACTATTGCAGCTACTCCACCTACTACAACCACTACTACAACTACTAGTACTAGTAGTACTACTACGGCTACGACTGTTGCTATTATTACTACTGCAACTACAACTACTGCAACTACTACTTCTATTACTACTACGATCGCTACGACTACTACTATTACTACTACTACCACTATTATTATTACTACTTCTACTACTGCTGCTGCTGCTCTTATTACTACCACTACTACTACAACAACAACAAGTACTACTACTACTACTACTACTACCACTACTACTACAACTACTACTATTACTACTGCTACCAGTATTATTATTACTACTACTACTACTACTACTATAGCTGCCACAGCTACTACTAGGACTTCTGCTACTACTACAACTATTGCTACTGCTGCTACTGCAACTCATTCTAATGCTACTGCTACTACTGCTACCTCTACTACTATAGCCACTACTGCTGCTATTAATAATGCTACTACTTCTGCTACTTTAGCTACCACTGCTCCTATAATGGCTATTGCTACTACTAGTACTAATACGGCTACTACTTCTACAACCACCAATACTGCTACTACTGCTTGTGATCCAGCCACTGCTACTACTACAACCACAATCGCTACTATTGTTTATGCTACTATAGCTCCTACTAATACCACTACTGCAACTACTACAACCTATACTATTACTACTAGTCCTGTTGCTACTACTACTACTGGTAAAACTCTAATTCTCCTTCTGCTACTATTACTGCTACTGCCACTGCTAATGCGGCAGCTACAACTACTGTTACTATTACAACTACCACTACTACTACTATTACTATTACTAATACTACCACTATTACTACTCTTGTTCGTGCTGCTACTATTGCTACTCTGACTACATCACTACTACTACTACTTCTACTACTA
>RXID01022284.1:600000-767769 GCA_005019695.1 Trichopus zeylanicus subsp. travancoricus | reverse complement strand
AGAAGAAGAAGAAGAAGAAGACGAAAGAAGAAGAAGAAGAAGAAGAAGAAGAAGAAGAAGAAGAAGAAGAAGAAGAAGAAGAAGAAGAAGAAGAAGAAGAAGAAGAAGAAGAAGAAGAAGAAGCAGAAGCTATTAGAGATTGAGAGGGAGTGCAAAAGTAGATGGAGAAGGAGAAGGATAAGGAGTACAATAAGAAAGGAAGAAGTATTAGTAGCAGAAGAAGAAGAAGAAGAAAAAGAAAAAGAAGAAGAAGAAGAAGAAGAAGAAGAAGAAGCTATTAGAGATTGAGAGGGAGTGCAAAAGTAGATGGAGAAGGAGAAGGATAAGGAGTACAATAAGAAAAAAGAAGAAGAAGAAGTAGAGGAAGATGAGAAAGTACTAAAAGGATAGGAGAACCCATAGGGGAATGAGATGGAGAAGAAGAACTTCTTCTTCTTCTTCTTCTTCTTATTGTTCATTTTCTTCTTTCTCCTTCTCCAACTCTGTCCCTTTTTTTCTTCTATTTCTTCAGCTTCTCCATCTTCTTCTTCGTCATCTTCCTGATCTTCTTCTTCCACTTGTTCTTCTCCTCCTTCTCCTTCATCTTCTTCTACTTTTTCATCAGCTCCATCTCCTTTGTCTTCTCCTTCTCCATCTCCTGCTTTTTTCCCTCCTCTTTCTTGATGGATTTGACAAGCTAACACACACAAGAAAAAAAAAAGAAACAGTGAATGGAGGGGTAGGGGATAAATAAAAAGATAAGTATCTTGCCATCATGGTGATAATGTAGAACAACTACACTTTAGATAAGTGACAGATGATAAGCAAGTTCGCCACTAAAGTGATAATGCAAGCAACCACACCTCAGATAAAAACTTGGTACAATTGACCACACTTGAAGGAATTCAAGTGATAAGACAATCCTTGAAATTCAATTCAAGAACAAACTTTAAATAAGTTTGATTAAACTCCAAATCTAAAAAGTGAAAACCTAATTACATTAGAATTCTCTTACTTATAGGGAGAACTTACAAGTACTAGATAAGGTATAATAAATATAACACTTGAAAATAATAAATATTTACATTGAAAACTAGTTAAAAGACCCTTAGAATTTCAAAAGGCTCCTAGAATTTTAAGTAATATTAAATTTAGTCAAAAGGGACAATGCTCCACTTAAGAAGATTTTGGTAGGCTGAACTAGGACTCAACATGGGCCAACCCACTTGTTCTTGAAGGAAAAGGGTTTGACTTAGCTTGACCTTTTACATGGTAAATGGCCCAATGTTCTCTTAAATTTAGTTGTCCCTAGCTGATGCATCAATCTCCACTTGTTGGGAAGGATTTGTCCTCAAATCCAGCAGGTCTACATTTTTGAGATAGGGAGAAAGATCACGAACATTAAAAGTAGCTGAAACATTGTAATCTCTAGGCAGGTCTATCTTATAAGCATTTTCCCCAACCTTTTGCAATACTTTGAATGGACCTTCTGCTCGTGGCATCAACTTTGACTTCCTCTTGCTTTGAAACCTTTCTTTTCTCAATTGAATCCACACCAAGTTTCCTGTAGCAAACTGAACTTTCTTCCTATGCTTATCAGCTGCTTGCTTGTGAGCTTCATTCTTCTTCTCAATTTGTCTTCGGATCTGGTCATGTAGCATCTTCATTGTTTTAGCTCTTTCATTACCATCAAAACAAACTTTTTCCTGTTCAGGAAGTGGAGTGAGATCAATTGGGGTGATAGGATTGAGACCATAAACTATCTCAAACGGAGTACTGTGCTCCTGTTCATCCCAACTCTTCAAGTAATTGTTTATCAAAGTTCTCAACAAGGTTGATAGAGTTCGATTTACCACCTTAGTTTGCCCATCAGTTTGTCGATGACACATGTGGTGCTAAACAACAGCTTGATTCCTAACTTTCTCCACAATGTCTTCCAGAAATAACTAAGGAACTTCATATCACGATTTGAAAAAATACTTGTAGGAACTCCATGAAACCTCATAATCTCTTTGAAGAATAAATCTGCAATGTGAGAGGCATCATCTGCCTTGTGACAGGGAATAAAATGAGCCATTTTCAAAAATCGGTCTACTACCACCATAATAGAATCCTCTACCCTTTGTGTTCTTATCCATGCTCACATCAGTCCATGGGATTTCTGAAACTAGGATAGGAGTATACATGCTCACATCCTTGAGAATTATCCTATGACTTAGCCTTATGACAAGCAATACATCTGTCGATGATAGCGTGCCCATTTTTTATAATTCCTGGCCAATAGAAATGTTCCTATAGCACTGCCATAGTTTTTGTTAATCCCAAAGTGATCAGCAAGACAACCACTATGAACCTCTGGAATTAAAAGCTCTCTTAACAAACTTTGAGGAATGCATAATTTCTCAGCCTTGAAAAGAAAGTCATCATGTTTTGAAATATTTGTCCACAACATTGAGCATAGAGAGCAATGCATGTCTTCTTGATAGTGCATCCGCCACTTTACAAATGAATTCAAAACAAAAAGGGTTACATTATTTCAAAAATTTAAAATTGTTTGAGGCAATTTTTGCCACAATCAAAATTAATTGAAATATAATTAAAAATTAGACTTGTATGTCACTAAATTATAACTCAAATATGGGTCTCAGTTAGACTTAATTCATGTCCTAGTTTGGTCAACAATTAAGCTCAATTAGGACTTGAATCATTGAAAAATTTGGGCTCTAATTAGGTCTAATCCAAATGGGCTTAATAGGTTGAATTTTTGGACTGGAATTGGATCCAAATTCATATAAAACTTGAACCAAAATGACAAAATACAAGAATTTTACAAACAAGCTCCTGGATTGAATTAATCTTCATAAATGAGTCCTAGGCCAAAATTTTCCTATAAATACGTTTCGGAATAAAAATTTTATAGAAAAGTCTAATAAAATCCTAAAATTATAAATCAATCATATAAAATTTAAGATTTATAAATAAACGACTCAAAGGATCGATAATTATAATTTGATCCTTAGAAAATCTAGGATTTACAAATAAATCTTCCTAAAATTTTTGAATAAATTCCACCAAGCTGATCTTTGAGTTCTCAGTGAATGATATGTGAAACATGGTATCGGACATTACAACCAGGACAACGGGGACTTTGGAGGCCTCTGCTACCTTGGTGATGAGCTTGGGTTGGTGGCCAGGTAGGAGAAGCTAGTCACGGTCGTGTTGCTCAGGCTCTAAGTTCTCACCAAGTCCCGCCGCCAAGACCTCACGCATATGATCGACCTCACCGCCGATTGCACCCATGATCAGCCCCCCACAAGCCACCTCCGACGCCCATCCTCTGCTTCTGCAACTATCCTCAACCCATCCCATGCCGTTACCACTTGCTCTGCCCTACCATAGCCGAGGGATCGGCCAAATTCAGGCAGGAGGTGGCTAGATCCGGCTGGAAAGGAGGCAGGGAGCCTCCTACCCCGTCATAGCCAAGGAGGTGAGGGAGCCATGGCAACTGCCATGTCCACTTTCAACCAATTGGGTCATCACCGAAGCCCTCTCTAGCTTGCCTAAACCACTGATGAGCTATCAGCTCGTACTCCCCGAACTTTGCATATCCACCTCGTCCCCACAAGCTGCTGCTGCTAGAGGGAGGGACCAGATCCAACCAAAATCTGATCGGATCGAGCCCACATCTGGCCACTGAAAGAAGTGAGGCTTGGCCTCTACTTCGATGGAAGAATGGGATAAGAAGAAGGAGGGGGGATTTGGAAGGAAGGAGAAGATTTCTTTCAAAAAGAAAAGAGGAATGAGCTTGTTGCTAGCTATAAAAACGGGCGAGAGTTTGCTTAAAAAAAGAAAAAAATTGGTCTTAGTTCAAAAAAATCCGGCCAAGAAGAGAAAAAGGAAAAGCATTTTAAGCTTGAAATAGAAGAACAAAAAAAAAGTAAGTTGATTTATAAAAGAAGAAGAAAATTTAGCAAAAATAAAAAAAAAATTCTCAATATTATTTCCGCCTACGGTCTTTGTCTTTGATGGAACTCTACTAATATTGTAGCCACCCACATTCCCTTAAAGATGACGATGAAGATAACAAATTCTTGAGCTCACTGTGGTTACCTATGGCCTCTCGAAGACAGCAGATTCTCATCATCCCAAGCAAGCCTTTAAGCTCACATTCAATCTAGTTTTTGGACTCACACTTAACCAGCCTTCAGGTTTACACTAAACCAGCCTTCAGGCTCACATCCAAGCCAGCCTTCGGACTTACATCTAAGCTAGCCCTCGGGCTTACATTAAACTAGCCTTTGGATTTACACTTAGTCATCCTTCAAGTTTGCACTCAGCCAATTTTCAAGCTCGCACTCAAGCCAGGCTTCGGGCTCGCACTCAATAAGCCTTCAAGCTTACATTTAGCCAGCTTTTGAACTCGCACTTAGCCAACCTTCAGTTTCGCATTCAAGCCAACCTTTGAGCTCACATCCAAGTCAGTCTTGAGCTCACACCTAACCAGTCTTTAGACTCACATTCAGCCACCCTTCCGATTCACATCTTGGTTAACCTTTGTGCTCCCATCTAAGCCAATCTTTGGACTCGCACTAAGCTAACTTTTAAACTCACGAACTAAGCCAACCTTTAGATTTATACATTTGAAGCTAGCTATCGATCATCTAAAATCATCATAAATAGACAAAGACCCTAAAATCAAATTGATTAACATGAAGTAACTTAATCATAATAAATGAACAAATGTCAAGTTGGCTCAAATGAATCTAAATTAATTAAGTAGATGGACTAAAACTAAAATTGAGCTAATGTAAACTCAAACTCAAACTCAAACCTAATTAGACTCAAGTTGGGTTAATTTAAAATTAGGTTAAATTTAAATCAAATCCAATCTAGATTAAACTATGCTCAAATCAAATCCTAATTGGATTAACTAAGGACAAACTCAAAGTCAAACTAGAATCAAGCCAGGTTAAGCCTGAATTGAAATAAAGTTGAACTAAATTGATTTGAACTTGAACTAAAGTCCATCAAAACATAAATCTGAGCTCAATAAAGGTCCAACAAAAGGTTGAACCTAACTCAAGCTAAATAAAATTAAATTTGATGATCTTGCTTCTTTAAATCTTAGACCACTTTTTGAATACCAAGGATGGCTTTCATTGCTTACTAACCATGAGACATACCATGATCATAATATATGGGTCTTCTATACTAATGCCTCCTTTGATAAAAACTATACCACATTTGAGACATCATATAGGAGTAGAGACATGCTCTTAACATCCTTGAGGTATCATTGGAAGGGGCACAACTGAACCTGGCTTACCGATGGCCTAGCCATCTTCCTTCATACACCTTAGTTGTTGAGGCTGTATTTTAAGGAAACTGGGGCAGTGCCATGCACAGGCTTCAATTAAACCTCCTCTCACCTTGTGCCTATGTCCTTCATCAGATTCTCACCTACACCTTCCTCTTGAATGGTGGACCTTGAGACAAGTTTCCTATACTGAGCTTTATGTTATTTACTCCTTATTGACTCAATGTAGGGTTCACCTACCTCACCTTATTCTTCACCATATGGGTTATTACATTCAACATAGACATGCTACTCTTGGCTATCCCAAAATCATATCATGTATCTTGAAAAACTTTGGGGCTCCTATTCCTACTCATGATCTCTCTCTTTATCATGCCATCACTCTTATCACTACCTTCTCTCATTTTATCCTTTTCTGGATGGGCTATAATGAGAGGGATGGAGTTTGAGGTCATGCTAGAGACACTGATGAGGATGAGGAGACAGAGTCTAATGCTACAGAGTGTATCCAGAGATCAAGACCTGCACGTGCAAGACATTCACATGCCATAGTCATAGGCTCCAAGACTGACTTTGCTACGAGGCTCGCATATCTCAAGGATATCACTCAATGCATCGCCAAGCAAGTGGTCTAGCTGTAAACTTTAGTGGACGGACTATCAAAGATAATGTGCACCTCACTATATAGGCTATCAAAGATGATACACTCCTTATTGGACCGCATGACTCTTGGACAAACTACTAGACTGAGTCCTTAGATTCAGATTGTATTAATTATTTTTTTTTTTGAGTTTCATGGATTATCTCTAAGTTTTGTGGATCTTGATTTAGTTTATGGATTATGATCAATTTATCTTTGTATGGACAGGTTTAATATTTTAGACTATGGATTATGGTTATGGTTTGATGCTTAGTGACTTGATGTTATGGCTATTTTATGAAATTTTTTTATTTTTATCTTGTCTCTTGGATATCCAATCTTATAAATGCATCAAGCCAGGGGGAGCTTTGTATCATTTATATATAGGTTGTAATGATTTATCTTGGTTTTCTCTTTCTGTACCCTATTAGTTGTGATGGTGATTTAGCTTGTATGCATGTTGGATTCCTTAACTTATAGGTGTGACTTTGTCTATTTTCAATCCTATATAGTACTCTTTTTGTTGATGTCAAAAGGGGGAGAGAGCTAGAGCTACATTGATTTATTATGTTAATTCACTATATTGATATACTTGGTCATGATCATATATATGCCCCATGCTTTATGTTCTATGCTTATATGCTTATGCTTTATGATCATATATATGCTTTATGCTTATATGCTTATCCATGCTTAGTACACAACTACTTCCACTTTAAATTTTAAGTATTGGAAGTTTATCATCATTAAAAAGTAAGAGATTGTTGTCCCTCCTAGATTTTATAACAAACAAATGATATTTGATGATCTACTTGAGTTGTGTTTAGCCAAAATACTTAAAGCTTTCAAGGAAACATTTGAAAGCTTCAAGAAAAAGAAGCACAATGGTAGATCGGTGAGAATAGCTTGATGAGATAAAGAGATGGCTGAAGACAACTTGAAGATTCACGGGTGACACAAACATGGCCATGGCAAATCAAGAAATCAGCTTCGACTAGCTTTAGCCTTCTTTTATTTTTTTAGTTGAGTCAAAAACTTGTTTGAGATAAATAGTTTAGCAATCCATATCATGTAGAGTTCTTCAAAAAGCTTTTAATAGAGCTCTTTTGAGTGAACCATACATCTGCCTCTCAACTGAATGCCCGATTGAGTTAGACTAAAATTTCAAGTTGTAGTCCTAGGTAAAGCCAGACATCTAGCTAGCGAGTTAGGTTCTAACCTATTAACCAAAATCGGACACCCAGTTGGGAATTGAACACCCAGTAGGGATTTGAGCCAATACTAATAAACCAAAATTGAATGTCCAACTATTTGAAATAGATATTTGATTCAAGTTTTCTACGTAACTAATAGCTAGTTTTTTGACTGTTGAAGGAAACCAAGTCACGGTATTTCACCCCTAATGGCTAGATTCGACCCCAAAGATATAAACAAAGTTAAAGCAATTTTCATAAATAACTTTTGTATTTTCGAATGTCTGACAAAAGTGATTAAAGCTTTTTTTTTTACTCTCTAGCCATTGTTGAGTACTAAATTTTCAATTTCAAGCAAGTTTTTATTGCCATTTCCTTCAATCTTGAGAGAACTTTGTGTGAGCTAAAGTTGTATCATTCATTCTCATTTTTCAATTGTAATCCACTCCAAGGTTATTTGGAGTGGTTGAGAGACCTTACTCAGGATTGGAGGTGTATCTTACTGGTTGGAGTAAGAGGAGTTATACGAGGTTCATTTCACTGACAAAGTGACATACAAGTGAAGTGTTAAAGTTCTCAAGTGAAAGGCAAGAGTCATGAAGTAGAAGCGGTTGTTCTTTGAACCAGGTTACATCATGATGCACTTTTCCTTAACTCTATTTACTTAATCATAATTAAGTTTGATTGTGATTTACTTGAAATTACCTTTTGTGGATTTCATTGTTTAATTGTTTGAAAAAGTGCCATTATTTTTAAAAACCTAATTCACACCCCGTCCTTCCTCTTAGGTGGACTTTGTGCTTTCAGGAGGTGTCGTTCCTGTGAAGGCTACAATGGATGTGGGGAGGTTTAGGTGATGGAACCTAAGGGTTTTGGTGCCTGAACTTAGATTGCAGGCTAGAGGCAAAGGCTATAGTTCAGTGAAGCTATGTAGGGAGCTTGCAAATGTGATGTAGCGACAAGCACAGGTTCTGATGTAGGGAAACAAATAAGAATAGGTTCTTGGGTAGTGGCACCACCAACACATGATCACAAGTACGAAAGGAATAGCCTATAGGCAAGCATGCCTTGTAGAAGTGAAAGCAAGCAACAAATCTGACTAGAATTCGATCGAGGCCTAATAGAAGTTATGACAGGAAACTAGTTGTATTCCAACCGAAGTCCAGTGAGTGAATCATGGATTATTTGAGGCAGGATCAATTTTCGCCTAGCACAAGTTCTAGTGGACACCATGGTCATAGGCAACAAGAGTTTGAACACTTTGCAGGTAACAAGGAGAACAAAGGAGTACACATAAGCAAAGGCAAAGCAATAAAATTTGTACTCACTTTTTGTTTCTTTTGTCATTTGGTTCCCAATCCTCCATATTCACTTTTCCTCTGATTGGTCTTCCTATAGTTCTCTGGTTTCTAACCTCCCTCCTCTCTTTTTCTACAAGATTCTTCTAACTTGTATAGCATTATTGAGATGATAATAGTAGGTTAATGATAATTTGAATTTTAAACGTGGAAGATTTAATTGGTATTTGTTTGTTGGAGTTGTGAATAAGATTTTGTTTTGATTTGGATAAGGATAAGATCTTGTGGATGAAGATTAAGATGAAATTTCAAATTTTGTATCATTTCACAATATCACATAATACGATGGCTATTTGCAAAAATTTGTTCATAGGGACTAATATATAATTTTCATAAATTTGAAGACTTTTTTATAAAATCGATTATGAAGACCTATTTGTAAATTTTAAAAACTTTCATGGACCATTTTATAAAATTTAATTTACAAAATAATAAAATTTAAATTTATTTATAAATAAAATTTTTTAAGAAATCTATTTGTAAATTTGCAAAAATTAAGTTTGATATTTAATATTTCATGGAGGGTTTATTTGCAAAGAGTAAAAAATTCCTAGGATTTGCTTGTAAATATAAAATTTTGAAAGGTATTTTTGCAAAGTTTATTTTGTAAAGATTAATTTATAAGTATCAATATTTGAGGGGACATTTTTTTGTGAACCCTAGATTAAGCGATGACTAATTTATAATTTGAAGATTTTTATAAACTTTTTTGTAAAAGATTTTAATCTATAGTCCTATTTGTAAGAAAAAGTGACCAAGGATTTATTTGTAAGAGTTTATTTGGTCTAGAAATCTATATGTAAAAGTTTTATTTTTCTCATTTTAATGGATTTTGGACCTAATTTTAGTCTAAATTTTGAGGCCAAATTTTACCAAAATTCAAGTCTAATTCGAGCCCCATTTTTTTTTTTGTCAAATTTGACCTAATTCAAGTTCAACTAAAATCAATATTTGAGATATCATCTAGTGACATTTAAGAATCAATTCTAATCAAATTTTAATTAAATTTAGTTTGATCAAAAACTACCTAAACAATATTATATTATTTTACTTCTTAAAGACTTGATTGTTAATTATGTTTTCTGATTTAGCTAATAATTTTCATTAAATTGATTAGTGGACTCTAAATGTGGATCATGGACTTTGTGATCCACTAATAATGCTCTTTAAAAGAAATTAAGGGTGGTTGTTGATGAAGCCCTCTTGCTACTAGTTTCAATCTAAAAGGCTACTTGAGATCTCGATCTGTTGGGCCGCTCTCTCATCAATCTACAAAACAAGAAAAACTACGAATAAGACCGC
Organism: Trichopus zeylanicus subsp. travancoricus; assembly: GCA_005019695.1. NCBI lineage: Eukaryota > Viridiplantae > Streptophyta > Magnoliopsida > Dioscoreales > Dioscoreaceae > Trichopus > Trichopus zeylanicus. The sequence goes on along the minus strand of RXID01022284.1, from coordinate 757,980 downwards.
CAAAAACTCTCTAACAACAGCCGCTCCAATGCTCAAATCAATAATGAACTCTCAGAATATAGTGGAGAAGAAAAGTTGGAATTAGTCCTTACCTCTTCAGAGTTTGTGCTATTTATAGGGTGCAAAGTGCATCAAAATCCCTATGATCTCGATAGCGTCTTCACATTGGATTTCTCATAATGGACAGTCGTATATCCTGGATCATACATGTTTTACTTCCAAAAATAAATACAGTTTATATCCTATAATTAGCCGACATTATCTTGACCTTGCCTTGCACACACTGAGGCATCCGAGCCTAGTAGTGCCTCAACATGACCCCTTTTAGATCCATTGAATTATTTAGGGGTTCATATCCAACCAAGGATGTCGAGTATCTTAGAACTCGATGATAGGGTAAATAACAATCTCAAGGGAACAACTTCACACCTTGGTTTAAGGTTTGACTCTTATAGACCCTTTGACTCAGCTAATTTTACTTCAGCGTATCATCAATATCCCCCAAGTCTAAATGCTGAGATGTTGAAGCTCAAAGTTTGGGGTTAGTTTTCCTTTAATTTTTCCACTCCACTTTTTACTTTTGCTAGGCTCAAATAGCTACATAACTTTGGACTATCACGACTCATATGTTGTCATTGAACTTGGTCATACTTCATAAAATGAATTATTAACCAATTTACTAGAGCTTAGATCATTTAACCCATAATCAATAGAATTGTAACTCACAATGAGTTATTTTAGCTTGGGAAATGACCTATTTGCCTCGGTCAATTAGCTTTCATTGAGCCTTAGTGATAGTAATTTACCTTTCTTCGTAGCTTAGTTTAGCAACTCAATTTTCTAGCTCTAATGGGTAGTATGAGTTCCGCTTCAATCTGTGTCTGATTATCTGAGCAAACGCTTAGGGAGAAGAAGATAGAACATTTAGTTCAAATCTCCAACTTCCCAAATGGTGTCAAAGTTGATATATGGGGCTCAGACCAAGATAGGTTGAACCTTAAAAGATAGTTTGGCCATGTATTCACCACATATTGGGAGATGTTCAAATGGAGACTCAGGTACCCTATGGATAATTTCACCTCGGTGGTATTAGCCAAGCCTCAACCTTGGCCCCGACTAGCTCGTTTCCAACATAATGAGGCTCATTATCTCATTTCGAGCTTTAGTAGTTACCAAAGGCATCACCCTGACTATGGAGATATTTTGAGATGCATTTTGAGCTGGCTGCAACTCGAGGCTAGACGGGAGGTGGCACCTTTCAACCCAAAACAGTCAATGCCTATTTGGAGCAAACCTATCTTTAATCCACTTTTGGAAAGACTACTCTTTGAGGTTGTTTTTATGGGATGACTTGGGACTCCAAAGCCAATGGAGGAAGTCTTTCGAACATCAATTTCCTTTTGTAGTTCCACTAGAGGTTCAAGAACTCTTCTTATCTTCTTGGTCTTCCAAGATGAAGAAGTTGAGATCTACCCCAAGGTGGCCAAGTGAGAACATATTTCTCAAACTCCGCATCTTTGTAGCCTAAGAGCCTAGTATAGCCCAAGCTATGGGTCATTAAGCCACCTCCCCTAATTTTATTTTTGCTAATTATTGCCTCAATTTTATTTGTAAGTCTTAGTCGAGTAGCATTCATGAACAAGGCTATCAAGCAAGGTGCTAGTGCACCCCGAGCTGCTCCACCCCAGTTGTTGAGGAGACTAAAGAAGGAAGGAGAGCCTAGGGAGACATTCAAGCCAGCCATCCCATAAAGGAAGGAGAATAGGAAGAAGTCATGACCCTTGAGGGGTGAGGGCAGCAACTCTACCATGTTGTGGAGTGAGAAGAAGGAGAAGAAGAAGGAAAAGAGAAAGAGCCCAAGCCCCCCTCCTTTTCCAGCCTTTGAGCCCACCGGGGAAGCCACTGAGCCACTTGAGTCGAGGTTGCCCCACTAGGTAGTGGATGTTCCCTCTTCCCCTTCCCCACACCCAAGTTCTCAAAGGATTACTTTGAGTCTCAAAAGGCTTCGACATCATGGAAAGGGTGTCAACGAGGAGAATGACAACTCAGAGGGGGTATTTGACCCTAAATCCTAGATTGCCTGTATGCTTGCTAAGGATTTGTTCCTTAGTGGGTTAATACTTCTTGCAACATAAGTTTTACTTCATATTTTGTCATAAAATCATTATTTATTATGATACTAACTATTAGCTCAATTTGTAGATGGCGGGGTACTCCCATCTTGCTGAGATGTACTACCTCAAGGCAAAGAATGAGGTTGCCTCTTACTAATCTCAACTAAGCACTACTTAGGGTAATGTTGAGGCTCTCTAGTTTGAGCTGGATCTACTTTGGTTGGAGCTTACTTACATGAAGCCAAGAAGGTGGCAGTGGAGGAAAAAGACTCGATCAAGGCAAAAAAAGTGAAAGTCAAGAAGGAGCAAGACTCGGTTTGGCAGGAGAACAAGCACCTCCAGAAGACCCATGCTACTGAGCTTATCAAGGTAGGGGAAAATGTGCTCACAGTCTTCTGAAGAAGTGAGGAGTACAAGATCCTCATTAAAGATACCAAAGAAATCATTGTTCGAGAGTATAAGGAGAGTGAGGAATATTTGAGAGAGGTTAGATACCTCAATGTCAAAGCCTTTGAAGATGGTTACCTAACCTACCAAGGTACGGTAATGCTTCTCTCTGTGCATCCTAATTTTGATCCTCATGCACTTCGTATTGAATTTTATGAGTGGTTGCACTACAACTACAGTGAGGTTATCAACACTGATCCTCTTCCTTCAGTGGGTGATGAAGATCAAGAGGGTTCAAGCTCCAAGTACTCCTTCAGCTCTTTGGATAATGAAGATAGGTCAGTGGAAGTATCAAGTTCGCCAGAGAAAGGCAAATAATAACTCAGCTCTTCTTCTTCTTTCTTCTTCTTTTTTTTTGTAACTCCAAAGCTTAGAGTAATGTCTTCTATTTCGATGAAAACTTTATCTTTGACTTCCTCCAAGTGTCATCTCGGTGTAGTGTCCTACCAAAGAGAAGATAGATTAATTGCCTTAACTTCCCAAGTTAACAAACTCAATTTTCGTATATCTCACACTGCTGTTTATCAAATTGTGAAAAATGTCAAGGCTTATCTTAGTGATTGACTTTCATAGGTCAAATAGCTTGGCATAGTTAGCAAGGCTAGTCCAATAAGTGTTTTAATTCAGACATGAATCTCTATGGTTTGGACAATCCTATAGCTTGGGACCGAACTTCCATCCTAGATGAAGGGACACTGGCTTAGCATATAAATCCAAGGCTCCATGCCTCATTCGAGTCCAAGGTGTTATGCTCAATTTGAGATGGGTTCTTATGGTTCAGGTGAATTGAGTTCTGTGTCTCGTATGAATGAGATTTCATGCCTTGTATGTTTAAGGTCTCATGCTTATATGGTTGAGGTCTTGTTCTTTGTTCTGTCGAGATCTTATGCCTCATATGGATTGAGGTCTTTTGCCTCGGCTAGACTGAGGTCTATATGCCTAGCATGGAGTTGAGGTCTTCTATCTTGGAGGTCTTCTACCTTGGGTAAACTAAGGCCTTTTTGTCTGGCATGGAGCTGAGGTCTTCCACCTTAAGTGGACTGAGATTTTTGTACCTCATATGTTTAAGGTCTTATACCTTATATTATTGAGGTCTAGTTCTTCATGCAATTGAGATCTTATGCCTTGTATGGATCGAGACTTTTTGCTTTGAGTGGAGCAAGGTCTATGTGCTTGGTATAGAGCTGAGATCTTCTACTTTGGGTGAATAGAGGTCTTTGTGCCGGGCATGGAGATCAAGTTTTTTTGCCTCAAGTGGATCAAGTTCTTTGTGCCAAGCATAAATTCGAGGTCTTCTACCTTAGTGGACTGAGGTATTTATGCCTGATATAGAGCCAAGGTCTTCTATCTCTGGCGAACTGAGATCTTTACGCTTGACATAGAGTCGAGGTCTTTTACCATAGATGGATTGAGGTCTTTGAACTTGGCATGGAACTTAGGTCTTCTGTCTTGAGTGGACCAATGTCTTTGTGCCTGACATAGAGCCAAGGTCTTCTGTCTCGAGTAGACTGAGATCATTACACCTAGCATGAGCCGAGGTCTTCTACCTCAGGTGGATTGTGGTCTTTGTGCCTGACATAGAGTCAAGGTCTTCTATCTTAGGTGGACCAAGGTCTTTGCTCCTAGCAAGGAGTCGAGGTCTTCTTCCTAAGTTGGACCAAGATCTTTGTGCCTAACATAGAGCTAAGGCCTTTTGCCTCTGGTGGACTGAGGTTTTTGTGCCTCACATGGAGTTAAGGTCTTCTACCGCAGGTGGACTGAGATCTTTGTACTTGACACGGAGCTGAGGTCTTTTTGTTATCTTCCAAACTGACACAACTTTCTTGCAAAGCATAAACTTTCTTAGAAGATAAATGAGATATAATTTTATTTTACATATAGAACCTTTTAAGGTTATCAACGTGTCATATTTTCAGAAGTACTTGGTCATTTAGGTGCTCAATCTTAAAGATTCCTAGTCTCATAGCTCAAGAGATCATAAATGGGCCTACCCAATTTGGGGATAATTTCCCTGAGGCCTAGTCAATGAGTTAGGCTCGACAAAGTACCCAGTCTCCTTACTATAATTTGTAGTTACAAACTCAAGCATTATAGTGCCAAACTACCCATCGCTGGTACTCAGCGATCCTAGCATGCGCTCTCTTCCAAACTTTCAAGAAGAGGTCCTTCTTAGCTCACATCATTTGCTTTGGGATCATAAGCCCTGATTCGAGGCTAGATGAGCCCAATCTCTACTAGAATAATCACTTCGACTCCATAAGTGAGCATAGAGGGTGACTCTTCAGTTGTCATCCAAGGTGTAGTCCTACAAGGCCACAAGACGTATGACAACTCTTCTACCCAAGTACCCTTTACTCGATTAAGACATTTCTTTATCCCTAAAAGTAAGGTTTAGCTCATTACCTCAGCTAATCATTAGCCTAGGAGTGTGACACTGAAAGATGGTGCAATACTCCTTAAATTTTGAGCTATTAAATTGCTTCCTATAATTTGTGACTAGCACGTGCGGCAATTCAAACTTATAGATCACGCTCTTCTTTTCAATGATCATGGCAAGTGGCTTGGCATCCACTCACTTAGTAAAGTAATCAATCACGACTACTAAAAACCTTCTCTGTCTTGAGACTATTGGAAAAGGGCTCAGGATGTCCATTCCTTATTAGCCAATGGGTCACACCATTTGACTCTACTAAAGTTGAAAGAGCTATAGTATACCAAAGTATGTCTCTAACACTGTTCACATGTGGATACAAACTTGGATGCCTCTATGATTATATTAAGTCAATAATATCCTTGCCTAAGAAGCTTATGTGTAAGGGCTCATCTTCTGCCATGGCTCCCATATATCTCCTTGTGGACTTCGTAAAGGGCATAATCAACTTCCTCAGGTCTTAGACAGCAGAGAGTGGCCACATGAGTGACCTTTTGTGCAAAATCCCATCCACCATGATGAAGTTCAAGGGTAACTTTCAGATCCTCATAGTTTTTTTTCGTTCCTCAGGAAGTTGCTCTTTTCTTCAAATAGGTAATGACAGAATCCATCCAACTAGGCTTCGAGCCTATTATAGCAGCTTCTTAATAGCTCAGCTATTGAAGATTCTCCATGAAAACTTACCTCAATGTTGGATTTAAAGAGGCCGAGGCCAGTCGTGCAAGAGCATCTACCTCAGAGTTGCTATTCTAAGGTGCACGACAAATCTCCACTTGGTTGATCCTTACTATGAGCTTCTATGTGTCGGCTTAGGTATTATACCATAGTTGCATCTTTTGCATCTTTTGCAAACAAACAAGTTGGAAGTCACTGAATATCTTATTTTTTTTTAGCTTCCACTGCCAATGTCACGTGCAATCTGAGGAGAAAATTCTCATGTTCTATGGTGTTATTTGAAGCCTCAAATTTTAGAAGATCTAAATACTTGGCCACTCTTCCATTTGGGATTTGAAGGATAGCTCCAACACCACAATCTGACTCACAAGATGAGACATCAACCTCAACCTCTCATGGTTTAGATTCTAATCTAGCTAGGTATAATGTAGTTTCCATCATAAGTTCTGCTAGAGCCTGCACTTTGATAGTCTTTCGAGCCTCAAAAGTCACTTCGAATTGGCTTAATTTGATTGACCATTTGACTAATCTTCCCAAAGTCTCCAGCTTTTGTAATGTTTGCTAAAATGGCATATTAGTGAGCACAATGATTGAATGTGCCTTAAAGTATAGGCGAAGCTTTCGAGTTGCAAGTATCATACCATATGCAAGCTTCTCCAAAGGAGGATACCGAATCTTCACTAATGTGAGCATATGACTCACATAGTAGATGGAGTGTTGCTTTCTACCTCAATCACTTATTAGCATCAAACTTACTACTTGGTCCGAAGCTGCGATGTAGAGGAAGAGTACCTCATTTGGCTCAAGTCTCATCAATAGAGGATGTTCAATCAAGTACTTCCTAAGGTCTTCGAAAGCTTGGTTACACCCCTCTATCCATTCAAATCCCCAGCCATGTTTGAGAGCTTTGAAAAAGGGTAAGAATTTTCACATGATCTAGACAAGAAGCAATTGAGTGCTACTAATTGATTCACGAGTCTCTACATCTCTTTGATAAAACTTGGAGGTTTCATCTTCATTGTTGCCTTAACTTTCTCGATGTTAGCCTCAATTTTTTGTTTTGAGACAAGGTAATCGAAGAACTTTCCTAAGACTACTATAAAGACACACTTCTCTAGATTCAACTTCATTTTAAAATTCTGCAATGTGTTGAAAGTTTTTTCTAAATCCTTCACTGTCCTTCAGCTTGAATACTCTTTACTAGTATACCATCAATATATGCTTCCACATTCCTCCTAAGCTGAGCTTCGAAGACCTTATTCACAATCCTTTGGTACATCGCTCCTATATTTTTTAGCCCAAAAGGCATTACGACATAACAAAATGTACCTTAGTTTGTAATGAAAGCTATCTTCTCCTTATCCTGGGGGTGTATCCAAATTTGATCATAGTTTGAGAATGTATCCAAAAAGCTCAAGAGTTGGTGGTTTGAGATAGAATCTACAAGTTGATCTAGCTTAAGTAAATGATAATTATTTTTTGGGCAAGCTTTATTCAAATCGGTGAAGTTAATACATATTCTCCACTTGTCGTTGGATTTTTTCACCATCACCATATTTATTAACTACTCAGGATAATAAACCTCTCTAATGAATCCTGCATTAAGAAGTTTGTTTATCTCTTCAGTGATAGCTCTTTGATGCTCGTGGACAAAGTACCTCCTTTTCTATTTGATTGGTTTATGATTTTTTACCACTGCAAGCTCATGCTACATGACTGAGGGGGTCTATTCTAGGTAGGTCTTCGGAGGACCATGCAAAGACGTCCTAACTCCTCTATAAGAATTCTCCTAGTTTGACGCACAAAGGTTCTACGAGGTTCACACCAAGCCTCAATATCCTCCTTAAGTTTTCTTCAATGACAAGGTTAATGAGCTGCTCCATTGGTTCGGCGTATACTTCTTTGGCTCAGCAGCAAGCTCATTGACACTGCTGAACCTTTTCCCTTTTGGTCAGAGTTATTTTGCCAATAATTTACCTTACATTTCTTAATAAGGTTTTGGTCACCCCACACTTTTATTTGTACCATATTTAGTTGAAAATCTCATAACTAAATAAAAAATAGAGATTACCACTTGGAGTTAATTAAGTACTAGACAATCCAATATTATGTTGTATGCTGAGCACATCTGAACCTTCTAGAACTTTGATTTGATGGTCATGCTTTTGGGATTTTCTTGGACTGTAAGGAGTAGATCAATCATGTTGACTGAAGTAACAAAGTCTCCTATGAATCTAGTGAATGTCTTAATATAGGGCTCCAAGTTTTGCTCGGTCTTTATTTGATTGTAAGCTCGAGTGAATAAAATATTTGTTGAGCTTCCTGTATCTACCATGATATGTTATGTAGTATAGTCATCCAAGACTACTAAGATCACCAATGCATCATTTTAAGGCATTGAAATTCCCTCCGAGTCTTTTGTAGGGAAGAGTATTTCCTGATGCTAGGATTTAGAATATTGCCTCTTCGCTGGCTGCTCTGACTACTCCTGCCCCTAAGTAATGGTTCGACATTCACAGGTTGATGCCGAGGTTCACTTTGGATTGGTGGGTTCACCAAGATTATATTAAGGTTTTCATTTACTAGGGGGTTGTGTAGCTCTGGAGTGGGATTCCTTTATGGAGAGCCATGAGGATGAGATTCTCACACATAAGTCTTCTCAGTTCATTCACCTCAACAAATAAATTACTTGTGGTGCCCCTCTATTATAAACCTTTTGATTTTATCTTTAAAGTATCTGTATTCTTCAATATCATGACTATATTCTCAATGAAAATGATAATACCTTGATTTGTCAAGATATTGTTGAGTTGTGTGAATTGATAAGGGTCTTCGCAGGACCTGAAATTATTCAATTGGGTGTAGGCTTAAAACTCAAGTCTGCACTCCTCAGGCCTACACTCCCTTCTCTCGGTCCTCTGTTTCTTTGACTAACAGAGTTTAACTTTCTAAGGCTCTTTATTTTGGCATGCTAGTACCCTCAAATTCCCTTTTAGCTAAAATTATCTTTTCGGTATCGATGTGTTCTCAGACTAGTTGGATGAACTCTACTAGGCTCTTGGGAGGTCAGCAAGCCATTTCATAGGCAACTTGGGCCAAGTGAATCCTATTGATTATAGCAGCAAAGATAATGGAGTTGTCTAACTTGGTAACCTCTAGGTGAGTTTTGGTAAACCAAGCCAAATACTCTTTTAAGCTTTAACCCTCTTTTTGCTTCAATGTGAGTAATGTGGATAGGTCCTTTCACCAATATACCAGCGAGATAAACTATTGTACAAACCTATCTACCAAATCATTGAAGTAGGTGATAGAGTACCTCGAAAGTCCAAAGTGTTAGGTTCAGATTGAACCTTGTAAAGTCATTAGAAATGCCTTTCATATGATTAAATCCTACACTCTTTAAAGAATCATGATGTTCTTAAATGTGCTAATATAATCTACTGGATTCTTCAAGCCATCATACACTTTGCAAGTGGGTTCTTTGAACTTTGGTTGTACAAAAAAGTACACCTCGAGGATCAAAGGAGTGTCATATCTTGCCTGAGTCGGATGAGTTGGTGCTCCTAATAGTTCTCAACTTGAATGTGAGATGACCTCCCTCTAGTAGCCTTGTGTAGTTCTAACCGATGCTCGACTAACATGCATGTGATACGTGGCCTCATCAACTAGATCATATGTGGGATTGTACCCATCATAATCCCTGGAGGCTTGAAATTGGAGTAGGACCATGGTTGCGGTCCTAATGACTTTGGTGATATTGTGGCTCATATTTCTAGTTCAATGTAGCACCTTGGTGTGGAGCTTGAGCATAAGCTTACGTCCAGTGCTAAGCACAATGAGTTGGGAGACTCTGTATTACGTGGACTTGATTTTGTAGTTGTTGAGTTTATAAGTTCTACATAAATTGTGCTTGAACAACAAGAGCTACATCATTTGTTGGATGGCTATAGCCAAAGTTTGAAACTCATGTCAACTCACCAAGTTAGATGGTCTTGGAGGTATTAGCTATATGGAGGCTGCTCGAGGCTATTGTGGTGGCTAAATTGCCGAATCGCTGGTTGAACTAGCTCACTTGTCCTATTAGATGAATTATGTGATTCCATCAGTGCCAAAACCGTCTGCCCCCCAGGTGGGTGTTTTGATGATGAAGGTCATGCTGCTCTCAAAGACATAGGTGAAATATTATCAGAGACCTCTTTAAATCAACGAAAAAAAGAAGTAGAGTAGATCTCAATGAAAGTACTACTATCGACAGAGCTCAATTTACCACCGATTTTGGTCCGAGAGACTCCTTGAGATCTCAATCCATTGGATTGCTCTCTTGACAATATACAAAAAGAGAAAAATCATGAAAAAGACTGTCAGAAACTCTCTGATAATGACCACTTTGACACTCAAATTAATAATGAACTCTCAGAATATAGTGGAGAAGAAAAGTTGGCATTAGTCCTTATCCATTTGGAGTCTATGATATTTATAGAGCACAGAGCATATCAAAAGTCCTATGATTTTGGTACCATCGTTATGCTGGATTCTTGTAACAAACAATCGTATATCCCAATCTTTTGGGATTTACTTTCAAAAATAAATGTGGTTTATATCCTATAATTAGCCTGCACTATCTTGACCTTGCCTTGTGCACATCGAGGCATCCAAGTCTAGTAGCGCCTCGAGGTAATCCCTTTTTGATCTGTTGAACCATCTAGGGGTTCATAGCAAACTGAGGACACTAAGCATCTTAGAGCTCAATGATAGGGTAAATAACAACCTCGGAGGAACCACTTCACGGCTTGGTTTAAGGTTCGACTCTTATAGATCCATTGGCTCGGCTAATTTTAATTTGGTATATCATCAATGGTTTTAATATTCCATATTTTTTTATAGAATTGATTTTTTTTTTCATAGGTGTTTGGCACCATTTTTTAAGAAAACTAATTTTTTATATAATCTAAAATTTGCTCTTATTTTATGGAAAAGTTTAAAAAATTCAATTTTTTATTTCTTAAAAATATATGTAGACTTATTACTCTCTATCATTGATGACATTATCTACTAATTCTAAAATTTTTTGTAAAAATAAGGTTGCATTTCTTCTCCAAATTTTACAAAAAAAATTTATTAAAATTTTTTCCAAATCAATCGAAGGAGTCCTAATACTCGGTGAAAGGAGTTGCCAACAGACTCAAGTTCAGGCTGAATTGAAAATGCCGTGGCACTTTTTATAACAAATTTGTATTTAAAAATAGGCCGGAGGAACAAACCTAATTATCAAAATAGTCCAATTATTTTATATTCAAATTCAAACAATATACAAATTTGCCTGCTTCAGTTTAATAACGAGATCCAAAGTGAAGTAAACTCGTTTTTTTTTTAAACCTTTGTCATGGTTCCTATAGGCTAACGTAGAAGAGTCTTTTTGGAATTCTTTTATAACGGATCAAGGTTAAGATCAAAGCTAATGTTAGTAAAGTATTTTTATAAATTAGTATTTTTTTATCAAGATTAATCTTATAATAATTTAAATTTAAAAAACTAATAATTTTTTATAATAATTTAATTTAATAATAATATAAAAATCATTAATATTAATTTTTTTATTAAATAAAAATAATAGTTGGACTAATAAAAAAATAGCGGTTACCAAAGGGAGTCTTAGAAACTTAAGTAGGTTAATAACATGAAACCACGTGGCAGTATAATAGCCGTTCAGGTCCACAGCGCGTTTGTCAGAGCCGTCGATCTGACCACTTTTCTCCTATATATAGGCGTCCGTTCGCCGCCTCTTCTCAACGCTGCTCCCCCTCGGCCTCAGATCTGTTGGTATGTTTTCTCTTTTTTATTGTAGTTTGATTGTTTTATATTAGATTGTTTTTCTTCTGGTGGATTGATGTTATGATCTTCAAATTTTCGTTTGGATATTAATGATTCCTTCATTAGATAATTATTTTCTTGGTTTTGTCATTCTATTTTTGAACCATATCATAGATTGAAGGTTTAGTTTATTGCAAGTTCTTCGCGGACCTAGGTTTTGTTTTGGTAATAAAAGAATTGAATTTTTCCGGAAAAGCCAAATAGATCTGCAAGGCGATTTGAAATTTTGGATCAATTAGATTAGATATGTAATTGTGATTTAAGAGGATTAATAAACATAATCCAATCTGCAAAATTTTGAAATCTGAAATCCAGTGAAAATTACATGTTGAACTTTAGGGCCACATTTGTTTTGGAATCAGGATCGGGATGGACAAATTATTTTTTTCTTATAAAATTAATATTTATTATTTTATATTATTATTAAATTAAATTATTAGAAAAAATTAAATAGTTTTTTTAGTTTTAAATTATTGAAGTCTTAATTTTGATAAAAAGATATTAATTTATAAAATTAGTTCACTAGTCTTAATCTTAACCTTAATCTTGACTTCCAACCAAACTATAGCTTTAGATTTAATACGGTGTAATATTAGTTTCATTTTTTTTGTTTTCTTGTTTGATTATAACTCGATCTTTTTCGCTTGATTAATCCAACTTTGTTTTTTTTTTGTTTGTTGTTTTTTCTTTTGTACCTGTTGTATTTTTGTATGTTGTTTTTCTTCTATTTTGATTGGATTATGAATTTTTTTACACAATAATTTCTTTGCTAAGCTTCCTTCTATTTTCTTTGCGAAGCTTCCTTTGATTTTTCTTTGCGAAGATTGTTCTTGTGGATTCCTTAGGTCGATTGAAGTTCATCAGATTTACATGGCGGATGAAGATCTTATGCAATCCAATTTTGTGTTGAACAGTGAGGATCATGAAGGAGATCAGGTGATCAGAACAAGATTAGGCATGCTTAGATCTTGAGAATCTCTCTCCTTTATATTGTTGAAATTGAAGAGATCTTGGTGTCATATGTGAGATTGGAATCTAAGTTGTGAGTTCCTTTGGATCTTGGGAAGGCCAACCAAATTAAACTTATATAAGGTGATGTATGCTTTGTATTTTGTATGCTAATATGTAAACAGTACTGGCCTTTGCCATGTTGGGTGCGCTCGCATGGCAGGTCGCACATGGTTTAATAGAATTTATTTTTTGTGTTCTTAGGGGGAGATTTTTACGGGGACATGAGTTTTTTAAGTAACCCTGGGTCTCCCCCTGTTGTGTGTTCTCTGTTCTTTTTTTATTTTTTTCTACGCCAAGTGTTACATCTAGCATCACGAGTTGCATATATGGCAATGCAAATTATCGTGAATTGCATATATAGAACTTCTAACTGGCATGATGGCCAACCCAAAAGGCTTGAAGGAAAAACACTTGCAATTTGTGAAGCAAAGGTTATTCCATTTTGATATGTATTGCAACTTATTCCCCTTAACTGGTCTACCGTCATATGTTACCTCAAACTTTTTATGCATTTGTTTTGTTGGATATGCCTGTGCTTTTGATTAAATTGTGAGTAAATGTCTTCTGTTCTTCGTTTGGCTTTTTTTGTTTCTGCTTCATTTTTCTGAAACAAAGCTTTAGTTTGATGCAAATGCATGTGTGAACACTGTTGTATTTTCCTAAAGTTTGGATTCAAATATTTAAACATGAAAGAGGCAACAGAAGTTCATTATGTTTGTTCTTGATTAAAGACAAGTCGTTGAGGAAGATGATGCGTCTGGATGGCAGCGGCTGCACACTTGCTATTTTGGGGGTAGTTTTCTTGTCATAATGGCAGCAGGAGGATTGCATTTCACAAGGACAACTGATATTGTTTCAGTGCACCCCCTTTACATCAGAATGCAATTATCGTGTGTTGATGAGCACATTGCTGGATTGTGAGTCTGAAATGGGAAGGCTAAGAGCTGATGGATACAATATCTTGTAACTCTGATATTTACTATGTTAGGTGTGTAAGCAAGGGAGGTTGCAATCATCTTGATAAGATTAATCGTGTGTTTTGCGAGTTGGGGAGTAATTCCTGGGGTTAGGGTTAATTTAGCCTGCCTCAGTTCTCCCCATGTATGTACTTTTGTGATACTTGGCGTATTCACTTTGTTTGTAGCATAATACAATTCTCTTGTTTACAGATTCTACGGATGGAGCAAGGATTTAATGTTGGAACTACAACATGCTGTGAGTTCTCTAGGTTCATGGGTAAAGCTTCTCTCACATGGTAACCAGGGACTTTTAAGTTATTTAAGCCATCTTTTGATCTATCAGAATTGGCATGATATGTGTAGTGGTTCTTGAAGCAGAATGACAAGGTTTTCTTCCATCTTGATTCTTGTTAACAGGAATGTGTTTTGTGATCCTCAATGTAGCTAGTAATTACCTATGTTCCTAAATCTTTTTTCCAAGGGCTAGTTTACCTATTCATACATTTTGATTCTAGTTCATCAGATCTTTCTCTTGTTTTGGTCTGGTGATAATCCTCTTGATTGCTAACGGTGTCCAATAATAGATGAAAGGAGTTTTGAAGTCATTGGCAGCTTGTGCTACCTTAATTTGTGCCATTTCTGCTTTGTGGAGGATGGGTTGGTGTCTATTTTCTAGACAAAAAATGGAACATGATGGATCTCTTATCTGTTTGGCATATGTTGCATTTTTCATATCCTTCAAGAGTCTCTGCTTTTTTTGCATGAGTTCTGCTTGCCTCTGAAAAATCTGTGGTAGATCATTTCGATATTATTAACTGGCACCCATCTGCTTATGAAATACCATTTGGATTACAGCTAGTCAATTGCATGACTCTCGGCGATTGAAATGATCTGATTTTATGCTTTGACCTGAAGTGGTAGGTAACAGAATTATTAATCACGTTTTATTTGACTAATTGTTAATGATGCACTTAAAGAAGAGAACTTGTACTATTGTGCAAATTTTGTCAAATTCATTATTCTGTGAGCATGCATTTTTGGTTTCCTGGATTATTCTAAGCTCTTTACAATGGGGAGTGGTAAGATCAAACTTAATCTTTGGTAACTGGTTTTATTTGTCATGAAATTGAGTTGTATTTTCTGGGGTCAAAAGAAACTAACTCTTGTGCGAGGATTTCAGACATCTTGTAGAATCTTGGAGATTCTGGCTTCTGGGAATTAAAGCAGTACTATTCTCTTGGTTTCAGTTCTGCTGCAACCAAGCTCGAAAGTGCCCCAGACAATTGATTGATATGTTTCAATACTGTTATTGATTCCATACTTTTGTACATCTGCTAATCATCTCCTTTGGGTCAGTTTGAGCTAATTGTTCAATAGATTTGCTCAAATTACTTATTTATAAAATTCAAATATTATTAACACCAAATAGGTTTATTGTCTCACCATAACAGTTTCAGGTTGAAATCTGCAACATATTTTTGCAGCTACACGTGATGGTTTGTCATTTATGTTAATAGGTTTGATGATTAAAGAAGTTATGATTTGCTAGCTTCCAAATATTAAAATATGTTTGGTGGTGAATGCTTGGACATGAAAATCAATTTCGTATATTAACTTTGGATCTTATATAACTTAGAAATGGTCAGAGCACTTAAAAAGTTGGTTAAATATGGTTTCCAGTGTTGGAGAGGTTGGATTTGAATCCATCGAGATCCTTTTTATGTAGCTCTGTTGGGAAAAATTTATCAAAATATTTGTAATTTCTTGAATCTTTCTGTGTGTTCAGCTGATCATAAGATATAGTCCAATATGAGCATGCGTTGTTTAAATTTAGGGTTTTTCCTGTTCCCTGCCTCCAAAGCTGCCACCTTGTCTTCAATATCCTCATCATTTTCAATGTCCCTTGCTTCTTCTCTAGCCAATTTTATTTTGGTTTTGTCTCCATTGCTTCTCCAACTAATGTTGTGGTTATTTTTAATTTGTACAATTTTTTTTAAGATTGTCTTGTTTCTCATTATTTTTGTTGTGCTTGAGTATCGGTTTTGATCAAGTAAAAGATATTTAGTCACCAACTTACTTTTCAATTAAATGGAATTTGTTCAAGTTGAACTTGTTTATATTGCTTTCTTTCTTATTGTTGTATATTATTTTCCTTTGTTTTTTGCCAAATGTATTGGAGGTTTAAAATTAGCTTTTTCGATAAGTAGACTTGGGTATCTTATGTATTTGTACTTATTTTTCTATTTAATAATAGATTGATTGTGGTGTGAGTTGTCATTAAAAGGTTTTATTATTTATTATTTTTTGTTTTCTGTGAGTAATTGTTTCAATTTAGAATAGATGAGAGTTTGAATAGACTGATTTATTTTAATATTATATGTTTTTTGATAATTTTTGGATTTGTCAAAAAGTAAAATTTGAAATATTGTTTGATGCTTTTGATATTTGGTAATTTTATGAAAATCTGCGTAATCATCATAATGTGTTCTTCATTGAATGTTGCTTCTTCACATATGTCTGTTTGTCTTATGCAGCATAATTAATTTTCTCACAAATTGTGCGTATTACACTTTGTTGGTTTTACAGTCTTGACCAAACATTTTCTTCTAGATGCTTGACAGCGAAACATGGTATTTTTTCTATTTCATATATCCTTGAATTTGTGATGCTCAATTTAATTAGTATTAGCTACCTTTGTTTCTAATATGTTTTTATTAGGTCAAATGAACAACTGATACTTTTTTAAGATATTGGATCTTCTTGATCTAGTTTTGCTTAGGCAATGATTCTATTGTAAGAAATCTAATGTTATTTTTTTACCTTGCCTTTTTAGATACTTAATTAGCAAATTATGTGATTTATTATAAAGTTTGTGCTGTTTAAGTAGTTTATATCTTGTTTGGTTTAAAAAAAGAGTGTAGTGTTTGTGATCAAATATTCGTGAATATTTAGTATCTCAAGTATTGATTTAATAGTTGTATTAGTCTTTTATACATTAGAAGTTATGAGTTTGAATTTTATTTAAAATAAGATTTTACTTTTACAACATATTTTGTTAGTAATATTATGATGATTGTATAAATATTTCACCATTGTGTGATCAATAAATTGAGTAAATTGATGTTTTGATGTTTTTTCGCTTGAACATCCTTTCACTAAAATCATAGCAATCAAATAGTATATGTTGAAGGAATTATGATGGATGTGGCGAAAATTTCCCTCAACTTGCTTTTCTGGCAGCCCTTTTCATGACCTCTTTCTATGTAGTATAGAAATGTAACTTTTGAAATGATAAGTCTTTTGCATGGTTTTTGCTTGGTGCAACTAAGCTAGATTGGGAGAGGTGGTCTCGATGATTCACATGCTTTTATACCCTAGTTCATTTTATAATTAATTGCTTGTTTGAATTGATTTGATTAACTATTCAATAATAGTTTTGCTAGAATCACTAATTATAATTATATATGATGATTTAAGGTTATGTTTGTTTCGTCAAATTTAAAAATTTTAATAGATATAAAAATTTTAAATTATTAACAAATTTAGAATTTATTGGTTTTTCAAAATTAGTCCGAGTTTAAAATTTTTGCACTAGAATTTTAGATTTTAGAATTTAGCCTATGATATCATCTACTAAATTTGAGTAAGTTTAGAAATCACATTATCCCCAAGTGATTTTCTTGTTGTTGTTTTGTCATGCAATTTTTATTCCTATATTTTTCTTCTTCAATTGATTTTCAATGTTAGATTTTTGTTTTTTTCTCCTTTGTCTTTTTGTTTTTTTTTTTAACATAGCATTTAACTGACTAAGTATATTCAAACCTATTTTAGTATGGTTTCAAATGGTTTGCAGCCTTAATTTATGCCAATGATTTCTTTTTTGCTAATCGATGACTTGTTAAACTTATTGTTGATTAAGTTTGGAGCATCATCAATATTTTTGAGCTTGTGTTAGTTAAGCTTAAAATGTAATCAACAGCTTTATGTGTGTTGTCAGTTGATTTTTTTAAATAAAATGCTTGGTTGACTAACTAATATGCCTGTCTTATATCAGTTCAAAATAAATAGCAAATTTGTCTTATATCGATCATTTCTAATTTGATAATCGATAGCATTTTCGACATGTTATCGATTAGGGTTTAAAGTATCGTCTATGATTTTGTGCTTATTATCAACTAATCTGTACTTATTTTTGGTTCAAGCTCGATTCGATTTAGTTTGGAGTTTATATTTCATAAAATTTCATTTTGACTCAAGTTTAATTTGATTTGATTTAGTTTAATGTTCAAAACTCGATTATGGTTAGAATCTAATTTGACTTAATTCGATGTTCAAAATTTGATTTTGATTCGAGTCTGATTCGATTTAATTTGATGTTCAAAATTTGATCTTAATCAAATTTGATTTGATTTATTTTAATGTTCAAAACTTGATTTTAGTTTTAAGTCTAATTGATTCAATTCGATGTTTAGAATTTGATTTTGATTAAGTTTGATATGATTCAGTTTAATATTCAGAATTTGATTTTAATTAAATCTAATTTGATTTAATTAGAATTAGGTTTGACATTATGTTTTGACCCTTATCAAGTTCTTGATGAATTTTTAATAGACCTTCGATCCAATCCTAATTAGGTTCTTATTAGATCCTTAATCGATATTGGATTCAACTCTTGATAAGTTTTTATTGAATTCTTGCTAAACCTTGAATCCAATTCTAATTGGGTTATTATTGAATTCTTAATAGATATTAGATTTGACGATTAGTAAGTTTTTATTAGATTTATAATAGATTTTGGATTCAACCATGATTAGGTTCTTATAGGATCTTTAATGGATATCAGATTCTACTTTGATTAGGTTTTTATTGGATACTTAATGAATTTTGGATCCTACTCTCTTATAGAGCCAAGGTCTTCTATCTCTAGCGAACTGAGATCTTTACGTTTGACACAGAGTCGAGGTCTTTTACCTCAAATGGATTGAGGTCTTTGAACTTGGCATGGAACTTAGGTCTTCTGTCTTAGGTGGACCAAGGTCTTTATGTCTGACATAGAGCCAAGGTCTTATATCTTGAATAGACTGAGATCATTACACCTAGCATGAGCCGAGGTCTTCTACCTTAGGTGGACTGAGATCTTTGTGCTTGACATAGAGTCGAGGTCTTCTATCTTAGGTGGACCAAGGTCTTTGCACCTAGCAAGGAGTCGAGGTCTTCTTCCTAAGTTGGACCAAGATCTTTGTACCTAACATTGAGCTAAGGCCTTTTGCCTCTGGTGGACTGAGGTTTTTGTACCTCACATGGAGTTAAGGTCTTCTACCTCAGGTGGACTGAGATCTTTGTACCTGACATGGAGCCAAGGTTTTTTTGTTATCTTCCAAACTGACACAACTTTCTTGCAAAGCATAAACTTTCTTAGAAGATAAATGAGATATAATTTTATTTTACATGTAGAACCTTTTAATGTTATCAATGTGTCATATTTTCAAAAATACTTGGTCATTTAGGTGCTCAATCTTAAAGATTCCTAGTCCCATAGCTTGAGAGATCATAAATGGGCCTACCCAATTTGGGGATAATTTTCCTGAGGCCTAGTCAATGAGTTAGGCTCGACAAAGTACCCAGTCTCCTTACTATAATTTGTAGCTACGAACTCAAGCATTGTAGTGCTAGACCACCCATCATTGGTACTCGGCGATCCTAGCATGCGCTCTCTTCCAAACTTTCAAGACGAGGTCCTTCTTAGCTCGCATCATTTGCTTTAGGATCATAAGCCTTGATTTGGGGCTAGATGAGCCCAATCTCTACTAGAATAATCACTTCGACTCCATAAGTGAGCATATAGGGTGACTCTTTAGTTGTCATCCATGGTGTAGTCCTGCAAGGCCACAAGACGCATGACAACTCTTTGACCCAAGCACCCTTTACCCACTCAAGGCATTTCTTTATCCCTAAAAGTAAGGTTTAGTTCGTTACCTAGGCTAATCATTAGCCTAGGAGTGTGACACCGAGGTGAATCTTTGCTTAATACGAAAGATGGTGCAATACTCCTTAAATTTTGAGCTATTAAATTGCTTCCTATAATTTGTGACCAGCACGTGCAGCAGTTCAAACCTATAGATCACGCTCTTTCAAAGGAACTTTTGTATCTTCTTGTCAATGATCATGGCAAGTGGCTTGGCATCCACTCACTTGGTAAAGTAGTCAATCGCGACTACTAAAAACCTTCTCTATCTTGAGACTATCGGAAAAGGGCTCAAGATGTCCATTCCTTATTAGCCGAAGGGTCACACCATTTGACTCTGCTAAAGTTGAAAAAGCTATAGCATACCAAAGTATGTCTCTGACACTATTAGCATTTCGATACAAACTTGGATGCCTCTATGATCATATTAAGTCAATAATATCCTTGCCTGAGAAGCTTGTGTGTAAGGGCTCGTCTTCTACCATGGCTCCCATATATCTCATTGTGGACTTCGTGAAAGACATAATCAACTTCCTCAGGTCTTAGACAGCAGAAAGTGGCCACATGAGTGACCTTTTGTGCAAAATCCCATCCACCATGATGAAGTTCAAGGGCAACTTTCAGATCCTCATAGTTTTTTTGGTTCCTCAGGAAGTTGCTATTTTCTTCAAATAGGTAATGATAGAATCCATCCAACTAGGCTTCGAGCCTATTGTAGCAGCTTCCTAATAGCTCAGCTATTGAAGATTCTCCATGAAAACTTACCTCAATGTCGGATTTAAAGAGGCCGAGGCTAGTCGTGCAAGAGCATCTACCTCAGAGTTGCTGTTATGAGGTACACAACAAATCTCTACTTGGTTGATCCTTACTATGAGCTTCTATGTCTCGGCTAGATATTGCACCATAGTTGCGTCTTTTGCTTCGTACTCTCTAGTAACATGCAAACATACAAGTTGAAAGTCACTAAATATCCTAATTTTTTTTAGCTTCCACTGCCAATGTCACGTGCAATTTGAGGAGAAAAATCCCATATTCTATGGTGTTATTTGAAGCCTCAAATTTTAGAAGATCTGGATACTTGGCCACTCTTCCATCTAGGCTTTGAAGGATAGCTCCAACACCACAATCTGACTCACAAGATGAGACATAAATTGGGTTATTATTGAATTCTTAATAGATATTAGATTTGACGATTAGTAAGTTTTTATTAGATTTATAATAGATTTTGGATTCAACCATGATTAGGTTCTTATAGGATCTTTAATGGATATCAAATTCTACTTTGATTAGGTTTTTATTGGATACTTAATGAATTTTAGATCCTACTCTGATTGGGTTCCTATTGGATCTTTATTGGATTCAAGTTTGAACCTTAAGTTAGTTTTAATTTAAATTTAACTTGGTTTTGATTCAAGTTTGAACTTGGTTCTGGTTTTGGTTTAACCTAATTTTGGTTCAAGTTTGACCTGATTAGGGTCCGATTCAAACTTGATTTAAACCAATTTGGATTTATTCAAACTTGATTTAACCAAATTAAGATTGGTTCAAACTTGTTTTAATCCATTTAAAGTTTATTCGAACTTAATTTGATTTAATTAGGGCTCAATTCAAATTTAGTTTACCCAATTAGATTTCAGTTCGAACTTAATTTATCTCAATTAAGGTTCGATTCGAAATTGATTTAACCCCATTAGGGTTCGATTCGAACTTGATTCGACCGAATAAGTGTTTGGTTTGAATTTAATTTAACCTAATTAGGATTTGGTTTGAATTAGTTTAACCCAATTATGATTGACCCGATTTGAATTCTACTAGGGTTAGGTATGAACTAGTTTCACGTTGACCCGATTTGGACATGGATTTGAACCAATTTGATTTAGGTTGATTCGATTTAAATTCGATTAGGGTTGGGTCTGAATTAATTTCAGGTTGACCTGATTTGGACCCATTTAGGATTAGATTTGAATGAATTTGATCTGGATTAATTCAATTTAAATTTGAGTCCAGTGTAATTTGAATTTTATTTTATTTATTTGATTAATTTAGGTGTATTTGATTGTTCGTTCAAGTCAAATTAGTTTAGTTTATTTAGTTTATTTAATTTAGTTAAAACGGCTTAGTTCCAATTTAGTTAGATTAGTTAATTAAATTGATTTATTTTAATCAATTTGATTAATTTAGTTAGAGAGCCTTCAAACTGTTAATTGATTAGAATAACTTTGGGTGGGCTAACGAATTAATTATAAATTGATTTGATTTTCAGAAGAGTTCACTAGTCAATATTTAATTGATTAGATTTTTAGTCAAGTTCGTTAACTAACTTTTAATTGATTAGACTTTTAAGTGAATCCATAGACTAATTTTAGTTAATAAAACTTTCAGGTGAATTCACAAATTGACCTTAAGTCTGAATTAGCCTTCAAATAAGTCCATGAACTAGGCCTAAACTAATTGATTTTCAGGCGAGCTTGTACACTGGCCTGAAGTCAAAAATTAATTTTTGGATTAGTCCTAAATTAACTGATTTTTGAGCAAATCCATAGGCTAATTCTAAGTTAGAAATTGAATTTTGGATGAACATATAAGTTAATTTTAAATTAATTTACTTTTGGATAAATATGTAAACTAATCTTAAATTGGAAAATTAAGTTTTGGATGAACCAGCGTATTGATTTTAAGTTGATTAGCCTAAGTATGCAAATCGAGGCGGCACTTTTTTTTTTAAAGCAACATATTTTTGTATATTTTTTGACAATGGTTAAATTTCTCATTTTTTTTGGCTCATTCAGCCCACTTGGGTTGAATCTATCTTGAGCTCAAATTTTTCAGCGAATCGGATCTGAGTTAAGCTCAATTTTTAGTCAAATTCAATTGAAATTTATGTCCAATTTAGACCGCATTTGACCTGTATTTTAGTAGCATTTAGATTTTCATTTTGACTATATTTTAATCAGATTTAGTTTTAACCAAAATTGACTCAAATAATTTAGTTTGAATCGAGTTCGACCATGTGTTGAATTCCCATTGAGCCTCAAACTTGGTTGTTAATGGATCTTTCATTCGACCCTTGCCAGGTTCTCACTAAATTCTTAATGGATTTTACATAGAGCTTTTGGCTGTCAATTAATCAAAAAGACTTTTGGGTGAGCCTATGGACTAACCTTGAGTTGGTTTGATTTTAAGACCAGCCCATTTAGATCAAGGTTTTAAGTTTCGGTTTCGGTTTCAGTTTGGGCATCCAGCGAAACCAATACGTTCCTTCAGTTTCGGTCGTTTTGGCTTCAGTTTCGGCCGTTTGGGTTTCGGTAAAATAATTTTTTTAATTATTAATTACGTGTTGACCATTGTTTGATTATATTTTGACTGTACTTTGATTTAAAATTAAAAATATGATAAAAATTTTTAAAAATTTTCAAAAAATTATAAAAAACTAAAGAAAATTTTTAATAATATTATCATAATAGTAAATATAATTTAAATTAATTTAAATTAAAATTTATAATTAATCACTTAGCGAATAGATCAACCTTTAAATTTAGAGATAATAACTACATTTAATTCACTGAAAGAATTTTTTATCTATAAACCTCTACGTGATTCTAGTTTGGTTTATATAAATTTCTTGAATAATTTATATTTGTCTTTAACGATTTTGAGTGCACACCAACATTAGTTGGTCAACAATATTAACTTTAGGATAGGCTGTTTAAGAAATTCTTCATCCATTTTCACCCATTTTTGGCAATCTTTGTCTAGTGTCTTTTGCAACCCTTGTTTTCTTTTCTTCTATATTTGCTAAGTTTTTTGGAAATAACATCTTCTTCTACTCCTTCCTCCCCTAGAAGGGGGTCATTTTTCGATAAGGGACCTGCCACTCCATTAGTTTCAATAATGATAGCTTCATCCACCAAGGCAACATCCACCCTGGTTCCCAATGTTAGTGTGTTAAGCTCAATGCCCTCTATTGCTATTGCGACCTCTAAGGGGCCAGCTCCTCTGCCTGTCCTATCTTCTTCCACAGGGGTTGATCCCAAGCTACCTGGTATTCCCACACTGGTGGCTTCTAGTCCACTTGAGGCCTTTAGAGACTTTTTTGATGAACTCTTCTACTTTGTCTGCTAACATAACCTTCTTCAGACTTTGTATTTAGTATGTTTCTTCCATGGATATTCAGATTGGCTTAACTGTGGATATTCATATTAACTTAACTCGAGGGTGGAATGAACTCTAGCACTAGCTCACTTGATCCTCTCCTGAAATGCCTACTTCTTCCTTTAGTACTTGTTCGCGTAGGGCCTTCTGAAGCAGTCATAAAGTTATTCTAAGTCAAACATGGAGTCACATTCATCGTTTGTGTCTTGTATGTATAATTCCTTTAAAGTTGACAAAGTACATCCTTCCATAGATTCTTGGACTGGGATCACACCAAACCTAGTAGGTTGGGTATTTGTTGCTAGATTGCCTGATGAAGGTTGGGATAGCAACTCACCGACATTCACTTCTCAGTGTCATGAAGAGAAATGACTTTAATAGTATGGGTGGTCTCCTTTAGTGAACCCTCATACCGGGTTGTAGCTTTACGGTGACTCTTGTGATTTTGTTTGGTAATTTGCCCTCTTGCCATAGTTTTAAAGTAAGACTATGCTCCATGTAATTTGCTCCTATCCTTCTCTAAATTGATCAATAAAGTGAAAGAGTTGGAGATAGGAATGGTAATGACTGACTTTGTTTGAGGGATAGGTTTCCCAAGTTACCTGAAGATTCCAATAGCTTTTCCTTTACTTGTAACAATCAAGATGAGATCTTCTTCATTGATGCTTGCGTCTAGATTTGCTTTTGATTGCCCCTTGTGAGGAGTTGGGTAAAGTTGGCCAAAAACTGAACTTTATTTCGGTCCTAGCTTCTAGAAAACTAATGTCCTTTTTGGTTGAGGTATGGCTTCTAGCTCTTCATCTGAATAGCTCTTCTCATTAGGAATGATGACATTAGGCTTCCTTTCCCTTGATAAAATGTGAGAAACATGTTGTTCTATATGTCAATAACTTTAGTTGATGTAGTAGTAGGTGTCTTCTTGAACTGCATGACCTCTGAGATGGTCCCAAACTTGATTTAAACTTCAGTTGCTTTTGTAGCAATTATTGACTAAGGTAAATGCACAGCCGATCCTATCCCATAGATGATGGTGTATTTTGGGATGGAGATATTCTTCATTATTGTCATTTGATTCTTTTTTCTACAAAAGAGAACACAATTGATCGGTCTTCAATTGTAATTTTACCTTATCGGTGTCTCTATCAACTATTTCAAGGGTTGATTAGGTTGAAGGGTGCATCATCAACTACTTCAAATATTGATTAGCTTGAAGAGTACATTATCAACTGCTTTAAGGGTTAACTAGCTTAAGGTTGTGTCGTCAATTGCTTAAAGAGTGCGTCACTAACTACTTTTGGGATTAATTAGCTTGAAAAGTATGTCATTAACTACTTCAAGGGTTCACTACCTTGAAGGATGCATTATCAACTGCTTCAAGCGTTGACTACCTTAAGGGCATGTCATCTGCTTCTTTTGGAGTTGACTAGTTTGAAGAGCGCATCGCCAACTATTTATGGGGTTGACTAGCTTGAAGACTACATCATCAACTGCTTGTGAGTTAACTAGGTTTGAGGGCTACATCATCAACTTCTTGTGGGTTGACTAGCTTTGATGGCTACATTATCAACTGTTTGTAAGGTTAATTAGCTTGAAGTATGCCAATGGCTTTGAGCATATTAGCATTTAACTTCTTTGATTTGATAGTGTCACCAACGGCTTAGGGGGTTGGGTATAGCTTCGAAGTGTGGCTAGAGCTTTGAATGTATTGGCAATTAATTTCTTTAGTTTGGTAGCATCACCAATGGCTTAGGGGGTTAGGTATAGTTTTAAAGTATTACTAAAGATTTTTGTAGCATAGAGCGAGACTCAATTTAACCTTATTTAGTTCTATTCGAATCAATTTTGGTTTATGTCAAGATGGTAAAATTACCTTTTGTTCATAGCCTCAGAGTATTATCGAAGGTTCAGCATACCCAGTGGTTGGTTTGATCCTATTTAATTCTATCAGTACTACTATAGTTCCAGTCTGAGTTTGGTTCAAAATCAGTTCAACACTCAACTTCGATTTGAATTTGAAATTGATTCAGCTTGATATTTAAAACTTGATTGAATTATAATTCACTAAATTCTTCTTAGAAGATAGTGATATGTTCTAGTCTTCCTATTTTCTGAATTTTTGGTGATCGAATTCGCATTGACATTGTATAGCTTGACCAAGGGAACCATTGGAGATATCAAAGTCACGGTATGTTTGGTAATGAATTCAATCCACCAAGCTTAGCATCAATTTTCAAAAGAACATTCATTAAATACTAATCATTGACTCTAGTTGGAGTAGTACTAATTCTGATTTGAATCTAGTTTGATTTAGTTTAATGTTCAGGATTAGATTTTGGTTTAGGTTTGATTTCATTTAGTTCGAGTCAAGTTTGACCTTGTGTTGGACCTTTATCGAGTTTTGATTTTCGTCTTAATGGACTTCAATTAATGCTTAAGTCAATTTAGTTCAACTTGATTTTAGTTCAAACTCACCCTAACTTGATTCTAGTTTAACTTTGAGTTTAGTTCAATTGTGATTTAACTAGACTTCAAATTGACCCAACTTGGACCTAGTTAGGGTTGGGTCTAAACTAATTTGATTTGGATTAACCCAACCTAGACCTTGAGTCCAATATAATTTGGGTTTAATTTATTTGTATAATCAATTTAGGTCCATTTGAGCCAACTTGGCCTTTCTTTACTTGTTGTGATTGAGTTACTTCACATTAATCAATATGATTTGAGAGTCTTTGGCTATTTACAATAATTTTAGATAAACCCATGGCATGCCCTTAAATGTGCAAACTCGAAGGAGGCTTTGCTTATTAACTTAAAAGCTGGCTAGGGTACGAGCTCGAAGGCTGACTGAGGTGCGAGCTCAAAGACTGGTTAGATGTGAGCCCGAAGGTTAGCTAAGTGTAAGCCTGAAGGCTAGCTGGATGTGAGCCTGAAGGCTAGCTGAGTGCGAGACCAAAGGTTGGTTAAGTGTGAATCCGAAGGCTGACTAAGTGTGAGTCTGAAGAATGGCTGAGGAGTGAGCCCAAAGATTGGCTAAGTGCGAGCCCAAAGACTAGCTGGATCTGAGCCTAAAAGTTGGCTAAATTCAAGTCCAAAGGTTGTCTAAGTGCAAGCCCAAAGGTTAGCTTTGTATGAGTCCGAAGGTTGACTTGGATGCGAGACTGAAGGTTGGCTTGGAGTGACGGCGGTTCACCTCCTTCATGGGGCCATGGGTGGCTATAGTGTTGAGGAAGTTCATTGACATGCCAAAGGACCATGGGTGACCACGGTAGTGCTGGTGCAAAAATAATTGAGGCAAGATGTTGCCAGCCAAACTCTTTTGTTAATTTTTAGCAACTTTTTTCCTTTTCTTTTCTTTGTCTCTTCACTTCTCCTACTTCTCTCCCATGCCCTAACCCTTCTTTCTCTTGAACTCCACTGGGCCATGGTGACCCAACCTCCTCTCCAGTCAGATTTGATGATTCGAGGCCGGATTCGGCCATTCTTCCTAGCAACGAGGCAGAAAGACGGTGTGGCAAATGGATGGTGGGGCTGAATGGTGTGAGCTTCTTCTCTTTGAATCCACAGTTGGATCCAACCGAAGCTTGGTTGGATCCGACTAGATCCAGCCATCAATAGGTGGTAGATGACTCCAAGAAGGGATGGTAGGGCTTGGTAGTGTGCGGAGCAAGAGGGTGGTGCTCGAGTGTGGAAGTGGCACTAGTATAGGCCGGGTGGGCGAGGCAAATCTCCAGTGGTAGAATTGAAGTCTCGGGTGAGGCTAGGTGATGGATTTGGAGGTGAAGGGTGGATCTTGGAGATGAGGTTGAGGTCCGAATATCTGGCTCAATCGGCTCTCTTTAATTTAAATCCGAATTTTCCAACAATTCAAGTCCGAATTTAACACAATTTTTAGTCAAATTTGATCATGATTTTGGGCCATTTATGGCCCATATTTGGAGTACAATTCATTCGCATTCAATTATATATTTGACTGAATTTTATTAAATTTAATTTTAGGTCAAAATTGACTCAAACAAGACCCATATGGGTTTGGGTTCAACCCATGTCCAGTTAGGATTCAAACCATGTTGGACCCTATTTGAAACAAGTTAGTTCATATTTTGGTTTATGACTTGGACCTGATTTGGCTCTGGTTCATGTTTGAACTTAACTTGGTTCAAGCTCACCATGGTTTCAGTTCAAATTTGGACTTAATTATGATTTGAATTTGACTCAGTTCTGGTTTAGCTTTAACCTAATTTATATTGATTTAGATTTGCACCTAAGGTGGTTTTGGTTCGGGTTTAAACCTAATTGTGATTCATGTTGGATTTGATTTTAGTTCAAGTTTAACTTGATTTAGTTTTAATTGTGGTTTGGACTTGAGTTGATTTTGATTTGAAATTAGACCTGATTCTAATTTTGATTCATGTTTGGACCTAATTTACTTTTGGTTTAGATTTAAACCTGATTTAGTTTAGGTTTAACCTAGTTCTAGTTTTGGTTCAAGTTCAAACCTCCTAATTTGGCTTAGTTCAAACCTAATTTAACATTATTAGGTTTAGATCTAGATTAATTTGGTATTAGTTCAGTCAGACTGGGCCTGATTTGGGATCTAAACTGATTTAATTTGGATTTGAGTCAAATTAGCTTTCAAGTGAGCCTTAGGCTGGCTCAAAATCGATTAACTTTCAATCAAGCCTACAAGATGGCCTTAAGTCAAATGATATTTGGGCAAGCCCGCAAACTATTTTTAGATTGAATTAGTTTTAAGGCAAGCTTGTAGGCTAGCAATATGTCAAATAATTTATGGACATGCTCACAAGCTAGTCCTAAGTTGAACTGACTTTTGAGTGAGTTTGCAGCTTAGTCCTAAATTGAATGACATTTGATCGAGCCCGCATATTAGCCCTAAATTAGTATAGGCAAATGAGGTGAATGAAGACACCTATTTTTTCTTTCTTTTTCTTTTTTTCTTTTTTCTTTTTTTTTCTCTTTGCTCTTCTTTTTTCTTTTTTCTTTTTTCCATTTTTCAATAGCTGGAGCTTATCTCCTTTTTTTTCTTTTATTCTATTCTTTTTTTATCTTCTTCTTCCTCCTTCCCTACCATTTTTCTTCTCTACTTTCATGGCTTGATTGAGCTCTTCTCTAGCATTTTTTTCATTGTCTTCTAGGCCAGATCTAGCCGAATTTGACCGTCGACAATGGAGTAGTGATGGCATGTTCGTTGAAGTGCATGGTTGGGGCACTATGGAGGCTATCGACAAAGAAGGAAATAGGGTGGACCTCTTTGGTTTGGCGACAGAGTGCAGGAAAATTAATAGATGGAGCAAGCCCAACAGCAGGGTGCGAAGCTACCCTATAGGTGGCTAGATGTTAACCATGGCCTAATGTGAGTGGTGCATGGGATGGAGGAAGGAGTCATTCCTATGAGGGTCGCGATGGAGGTGTGGAGGTTCGAGTGATGGAACTTAAGGGCTCAAGCACCCAAACCCTTAGGATAGCAAACTAGAGGCAGCGGCTATAGTTCGATGGAGCTATCTAGGGAGTTTGCAGATGGGGTGCAACATTAAACATAGGTTCCAATGGAGAGTGTGATTGTGGGCGACAAACAAGAATAGATTCTTGGGCAATGGCACCACCAACAAGTAGTCCCAAGTAAGGAGGGAATAGCCTACAAGTGAGCCTACATTGTAGGGGTGCAAGCAGGTGACAAATTCGTCTAGAATTCGATTATTTGTTTGAGGTAATTTTTACCAAAACCAAAATTTGATTTAAATATGATTAAGATTAAAATTTATATGTCACTAAATTATAGTTCAAATGTGTGACTTGATGAAACTTAAATTGTGCCCGAATTTGATCGAAAATTGAGCTCAAATCATTGAAAAATTTGGACTCTAGATAGACCAAAACTAAATGAGCCAAGCGGACTAGATTTTTGGATCAGAACTGGGCCCAAATGACAAAATACCAGAGTTTTATAAATAAATCTCTGAATTAAATAAATCATCATAAATGAATCTCTTGCAAGATTTTTCTAACAAATAGGTCCTTAAATAACAAATTGCACAAAAAAATTCAATAAAATCCTAAAATCACAAATTGGTCCTGTAAAATTTAGAATTTGTAAATAAACTCCCTTAAAGAATCGATAATTATGATTAAGTCCATACAAAATTCAAAATTTATAAACAAACTCCTCCAAAATTTTTTATTTATAAATAAACCCCTAGAATTTTGTCTTTTTGCAAATAAGCCCTTCAAAATTTTTTATTTATGAATAAGCCAGCATTTTTTTCAAAAAAGATTTTGAAAGTTTTAAAATTTTATAAATAAGTTTTTTTACAGAAAAATCTCCTAAAAATTATAATTTATAATTTAGTCCAATTTTTGAAAGATATTTGTAAATATTCTCTATATAATTTTAATATTTAGGATGAGTACAACATTCAAGAAATTATTATCTATAATAAATATATTTACACATATCTCTTTATAGACTTATTCAAATTCTAAATAAACTCTATTCATATTTGTCTACATTTATGTCCATTATTCAAAATTTTAAATATTAAAAAATTGATTTCTAACTTAATTTTATTTTTTCATGAGCCTATAAAACTTACAAATCAAAAATAGAAGAGATCAAAGATGAAGAGAAGGAGATCATGACCTAAACAAGATGGACAAGTCAAAAAAAAAGACAAAAAAGGCAAGTTTCTTGACCTTTATTTTAATTTTTAGTTTTCTTTCCTGCTCTGCACCCGTCTGCCTTCTTGTTCTCTCTCTCTTGTCGGGTCAAGCTCCCTCGCTTCTTAGTGAGGTGCCCACTCTACTCGCACCATGCTTCCATGCCTAACCACGCAGTATCGCCAAGCTACAGGCCACCACCGGCTGCTCTCCTCCTTACGCGCATTTGTGCCCTTGCACTAGGCTGCTTCACTGCTACTTTTGCCAGTCCTGGCGATCCTAGCTACCATCAACATTGTGTTTCCACTGCCTGTTGCACGAGCTGTGAATTGCCTCCCCAGTGCACCCTAGCTTTCGCCTCCATACCCCATCGCAATTTCTCCTAGCTACAGGTTGCTACCAGGCCGTCTCGCCACCTGCACCTCCATGCCCCACCACAACTTCTCCAAACTGCAGGCTGCTGCCAGGCCATCCGAACCATTCACTCTTGCACCTCCATGTAGCCACGACAGCTCCTTGGTTGCCTTACAACTCAGCCGCTGCTTCCGGCGGCCCACAGCCGGCTTGCACCTCAAGTCATCACCTCCGCAACCGCCTGAGCTCAGCCGCCTGTGCTCTGCACCGCCACAGCAGCCTTGCTAGAGATCCGCCGGTCCTGGTCTCCGCCTCCGCAAGCTGCCCGCCTGGCACCATCGACTGGAGCTCCGGCCTGCACCTTCCCCTTGCTGCTGCTCACCATAGCCATGAACTTCGGCCGTTCCGCCGTCTCTAGTGCTCCTGCTACTGCATTGCTTTCCCAAAGCACCTGAAGATGTCAACACCGTTGCGACATCCCAATCGAGGTGCCTTCCCTTGGCCGTCTCCTGCGTCTCGCCGTGCATCTCGCCGTGACTTGTGAGAGCCAGATCCGGCCAGCCTCGAATCCGAAGAAGACCAAGGGACCGACAAGTTTGATCTGAGTTTTGATTGACAATGGTTTAGTGACATTAAATCCTAAGTCTTAAATCTTAAATTTTAAATTAAATGTGTAAAAAGAAATTTTTTTTTAGGGTTGTTATCAGTTATGTGCTAGAAACAAAATATATAAAAAAGAGGGCAAAGATAGCACAAGTGAGAGGAGAAAAGGGGTAAGAAAGCTTGGAACTGTTGAGGAAGAAAAATTTGGGAAGAAGAGGAGAAAAGCTAAGGAAAAAGTCAAAAATAAAGAATAAAAAAATAAGGTTGTTGCATATGTATAATTTTAAAAAATAAAAATTTTAAGTTCTTTTAATTTTTCCATAAAATAAGAGCAAATTTTCAATTACATAAAAAATAATGTCAAACATCTCTATAAAGAAAATTCAATTTTATAAAAAAAATTGTTATATTAAAGCCACTCTTAATTTCCTTTTAAGAGCGTCATCAATAAATTTAGAGTCCACTAATCAATATAATGAGAATTATTAATTAAATTAAAAAATATAATTGATAATTAAGTCTTTAAATAGTAAATTGATTATTTAAGATAAATTTTGTTATAATTAAAATTAATTAAAATATAGTTAAAATTGAGACTTTCATTAAATTATGTCTCAACTAGGGGTAAGAAAACCCCGAAAAATCGGTATACTGAACCGTACCGGTTGAGAACCGTATCGAAAAATCAGTTCTCAAAGCAAACCGGTACGATTTCGGTTCTTAAATTTAAAAGAAACAGAAAATCGGTTCTGATTCCAGTTCTATATTATATGAAAAACCGGTGAACCAGAACCGTACCAGTTATACCCCTATATATATATATATATTCAATCGAACCCTAACCCTAATTCCTGCACTCACAGCAACGCCGCCTCTCCCTCGCACTCGCCCTTGCCGCCTCGCCCTCACGCTCGCAGCGACGCCTCCTCGACCTAGCGCATAGTGACGCTGCCTCTTCCTCACGCTTGCCCCCGCACTCGTAATGACGCCGCCTCGCCCTCGCCGGTTGTCGCCAGTCACGTCACTTGCTCCGATTTCTCCTCCGTCCATCGCCAAAGCACCGACATCACCAGAGCAGTGATTTACTCAGGTATACCGATTTTAGAATCGGAACCCAAAAAACTGATTCTTTATCTAAACTGGTACGGTTCCGGTTCTCAATTTTTTAAGAATCAAAATCCGTTTTCATTTCTAAAATGTTTAAAACCGGTACGGGAAACCGGTTTTGCTCAACCCTAGTCTCAATTGTGGGTTTCGATTAGACTTAAATCACGTTTGAGTTTAATAAAAAATTGAGTTCAGATTACTAAAAATTTCGGGCTCAAACTAGACCTAAATTAAATGGGCTAATTGAATTGAATTTTTATACTAGAATTATGTCCAAAATTCATCTAAAATTTGGGTCAAAATGGCAAAATATAAGAATTTTACAAATAAACTAATTTTTCATAATTGGGTCATTTGCCGGATTTGTCGCATAAATAGATCCCTTAAATAAAAATTTTGTAGAAAAATCTAATAAAATCATAAAATTTAAAATTAAACCCACAAAATCTAGGATTTATAAATAAACCCCTCAAAAGATTAATAATTATGATTTGGTCCTTATGAAATTTAGGATTTATTAATAAACTCTTCTAAAATTTTTTATTTATAAATAACTCTCTAAAATTTTAACTTTTTGTAAATAGGTCCCTCAAAATTTTATATTTGTGAATAAGTTTAAATATTATTCAAAAAGGATCCTGAAAGTTTCAACACTTTATAAATAAGTTTTTTTTGCAAAAAAGTCTCCTAAAAAATTATAAAATTATAATTTAGTTTAATTTTTGAAAAAAAATTGTGAATAGTCCCCCATAATTTCTGTATCAAGATAAGTACAAATTTTCAAATTTTATCTTCCACAATAATAGGGTTGTTCATATCTCTTTACAAGTTCATCCAAACTTCGAATAAGCATATCTATGTCTGTTTACATTTATATCCATTATTCAAAATTCAATTCTGGCCAAACTCTATCTCTTCATAAGGCTATAAAAATTTGTAGAAACCTGCAAATCAAAAATAGAAGGAGATCAAAGACAAGCAAAGAATAAAATAGGAAGCATTGAAAGATCATCATCGAAGAAGACCAGAGAGGTGAAGTTTCAAACTTAGCTTCAATTTTTTTTTCCTTTTGCTTGTTCTCCTTCTCTCCTATAGGACCACCAAGTTGCCCTGCTCCTCCAACCCGTCCCCGAGCCATCGGCCATCACCGCCAACACCCATCCACCCACCTCTTCGACCCCCCCTCTATAGCCCTAAACTATCTCCTGGCCACCCTCATTGCAAATCCAATGACACTCCCACGATCCCAGCTTGTCGAGCGCCGTCGACATTGCCACCTCACCCTCGCCTCATCGGAGGGAGGCGCTGTCGTAGCTGCCACCGAGTTCCTCTTGGCCTCCTCCATGCTTCGCCGAGTGTCGCCTGGCCTCCTCCACTCTCCGCCATAGCTGCCCCGCATTGAATCAAAGCCACCATAGGATGGGCTGGATCCGACCTTGAATCACTGAACCTGACCAGAGGAAGAATGGTGGGGCATCCCCCGCCCCACCGCATCAAACGCCCAACTAGATCTAACTGGGAGGCAGTCAAAGGAAGGGATGGGGCACCTCCTTACCTCACTGCAGTAAGTTTGGCCACATCCAGCTTGGAGACGGCTAGATCTAGTTGATGAAAAAAGGGCGGAGCGCTACCCACCATGCCATAGCTAGTGATGGTCGAATCCTGCCATCTCCTACTGGATCCAGCCAAAAAGGGGACTGAGCTCGATCAAGCTCAGTGAGGCTTCGTGAGAAGCTAAGAAACCCTTGGCTTCATGAAGAAGATGCCAAAAAAAAAGGTATAAAAAAAATAAAAAAGGCTTGTGCTGTAAAAAAAAAAATTGACAAAAAAAAAATAAAAAAAAGAGAAGGGGTTTGAGCTTGAGATGGAAGAAGAAGGAAGAAAAAAAAGAGAAGGGGTTTGAGCTTGAGATGGAAGAAGAAAGAAGAAAAAAAATAAAAAAATATTATAAAAAAAGAAAATTAGCAAAAAAATAAAAAAAAATTTTGACATCGTGGCTACTATAATTCAACCTGTCTACAATAATAAGGTAGTCACTCGCAGTCCTCGATGATGAAAACAGCAAACTCATGACCTTACTGTGACCACTTGTAGTCCCTTGAAAAAGACAATGAAGATGGCGAACCTATGATCCTGTTGCAGCCACCTGTGACCCTTCGAAAATGGCGATGAAGGCAAAAAACTTATGACACTACTCGCTGCCACCCGTAGCCCCTCGCAGATGGCAGATCGCCATAACTTAGCCAACTTTCGAGCTTACATCTTAGTCAGTATTCGAGCTCGCACTCGGCCAGACTTCGGGATCATATCTAAGCAAGCATTTGGGCTTATATTAGTCAATCTTCAGGCTCACACCTAACTAGCCCTTGGGCTCGCAACTTAGCTAGCCTTTGGGTTCTCATTCAGTCAGCTTTCGGGCTCGCACTCAAGCTAGCCTTCGGGTTCGCACCCAAGCTAGCTTTTGAGATTGCACTCAGCCAACGTTTGGGCTTGCATCTTAGACAACCTTTGGGCTCACACTCAGCTAGTCTTCAGGCTCACACTCAGTTAGCCTTTAAGCTCACACTCAGCCAACCTTTGGGCTCACATTTAACCTAGTCTTAGGACTCACACCCAATCAGCCCTTGAGTTCATACTAAGTCAGCTTTTGAGCTCACAAGCTAAGCCAACATTTGGGTTCACACATTTCAAGTGAGCTACGGGTCCATCTAAAATCATTATAAACAGTTAAGGACCCTCAAATCCAATTGATTAGTGTGAAGTAACTCAATCACAACAAATGGACAAATGTCAAGTTGGCTCAAATGGACTCCTAAAACTCAAATTTAGTTAAGTTTAAATTAAATCCAATCAGGATTGAACTAAGCATAAATCAAATTCTGATTGGGTTAAATCAAGTCTAAACTAAAAGGGCAAACTCAAAGTCAAATCAGAGCCAAACTAGGCTGAGCTTGAACTGAAACCAAGTCAAACTAAATTGGCTTGAATTTGAGCCAAAGTCCATACAGACCTAGACTCAATAAAGGTCTAATACAAGGTCAAACTTGACTCAAGCCAAATAAAATTAAACTCAGACCCGAATTAAATAGGATCAAACTGAGTTCTATTGGGTACACTGAATCTTCACCAATATTCTAAAGCTATGAATAATGGATGATATTACTACCCTGGCCTAAACCAAAATAAGGTCAAACTGAGTCTTGCTGGGTGCACTGTAAAAGTATTTAGTAATATTTCAAAGCTATACCCAACTTCATAAGCTATTAGTGACACTATCAAACCAAAGAAGTTAATTGCCAATACGTTCAAAATCGTTGGCCTCACTTTGATGCTAGTCAGCTCTAAAAACCATTGACAATCTCATAAGCCATTGGTGATGTTGCCAAATCAAAGAAGCTAATTACTAACATGCTTCAAGCTGTCGGTCACACTTTAAAGGTATATCTAACTTCACAAGCCTTTGGTGATACTGTCAAATTTAAAAAGTTAATCACCAATACACTCTAAGCTATTTGTTATATTTCAAAACAATACCCAACCCCGTAAGCTGTTCGTGATACTATCAAATCAAAGAAGTTAATCGCTAACACACTCCAATATTTTAACCACACTTCAAAGCTATATCGGACCCCCTAAGCCATTGGTGATGCTACCAAATTAATAAAATCAACCAACAATTTGCTCAAAATTATTGGTCGCACTTCAAGTTAATCAATCCTAAAAGCAGTTGACGATGTACCCTACAAGCTAGTCAACCTTGTAAGTAGTTGACGATGCGCCCCTTCAAACTAGTCAACCCCAAAAAATAGTTGGTGATGTGCTCTTCAAGCTAGCCAATCCCACATGCCATTGATGATGCTACCCAAATAATAAAGTTATCACCTATGTTTTGTTTGCTATGGAAATACTTCAAAAACTAAAGAAGTTATCTCCTACATCTTATTGGCTATGAAAATAATTCAAGATCAACGGAGTTATCACTAATGTTTTATTAGCTAATGAAACACTCTAACCCAAATAAAGTTATCTCCAATGCCTTGTTGGCTAATGAAAATACTCCAACCCAAGTGAAGTTATCGCATATGCCTTATCGGTTATGAAAATACTTCAACAAATCCCAACTAAGTTATCGCCAATGCCTTATCAGCTAATAAAAA
This sequence comes from Trichopus zeylanicus subsp. travancoricus, assembly GCA_005019695.1. Taxonomy (NCBI): domain Eukaryota; kingdom Viridiplantae; phylum Streptophyta; class Magnoliopsida; order Dioscoreales; family Dioscoreaceae; genus Trichopus; species Trichopus zeylanicus. The sequence continues at coordinate 721,462 of RXID01022284.1, read as the reverse complement.
TACTTTAAATTATGAAACTATCACCAATGCTCAAAGACAATGAAAATACTTTAAACTTATCTCATTCTCTTCCACGATTTGGGATAAACACCATGTGGTCTAGTGCAAGGGGAGTGGAGTAGTAGCACATATTAAAGCTTCTTCTCCACTCCTTCTTTTCCTTTTTCTTTCATTATTTTTTTTCCATATTTTGTATAATTTTATATTGAAATTTATTGTAAAGTGAGGGCATACCATTTCTTAAGTCATGTATTATTTCTTAAAATCAATTAAATACTTTTTTTATATTTTTATTTTATTAATTAGATTTCTTAATTTAGGAGGTTCCTGATAATTGTCAGGATAATTAACAATAGGAATTTGCACCTGTTGGAAGTCATTATTATCACAATACCTAATAGTGTACTTTAAATTAAAATAAATTTTGATTTATAATTTGAGATTGCTCCTTGGAATCTCCACTATCCATGATGGTCAATTTGCAAACTGATCAATTATGCTCTCTTTTGCAGAAAAAAATCAAATGGTAATAATGAAAAATATCTCCACCCCAAGATACAACATCATCCTAGGGGTAGGTTCAGTTGTGTAGTTACCTCAATTAATGGTCACTACAGAAACAACTAAAGTTTAGATCAAGTTCGGGACCATTTCTGAGTTTGTTCAGTTCAAGAAGGCACCTACTACTACACCAACTAAAATGGTCAACATACAAGACCAATTTATTTCTTGCTTTCTATTAAGGGGAAGGAGGTCCAACATCGTTATTTCTAATGAGAAGGGTTGTTCGAATAAAGAGGCAGAAGTCATGCCTCAACTAACAAGAATGTCAGTCTTCTAGAGGTTAGGATCAAAGCAAATCTCAGTCTTTAGTCGTCTTCACCTAGCTCCTCACAGGGAGCAATCAAAAGCAAATCTAGGCATAGGAATCAATGAAGAAGAGCTCATCTTGACTGTCACAAGTAAAGGAAAAGTTGCTGAAATTTTAAGCCAACTTGGGAAGCCTACTCCTAGAATGAAGTCCATCATTACCATCTCAACCTCCAACTTCTTTGCTCTATTATGTAATTTAGAGAAGGATAGAAGCAAGTTATAGGAGGTATAGTCTTGCCTTAAAACTGTGGCAAAAGAGCATATCTTCAAACAATACAAGAATCACCGTAAAACTTCAACCCAATACAAGGGTTCACTAAAGAAGACCACCCATACTATCAAAATTATTTCTCACATGACTCTGGGAGGGATCACGAGTCTGTACCCTAGCCAGCTAAATGCGAAAATACGAATATCTGAGTGTAATTTACTGATAAAGAAATCTAAGACGAGAAGACCCTTGTAGACCATTCCTTGCTACTACATTAAAGAGAGGGTGTGGCGACTTACTCCATTATTAGACTCTTGAATGAGATGACTCAACTAATAGGAGAAGTTAGCCTCAACCTAGAGTCTAGACCTGATTCTTAGGGTAGAAACCATCATGTTCTAATAGAAGTCTTGATCGTAACTACAAGCTCTAATCAAGAAGTGACCATAGAAGTATTGTAAAAATAGCTGAAACAACAAAGTAAAGAGAAAGATGAAGCTCAAATGAAGGTCATCGAGTTAATGGACATGTTGCTACAAATGAGTTAAAAGATTGATAGTTAGAATGATCTCAAGAGCCATCTTAAACAGCAGAGGTGGCAGAAAGTGCATCTTCTGTAGATGACGTCTACGAAAACGTAGACCCTTTACAAGTATCTCTTCCAGTAAGGGATACCCAATCCCCAATTTCAGGGATCTCTAATAATATAGAACTCCCAACATACATGTAACAATAAGTACAATGAATGGTGGTTGCATAATTGAGACACAAAAGTGAGACTGTTAGGATAAATAATGCTAACAAATCATACCCTAGCCATCATGATCAAGTGCTATATCACAAAGGCTATACAATGTCTAATTTCAAGCCATTCAATGGTTTGGGCAATCTTGAACAACACATAGCTCATTCTGTGATTTCGTGTGAAGATTCAAGTAACAATCTCTCACTGTTACTCCGCCAATTTCAGCAAGCTTGACAAGGGTAGCATTCAAATAGTATGCTAGTCTACAACCAGAATCCATACACACTTGGGTTCAAATGAAAGAGGCTTTCTGAATCAAGTTTGGATGAGTCAGTGATAAAGTGACCATCATAGACCTTATCTTGACACCAAAATGTGACAATGAGTTAATTTTGTATTATATCACACGGTGGAAAAAGCTCACCATTAAGTATGAGCAACTTATGAGTCAATTTGAGGCAGTAAACTTAGTCCTAGGGAAGAATGGATGACACCCTATTCGAGTAACTCTTCTATCCATACCTTCTAAGACCTCATTATCAAAGTCAAAAAGCTAGAAAGGATTGGTCTACCAACCATATCTAGTTCACAAAGCTCTGGACCAGAAAAGGATAAGGTAAATTATGGAGACTCTTCCAAAAATATGAGGACTACATTCATACCAACTGAATAAAAAAAACCTCAAAATCCTACTATGAATAAGGGTAATTCTTAGAATCCACTAGCACTTGGAGGAGATGAAAAAGTGGAATGATCCAACAATCACCAACAAAGGCTCATAAAGAAATACTCTTTCAAAAGAGAAAGAGTAGGTAAAATATTCTATGATGCATTGAAGTTAGGTCTCCAATTGCTAGAATCCAAGAGACTAACTGAGGCTAACAAAATAGATCACCCAAATTATTATTCTTACCATCGAATCTTGAGGCATACCATTGAAGATTGCTATGTGTTTAAGGATTGAGTTGAGAAACAATACTAAGAGGACAAGTTGACTCTCCTGAAGACAACCCTAGTGGAAAAATTCACCGAACAAATTAATTATATTACTATGTTTGAGGATCACAAACCACTCGTTGAGATCGTCTTTGGAGAAGAAGCATAACATACCCCTAAATAAAGGGCACTTGTGGAACATATATATTTCAAAAAGGCTAAAAAAAACTAATAAAGAAAATAACTAAAAACCCTAAAAAATTTGAGATGGTGATAAAGAAAGCCTCATCAAAACAAACTACTTTACCTGCTCAAAACTTCAAGAGGAAAAGAATAGAAGCAAGAAGAAGAAGTTGGTTCAGCCAGATGAATATAATGTCAAGAAATTAACCATCCAAGAATACATCAATGCTTTGGATGAATATGTTTAGGGAGAAAGATGCCAAGTAACTCTTAAAACATTCCTCCCTGACAAACCCAAAGCTTTATTAGAAAAATCAGATGTAGAAAATAAAGAAAGTAAACCCCTGATTATAATATACTCTGCTATATTTACCATCAAAGATTTACAACCAAGCTGATTCCCACCCTGCACTTCAATGATGAGGAAAGTTAGGATGTAAGGCAAGAAGAGGCGAATAGATTCGTTGGGGATGATACTGATAAAATAAGGGATCCCATAGGTTTCCCTGATGACTACTCTCGAGATTACTATCTTAGAGAGTGGTTCATTTGTGAGCATGACTATGACATACTCAAACTATAGCTAGATATTGTAAAAGAGCTAGTTATAACTAATATAAGGTTTGTCAGGGGGCAAATGCAAATGTTAAATAAACACATACAGGCTATGATTGCCCACAAATACAACCATCTTGCTCTGTGAAGAAGTCGGGAGGATGGAAAAAGTGATAGTAGAAAAGACAAAGCCATATAACAGATCTCATAGGGGTGGTGAGAAATCACTTATCAATCCTACTCAGGATCAGAATGATCACTTGTGCCATCTACTCGAGAGACAGGTCAAAAAAGCTAGACACTAATGATCAGAGTTAGCTAGTCTATGACCTCATATTGTATGGTGGCTCATATGTCTTAAGTGAACATTGAAGAGTTGCTATTCCAATCTCCATCAAGCAATCCAACAATAAATGCTCAACTGGCTAGGTTTGGTAAAGTCCCAATCCTAGAGCTTGTGAAAGGATGTGTTTTATCGACTTTAGAGAAATTATGCATACAAGGCACGAATGATAAATATGACTCCATGTTTGACTAATAATCACTTCGGAAGGTCCTACACCAGTAAGCGCCAAAGGAAGAAGCAAATATTTTGGGAGAGATCAAATGAGCTAATGCTAAAGCTCATTCTGCCCTCATATCAAATCAATCTGAATATCCATAGTCAAGCTAGTCTAGATATCAATAGAAGAGACATCCTAAATACAAAGTCCTAAAAAAAGTTATGCCAGCATAAGAAATAAAAGTGTTCATCCAGAGAGTTTCTGAAGACCTCTTTACAAGGAAGTCCCACATGTCTAATTTTGGTGTTGAATAGGATGATTATTAGCCAGTCACATCCTCCAATAACATTCAAGGAACTATTAATTGGGGGCAAGAGTCCTCTACTTTTTGTCACACGATTAGCCTCGGAAGTGACTCTAAAGATAAAGATTAACTTTATTGGTCTCATGATGCCAGGTTTCAACTAAGAAGTGCAAACCAAGTACAACTCTGAGGTGGAAAGGTGCTACTGCTAAGACAATCTCCAATGCCTAGAGATAAGAATATCCCCAAAAATAAGGAAAAGAAAATTTAGATAAATGAGGATATTAAGCCCTCGCAAGCTGAACCTACACCCACAAAGGTGGAATATAATATAGCAGCCCACCTTCAGAAGATCCTTGCTATGCTGATTGTGTTTGATGCCTTGATGATGTCACATGAACTTAAAGATACACTAATGCACATCTTGCAGAATCCAACCAACTTTCAAACATATTTTACTAAAGAGAAGATGAAGTCCTTGTATGCACGCCAAACTCTCACTATTTCCTTCACAAATGATGACCTACTACTTGTAGCAATAGACCACAACAAGCCATTGTATATTATAGAGAATAGTGATGGGATCAAGATCAATCACATCCTAATTGACCCAACTTTCTCAATCAATTTAATGACTCTTTGAACTCTAATAGATCTAACTTTGGATTTGTGTCACCTATCTTTCGAGAGTATAACTATACAAGGGTTTAATCAAAATAGCCAAAGAACTCTAGGAGTCACAACTATCCCTCTGAAAATAGATGAGTTGATAATAGATGCCAAGTTTTATATGATGATATTGATGTGTCATACAAAGCACTACTAGGGAGGTCGTGGTTATATGAAAACAAAGTAGTACCATCAACCCTACACCAATACTTCAAATATTTTAAGGATGGTGAAGAATACCGAATTGACAGATATGTACATCATTTTGATATTCATAAGGTATATTATGATGATGCAAAATAGTATCAAAGATTCGATGCTAATAGGGGGTCTGCTTCCATCAGTCAAGTAACGCAAAAGATCGTTAGCTTGATTTTTACTCCTCCTTACCTAGGAAGCAATTTTGATTTAGCCTCTTCAAATGAAGAAGCCCTGCAAGTCTACTTCGGTGGTTATACCTTTGATAAAGATGACGATAGAGGTCAAATAAAAAAAAACTCTTCTTATTACTAAAATTTCGAAAGGCTTAGTTGAACCGTTAGATGAGCTGAGCATTAATGTTGTAAAAGAACTAAAAACTTTGTACATTCTTCCATGGCACAAAGGACAAAAGAAAATACTATTCTACAAGACAATTCCTTGTGCCCCAAGTCTATGTAAAATCTTGGGGATTGAAGATTTAGTGGATAATAATGACTATTAACTCGTAGTCATGCCTAAATATTTCTTGGATTAGCTTTGCTAGATAATTAACAAATACTATGGATGACCACAATGAGAGAGAGAGAGAGAGAGTTATTTCTTCAAAAATCTATAGGATTCACCTCAAGGACGTACCTACATTCGTGGAAGAGGAAACAAGAACACTAAAGGACTATGTTGTATTACTTGAAACAATCACACATGTCTCATGATCACCATTGGACCTCTCTTTGATATTGAGGATGACCAAATGATATCAATACCTCTTGACATATACACCGAGGTAGCTGTAACTTTTCAAACATCACAAAAGGTAATATCCTCAGTGGAATGCCATCTGAGCCAAAAGAAAGGAGGCATGATGCAGTCATAATTCCTTCAAATGAACATTTGCCAAATCTCACTCAACATGATGAACACTTGGTAAAAAAACAATCCTCAAACCAAAAGAACATCTACTAGAACTTGAGGATAGGGGGCAAGACATAATTGATGAACTAATGGAGATTAACCTAGGCTTAGAGGAGGATCCCAAGTCAACTTTTATCAACACTCAACTTTCAGAGGCAAGCCAAACCTAGCTCAAAGTAATGCTCTAAGAGTACAATGACTACTTTGCATGGAGTTATAAGGAGAACCTGGATTGGATCCTAAAGTTGTAGTCCACAAGCTGGCCATCAATCCCGAGTTTATGCATGTCAAACAAGCACCTAGGAAGATGAAACTCAACCTAAAATAGAATGTGATAGAAGAAACAAAGAAACTGATCGAAGTAGACTTCATCAAAGAGGAAAAATACCCAGATTGGGTAGCAAGCATCATGCTAATCAAGAAAGAGAACGGTCAAATATGCATTTGCATGGACTACGAGTACTTAAATAAAGTATGTCCAAAAGATGATTTTCCATTGTCAATAATGAAAATCATAATTGACAACATGGCTGACTTTGAAATATTCTCCTTTATAGATAGTTTTTTAGGATATAACCAAATCAAAATGCATCCTAATGATGAGAAATATACAACCTTTAGGACACTAATTGGTATTTAATACTATAAATTGATGCCCTTCGAGCTCAAGAATGTAGGCGCCACTTATTAGAGGGTCATGACTCAAATCTTTAATGATCTCATACACCAATTAGTAAAATATTATGTGGATGACTTGGTGGTTAAAACTACATCCAAAGATAAGCACATTCAAGACCTAAGAGGTGCATTCAACTGCCTTAGAAAATATAACCTAAAGATGAATCCTATAAAGTATGCTTTTAGTGTATTATCGAAAAATTCCTCAGCTTTGCTGTCAGACATCGAGAGATTAAAATCGATTCATCTAAGATTAAAGCTATCTTGGATATCCCATCACCTAGTAACTTAAAGCAATTGAAGTCATTTCAAGGTTAACTAGCATACATAAGAAGATTTATTTCAAACTTCTCTGGAAAATGCAAGCCCTTTTCAAGTTGATGAAAGATACCCTATTTATTTGGGATTAAGACTGTAATAGGCTTTTGAGGAGATCAAGTAGTATCTCCTAAATCCACCAGTTTTGGTAGCATTTTTACTCGATAGACCCCTTATACTCTACAGAAAAGTACTCTACTATCTGAGTAGAATGCTAGAAGGGGCAGAAAATAACTACTCCCCCATCGAAAAGCATTGTCTAGCACTTATATTCATAGTAAAAAAACTGAGATATTATTTGCTTTCTTATCAAGTCATTTTAATATCGAAGATTGATCCTATAAAGTACTTGATGATTAGGTCTGTATTCATTGGGAGGCTAGCATAGCGGGCATTAATTCTCATAGAATATGATATCAAATTTACTCTCAAAAAAGTGGTTAAGGTTCAAGCTGTCACTAGTTTTCTCATAGCTCTTCTAGTATCAAATAATTCTCCTCTAAATTATGAGCTCCTGATAAAGAAATCCTTTTAATCGAAGAAGGAGGACCATACTAGGAGCTATACTTTGATAGAACATCATCTATCAAACCAGGGAATAAACCAAAACTTTCACAAATCAAATCAATCATTGGACTCGTCTATGTCACTCTGAATAGGGGCATTTTATGATATTCCTATTTTTTCTCAAAACCATGCACAAACAATGAAATTGAATATGAAGCCCTAATTACAGGACTAAAAATAGCCCTCAATATGCAAATATCACACCTTCATATTTTCGGTGATTCACACTTGGTTATCGCCCAAACCTACGGCAAATATAAGGTCTACAAATTTGAGCTCTTGAAATACCATGAAAAGGCTTAAGAGCTCATAGGATGAATTTTCATGTTCAAATAACTAAAGTCTCTAAGTCCATCGATGTGGAAGCTGACTCCTTAGCCAAACTAGGCAAGATAGTGGTTGATCCTAATCAAGGAGAATTTCTAATCACAGTTTGTAGTAGACAAGTGATAAATTCAGTATTAGCATCAAGCATAAGAAGATTGGATCTAAACTAGTAGAAGAGGTACCAATTACCTTAAAAATGGATAACTCCTAGAAGATAATTTGTATGAACATAACCTAGAAAGAGGGCCATACTTTTTGCTTATCAATGACATTCTTTATGGAAGATCTTTCGATCAACTACTTCTGCATTATCTCTTAGACAAAGAGGTCACAGAAGTTATGTATGAAGTACATTTTAGAGTTTGTGGGGCTTATTAATCGAGCCCAAAAATGATAATGAAGATTAAGGGTATGGACTATTATTGGTCCACGATGGTAGGAGATTGTATTGAATATGCAAGAAGATGTCACCTATACTAAATTCATGGTGACTTCATCCATCAACACCAAAATCCTCTATATCCAACAGTGTCCTCATGGCTATTCGAGGTATGGGGTACATATGTTATTGTCCCAATCGAGACATCTTTTTCTAAAAGCTATCACTTTATACTAGTAGTAACCAATTATTTCTCTCGGTGGACTGAAGTAATTTTATTGAAAGAGTTAAAAGTGGTTGCTATTATCCACTTTTTTTCAAGAAAATATTTATATTGATTCGGTGTTCCTTCAAGGATCATCACTAATAATGGATTGTTCTTCAAAATCTTTAAGGTAGGACAATTCACACATCACCACTAGATATATTGGAGATATTCATCCATTGATAATGCCAAAGCCAATGGGCTCACTGAGGCATTCAATAAAATCCTCTCTAAGTTTTTGAGAAAAGTTGTTAGTAGAAACAAAAAAGATTGGTAACAAAAGCTTGCTGAGGCACTATGAGCCTATTGCACCATATATTGAGCCCCTACCCAATCAACGTCATAAGCATTGATGTTCGGGGTTGAGGTATTCTTACCACTGGAAGTGTAAATTCCCTCTCTAAGTATTGCTTTGTAAGAAAAAATCATAAGAAAAGACAAAACTTGAATGAGATAAGGTCCACAACACAACAAAACTTGAAAATGTATCGAACACAAATGACTAGGGCCTACAATAAGATGACTCAACTTAGGTCATTTCAAAAGAAAGAAATGGTCTTAGTTTTGAAAAGACTTATAATTTCAAATCAAACTAATAAAGGCAAATTCGAACCTAATTGGGAAGACCTTTATATTGTCGAAAGGGTATTAGAAGGGAGATCCTACTAACTAATCAATGACAAGGGAAAAAGGCCTATGCCATCTATCAACGGCCAATTTCTCAAAAAGGACTATGCCTAAGTCTTGAGGGTAACAACAATAGAAACCAAAATTGTCTATGTTTTGTCTATGATGGAACATCCGACCTCCTCAAAAAGAAAAGCTCAGTCAAATATACACTCCATATTCGTGAGGCCAAACATGGATACAAAATTTCATCCATCTTGCATGCCTACTAAGCCTGCATTTATATAATATATTAACTCTACTTTCACATGTCAAATTAAGTCCACTTTCATATAGCAAACTAAATCTACCTTCATGTGATAACTCAAGTTTACTTCACATGGCAAACCCAAGTTTACTTGTATGTAGTAAGCCAAGTCTACTTTTATGTTCCAATCCAAGTTTACTCTTATGTGGCAAATCTAAATCTACTATCACATCGTAAAATAAGTTTATCGTCGTATGGTACATCAAGTCCACTCTTATATTATAATTCAAACCCATATGGTTAACTCTTGAAATGTTCATTGTTTGTACCTTCTCCTATCGTCATAACTCAATTAAAATAATTTGCTTATGATGATTTTTACCATAATTAAAATTAATTAAAATATAGTTAAAATTAAGACTTGTATGCCACTAAATTATATCTCAAATATGAATCTCAGTTAAATTTAAATCATATTTGAGTTTGATTGAAAATTGAATCTCAGATCATTAGAAAATTCGGGATCTAGTTAGGCCTAATTTAAATAAGCTAATTGGGTTAGATTTTTAGACTAGAATTAGGTTTAAAATTTATTTAAAATTTGAACTAAAATGAAAAAATACAAGAATTTTATAAATGAGCCCTTGGATTGAATAGTCCCCGAAATAAAAATTTTGTAAAAAAATCTAATAAAATTCTAAAATTATAAAATAGTCTTGCAAAATCTAGGATTTATAAATAAACTCATCAAAAGGTCGATAATTATGATTTAGTCTTTATGAAATTCAAAATTTGTAAAGAAACCCATCCAAAATTTTTTATTTATAAATAAGCCCTTAAAAGTTCAACATTTTGCATATAAGTCTCTTAAAATTTTTTATTTGTGAAGAAGTCCAAATTTTATTCCAAAAAAACCTAAGAGTTTCAACACTTTATGAAGAAGTTTTTTTGCAGAAAAATCTATTGAAAATTGTAAAATTATAATTTAGTCTAATTTTTTTAAAAAATTACAAATAACCTCCTTATAATTTCAATATCTAGGATAAGTATAAATTTTTAAATTTTATCATCTACAATAAATAGGCTTATTCATATCTATTTATAAGTTCATCCAACATTCGAATAAACATATCTATATCTGTCCATATTCATATCTATTATTCAAAATTCAAATAAAAAAATTGGATCTTAACCCAACTCTATCTCTCCTATAAAAATCCATGAAAAATCTGTAAATTAAAAACAAAAGAAAATCAAAGATGAACAGAGAATATAATAAAAAACATTAAAAGAATATCACGAAAGAATAGTAAAGAGGTAAAATTTCAAACTTAATTTTATTATTTTCTTTTCTTTTACCTATTCTCCTTCTCTCGTGTAATACCACCAAGTTACCTTGCTCCTCCAGCCCCTCCAGCCCTTCCTCGAGCCGCTGGTCATCGCCGCCCCCACTCGTCCACCCAACTCTTCCACCCCCTTTGACAGACCTAAACTGTTGCCTGGCTACCCTCGACGCAAACCCGATGACACTCTTGCAGTCCTAGCCCGTCGAGCACCGTTGACACCGTCTCCTCGCCCTCGCCTCGCCAGAGGGAGCCACCGCTGTAGCCGCTACCGAGCGTCGCCCAGCCTCCTCAATGCTCTGTCGTAGCTGCCCCACACCAGATTGAAGCCACCATAGGACGGGCTGGATCTAGCCTCGAATTGCTAGACCCGGCCATAGGATGAACAGTAGGGCGTCCCCCGTCCCGCTGCAGCAAATGCCCAGTCAGATCCGGCCAAGAGGTGGTCGTATCTTGCCTCCAGAGGAAGGGGTAGGGTGCCTCCTTACCCCACCGCAGCAAGGCCGGCCAGATCCCGCCGGGAGGCTGACGGAAGAACGGCGGGGTGCCACCTGCCGTGTCGTGGCCAGGACCCATCAGATCCGACCATCTCCGGCACGATCCGACCGAGAAGGGGACTGGGCCTGATCGGGCTTGGTGAGGCTTGCCATTCTCAACCAAAACCCAAGTCAAACTCCTCCGCTCCTTGGTCTTCTTCGGGTTCGAGGCTGGCCAGATCTGGCTCTCACAAGTCACGGAGAGACGCACGGCATGACGCAGGAGACGGCCAAGGGGGGGCACCTCGATTGGGATGTCGCGATGGTGTTGACATCTTCAGGCGCTTTGGGAAAGCAATGCAGTAGCAGGAAGCACTAGAGGCGGCGGAACAGCTGGAAGTTCATGGCTGTGGTGAGCAGCAGCAAGGGGAAGGTGCAGGTCGGAGCCCCAGTCGATGATGCTAGTCGGGTAGCTTGCGGAGGCGGAGACCAGGACCGGCGGAGCTCTAGCAAGGCTGAGGTGGCGGTGCAGAGCGCAGGCGGCTGAGGTCAGGTGGTTGCGGAGGTAATGACGTGAGACGCAAGCCGGCTGTGGGCCGCCGGAAGCAGCGGCTGAGTTGTAGGGCAACCAAGGAGTTGTCGTGGAAGTGCAAGAGCGGATGGTTCGGATGGTCTTGCAGCAGCCTGCAGCTTGGAGAATTTGTGGTGGGGCACGGAGGTCCAGGCGGCGAGACGGCCTGGTAGCAACATGTAGCTAGGAGAAATTGCGATGGGCTATGGAAGCAAAAGCTAGGGAGCACTGGGGAGGTGATTCACAGCTCATGCAACAGGCAGTGGAAACACAATGTTGATGGTAGCTAGGATCGCCAGGACTGGCCAAAGTAGCAGTGAAGCAGCCTAGTGCAAGGGCACAAATGCGCATGAGGAGGAGAGCAGTCGGTGGCCTGTAGCTTGGTGATGCTACATGGTTACATGGAGGCATCGTGCGAGTAGAGTGGACACCTCACTGAGAAGCAAGGGAGCTTGACCCTACAAGAGAGAGGGAAAAAGTAGGCAGAGGGGCGCGAAGAAGCAAAGAAAACCAGAAATTAAGATAAAAGATTAAGAACCTTGCCATTTTTTTTTATTTTCTTTGGTTCATCCATCTCCCTTAGGTTATGATCTCCTTTTTTTCATTTATGATCTCTTTTGTTTTTGATTTGTAGATTTTATAGGCTGATGAGAAAATGGAGGTGGGGTGGAATCATTTTTTTTATGTTTAAATTTTTGAATAATGGATATAAATATAGATGGATATAAATAGAGTTTATTCAAAGTTTCGATGAGTCTACAAAGAGATATGTGTAAATATATTTATTGTGGATAATGATATCTTGAATATTGTACTCATTCCGAACATTAAAATTATAAAGTGGATATTTACAATTTTTTCAAAAATTAGACTAAATTATAATTTATAATTTTCAGGGGATTTTTCTGCAAAAAAGGCTTATTTATAAAGTTCTAAAATTTTTAGGATACTTTTTGAATAAAATTCAGACTTATTCACAAGTAAAAAATTTTGAGTGATTTATTTGCAAAAAGTCAAAATTTTAGGGACTTTTTATTTTGAATTTTTGCAAATAAAAAAAAATTATTTGTAAATTTTGAATTTTGTGCAAATCAAATCATAATTATAGATCATTTGAAGGATTTATTTATAAATCCTAAATTTTAGGGACTAATTTGTGATTTTAGGATTTTATTATACTTTTCTGTAAAATTTCTCATTTTATAGATCTATTTGTAAGACAAATTTGCCTAGAGACTCATTTATGAGAATTTATTTAATAGAGGGGTTTATTTATAAAACTCTTGTATTTTTTCATTTGGGCTCAATTCTGGTCCAAAAATTTAGCCTAATTAGCCCATTTAGTTTAGGTTTATCTTAAGTTTGACCGAGGTCTACATTTGAATCATAATTTAATGACATATAAATTTTAATTTTAATTATATTTCAATCAAAATTTGGTTATGATAAAAGTTGCTTCAAACAAATTGCCCCCTTTGCAACTTCTTCTTAAGTTTTGGCGAGAGGAGATGGTACAAATAATTTTCAGTACTTTCTCCTGTATCAATATTTCAGGAGCTAACAATATGAGTTTCAATTATCACATAAGAGTGGACTTGATTTGTTATGTAATGATGAACTTAGTCGGCCACGTAGAAATGGACTTAACTTACCACAAGGAGCAGACTTAGGCTGCCACGTGAAAGTGGACTTAGATCGCCATATATAAATAGACTTGGTTTAACATGTGAAAGTGGACTTGGTTTATTACATGAAAGTAGATCTGATTTGTCATATAAAAGTGAGTTTGATTTGTCACACAAAAGTGAGCTTGATTTATCATACGAAAGTGGACTTGGTTTATCACGTGAAAGTAAACTTGATTTATCATGTGAAAGTGAACTTGATATGCCATGTAAACACGGGATCAATAACTACACAAGATGGAAGGAGTTTTGTATCCATGTTTTGCCTTGAGAAATATAGAGTGCATATTTAGCTGAGCATTTCTTTTTGAGGAAGCCAGATGTTTCATCATAGACAAAACATAACACTTATGGTTGTTATGGTGTTGCTCTTAGAGCTTAGACATAGTACTTTTTGAGGAATCGACTATTAATTGGTGGCATAGGTCTTTCCCTCTTATTATTGATCAATTAGTAGGATCCCCCTTCGAATGCCCTTTTGACGATATAAGAGTCTTTCCAATTATGCTCGAATTTGTCTTTCTTATAAGTACCAGATAATACTTTTTGATAAGAGAATAGTTACTTTTGTCCTTATTAGTATTCTACTCAGATAGTAGAATATATTTTCTTTATTATTTTCATTATTCCGGGTAAGAAATACCCCCAGGGATTCTTCCATTATTGCCGTGTAGAGGATTAAGGGCTTATCAAGTAGAGGTGTTATCAGGACTAGTAGCTTTAGGAGATACTACTTGATCTCTTCCAAGGCTTGTTGGCAGTCTCAATTCCAAATGAATGGAGTATTCTTTTTCATCAACTTGAAAAAAAGCTTATATTTTCTAGAGAGGTTTGGAATTAATATTCTTATATATACAAGTCAGTTTTGGAGTGATCTTAATTGCTTAAATTACAGGGTGATAGCATATCCAAAATAGCTTTGATCCTAGATGGATCGATTTCAATCCGTCGATGTCTGACAACAAAGCCGAGAAATTTTCCTGATGATACCTTAAAAGTGCACTTTATAGGATTTATTTTTAAGTTATATTTCCTAAGACTATCAAATATCACGCTTAGCTCTAGGACATGCCTATCTTTAGACTTAATTTTGACCATCAAGTCATCCATACAGTATACTAATTAGTGTATGAGGTCATCAAAGATTCGAGTCATGGCCCTTTGGTAAGTGGCGCTTGCATTCTTAACCTTGAAGGGCATCAACTTGTAGCAGTAAATGCTAATTAGTGTCCTAAAAGTCATATGTTTTTCATCATCAGGATGCATCTTGATTTAGTTATATCCTAATAAATGATCAATGAAAGAGAATACTTGGAAGTCAATGGTGTTACTAATCATGATTTCCATTATTGACAATAGAAAATCATCTTTTGGATATACTTTATTTAAGTTCCTGTAGTCTACATAAATATGAATTTGGTTATTCTTCTTCTTAATTAGCACAATGCTTGCCACCCAATGTGGGTATTTTTTCTCTCTGATGAAGCCTATTTCAATTAGTTTCTTCACTTCTTCTATCACATTTTGTTCTAGGTCAGGTTTCATCTTCTTAGGCGCTTGTTTGGTAGGTAGAAACTTGGGATTGATAGTCAGCTTATGGACTGTGACTTCGAGATCTAGTTCAGACATCTCCTTATAGCTCCATGCCAAAAAATCAATGTACTCTTGAAGCACTACTTTGAGTTGGATTTAGCTTTCCTCTAAAAGTTGAGTGCTAATGAAAGTTGGCTTAGGGTTTGAGAATTATTTCTTCACTAAGTGATTCATCATGTTTTGGTGAAGGTTCCTCAAGAAATATGTTGACTGCATCATGCCACCTTTCTTTTATTTATGATGAAATGCCATCGAGGATGTCATCTTTTGTGTGTCTGAAAAGTTGTAGTCACTTTGATGTACGTGTCAGGAGGTGTTGAAACCATTTGGTCATCCTGAGTACCAAAAAGAGGTTCAATAGTAACTATAAGACACATATGGGTGTTTGGAGTAATATAGCCTAGTCCTTTGGTAGTCTTGTTTCCTCTTCTAGGAATGTAAGCACATCCCTAGGGTGGATTCCATAGATTTTTGAGAAAATGAATTTTTTTTATTTATGAATGTTTATAGCTAGATTTGTTGATTATCTGATGAATTTAGTCTAAGAAATATTTAGGCATAACTACCGATTGATAATCATCATCATCTACTAGATCTTTAGTCTCTAGAATTTCATGTATGCTTAGGGTACAATAGATCACCTTACAAAAGAGTATTTCTTTTTCTCTTTTTTGCCATGGAGGAATGTAGAAAGTCAGTAGTTCTTCCACAATATTGATGCTTAGCTCATCTAATGGCTTAATTAAGCCATTTGAAATTTTAGTGATAAAGAAAGTATTTTCTATTTGACCTCTATCGTCATCTTCATCAGAAGTATAACCACCCAGGCATACTTATGAGGCTTTTTCATTTGAAGAGGCTGGGTCAAAATTGCTTCCTAAGTGAGGAGGAGCCAAGATCAAGTTAGTAATTCTTTGTTTTACTTGACTGATAGAAGCATACCCCCTTTCAATGTCTGATCTCTTATAATATTTTACATCATCATAATGTACCTCATGAACGTCAAAAAGATGTACATCTCCATTAATTCAACACTCTTCACTATCCTTGAGGTATTTAAAATATTAGTATAGGATTGATGACACTACTTTATTTTCATAGAGCTACAACCTCTCTAGTAGCGCTTTGTACGATGTATCAGTATCAATCACATAGAATTTAGTATCTATCATCAATTCACTTATTTCAGAGGAATAGTTATAGCTCCCAGAGCTCTTTGATTATTTTGATTAAATCCTTGTTTGGTAATAATCTCGAACGATAAGTGGCACACATCCAATATTAGAGCTCTTAGGGTTCAGAGAGTCATCAAATTGACTAAGGAGCCTAGGACAATAAGGATGTAGTTGATCTTGATCCCATTGCTATTCTCTATAACATATAATGACCTATTATGATTTGTTATTCCAAGTAGTAGGTCATCATTTGTGAAGGTAATGGTGGGAGTTTGGCGTGTATACAAGGACTCCTTCATCTTCTTTTAGCCAAGTATGCTTGATAGTTGGCTAGATTTTGCAAGATATGTACTAGTGTATCCCTAAGTTCTTATGACATTATCAAGGCATCAAATACACCCGGCATAGCAGGGATTTTCTTGAGGTGGGCTACTATGTTATATTATACCATTTTGAATGTAGGTTCAGCTTGCGAAGGCTCAATGGCCTCATGTATCTGAATTTTCTTGTCCTTATCCATTGGGATATACTTATCCTCAGGCATTAGAACTTGTCTCGGAGGTAACACCTTTCCACCCCAGAGTTGTATCTGATTTGCTCTCCTCAGTTAAAATTTGACATCATGAGACCAATAAGGTTCATCTTCAAAATTAATCCCAAGACTAATCATGCTGCAAGAAGTAGAAAATTCTTACCTCCAGTCAATACTTCCTTGAATATTGTTGGAGGATGCGATTGGCTGATAATAATCCCATTCAACATCAAAATTAGACACATGGGGTTTCCTTATAGAGAGGTCTTCAGAAACTTTCTAGATGAATCCTTCTATTTTGTTTGCTAACATAACCTTCCTTCAAGACTATAGGAGGGGGTGTGGTGTGCACAGAAAGAGGGAATGAGCTTTGGCATTTGGCATTAGCTCATTTGATCCTTTCCCAAAATGCCTACTTCTTCTTTTGGCGTTTATTGGTGTATGGCCTTCTGAGGTGGTCATAAAGTTATTCTGAATCAAATATAGAGTCATATTCATCGTTCGTGCCTTGTATACATAACTCTTCTAAAGTTGGTAAAGCACATTTTTCTATAGGTTTTAAGATTGGGATTTCACCGAACCTGGTGGGTTGAGTAGTTTTTGCTTGATTGCTCGATGGAGGCTAGGATGGTAGTCTATCAGCACTCACCTCAAACATATGAGTCACCATGTGATAAGATGTCATAGACTTAGATAACTCTCTTCAATCGTGTTTAGCTTTCTTGACCCGTCTTTGGAGTAGGTGGCATGAATAGTCATCCTCATCCCAAGTAGGGTTAGTAGATGGTGTCCTACCACTCCTATAAGGTCTTTTGTATGACTTTGTCTTCTCTGCTAGGATCTTTTCCATCCTCTCAACTTCTTCACAGAGCATAGTAGTCATATTTATCATACTTTTCATGTGAGCAATCATAGCCTGCATGTATTTATTCAATATTTGCATTTGCCCCTTGACAAACCTCATGTTAGTTGTAACTAGCTCTTTCACAGTATCTAGCTATAATTTGAGCATGTCATAGCCATGCTCATGGGCAAACTACTCTCGAAGATAGTTATCTCGAAAGTAACTATTGGAGACCTATGGGATCTCTCATTTCATCAATGTCATCCCCAACAAATCTATTCACCTCTTCTTGCCTTGCATCCTAAATTTCTTCATCATTAAAGTAATAGGGTAGAGATTAGCTTGGTTATAAACCTCCAATCGTAAATATGGCGGAGCATGTTGCCACCAGGTGTTCACTTTCTTCATTTCCTATCAGGATTTTCTAGTAAAGCTTTGAGTTTTTCAGGAAAAAATTCTTGAGTTACTTGGTTTCTTTCTCCTTAAACATATTCATCCAGAGCATCGATATATTCTTGAATGACTAATTTCTTGACATCATATTCGTCTAGCTGAACCAATTTTTTCTTCTTACTTCTATTCTTCTTCTTATTGATGCTTCAAGTAGGTAAGGCAATTTATTCTGACGAAGCTTTCTTTATCACCATGCCAGGCTCCGCAGGATTTTTGTTATCTTCTTCATTAGTGTCTTTAACCTTTTTAAAATGCAAACATTTTGTAAGTGCCTTTGTTTAGGGGTATATTGTGCTTCTTTCCCAAAGAGGATTTCAATAAGTGATTCATGATTCTTGAACACAATAATATAATTGATATGCTTAGTGGGTTTTTCCAATAGGGTGGCTTTCGAAAGAGTCAGCTTACCTTCCTGGTATTACTTCTAGACCCAATCTTTGAACACATAGCAACCTTCAATGGTATGTCCCAAGACTCTATGATAAGGGTAATAATTTGGGTGATCTATTTTGTTAGCCTCGCCTGACCTCTTAGATTTTGGCAATTGGAGGCCAAGCTTTAGTACATCTTGAAAGATTTTAGCTGCTCTTCCTCTTTTTAAGGAGTATTTCTTTCTGAGCCTTTGCTGGAGGTCATTGGACTATTTCACTTCCTCATCTCCTCCAAATACTGGTGGCTTTTGAGGATCACCCTTATTCATCATAGGTTTTGGAGGTTTTTTTTCTTAGTTGCTGCGAAAGTAACCCTCACAATTTTGAAAGACTATCCACGTCTTATCTTATTTTTTTCTAGTCTGAAGCCTTGTAAACTAGATAAGGTTGGTAGGCTAATTTTTCCTAACTACTTGACTTACATGATGATGTCTTGAAAGGTATCGATAGAAGAAGTACTTACATAAGGTGTCATTCATTCTGCCCTTATATTACTGAGGACTAATTTTACTGTCTCAAATTAGCTCATGGATTATTCACACTTAATACTAAGATTTTTCCACCATGTGATATAGTCCAAAATTGACTCACTATCACATTTCGATGTCGAGATAAGATCTGCAATCATCACTTTATCACTAACTCTTATGAACCTAATTTGGAAAGCCTCTTTCATTTGTACCCAAGTCTATATGGATTCTAGTTGCATGCTAGCATATCACTCGAATGCTACTCCTATCAAACTTACTGAAAATTAGCATAGTAAAAATGATCGATTATTACTTGAAATGAGCTTGTGCTGTTCAGGATTGCCCAAGCTATTGAATTGTTTGAAATTATGTACCATATAACTTTTGAGATATGACACTTAGTTGTGATGACTAGGGTAAGGTTTGTTAGCATTATTTACCTTGTCCGTCTCACTTTCTTGTCTCAATTGTGTAGCTACTATTTATTGTATCTACTATTGTATGCATGTTGGGAGTTCCATGTGGTTAGGGATCCCTAAAATCGGGGATTAGATATCCCTTACTAGAAGAGGTGCTTGTGAAGGACCTATATTTTCGTGGACCTCTTCTACAAGAGATGCGCCTTCTGTTGCCTCTGCTATTTGAGATGGCTATTGATATCACTCCAACTTATTGATCTTCTGGTGCATTTGTAGCATCATTTCTATCAAATCCATGATTTTCTTTTGAGCTTCATCTTTCTCTTTATTTTGTTGCTTTAACTATTCTTGTAATGCTTCTATGGGCACTTATTGATTAGAACTTTTAATTTTGACCAAGGCTTCTGTCAGAATATGATAGTTTCACTTCTGAGAATGAAGGCTAAACTCTAATTTGAGGCTAACTTCTCCTATCAGTTGAGTTGTCTCATTCAAGAGTCTACTCATGGAGTGTATTGCCGCACCTTCTCTTCGACGTGGTAGCAAGGAATGGTCCACAAAGGCTCTCTCCTCTTGGATTTTTTTATTAGTAAACCTCACTCAGACAACCTTCTTTTGGCATTTAGTGGGCTGGAGTGTAGGTTCATGGTCTCTTCTAGAGTTATGGTGAGAAATAACTCTAATAGTGTGGGTGATCTCCTTTTGTGAGCCCTTGTACTGGTTGTAACTTTGCGGTGACACTTGTATTTTTGTTTGGAGATTCACCTTTTTGCCACTATTTTAAGATAAGATTGTGCCCCCTGTGACTTATTCTTACCCTTCTCTAAATTGCTTAATGGAGTAAAAAAATTAGCAGTAGGGATGGTAATGACTGACTTTGTTTGAGAAGTAACTTTTCAAGTCAACTAAAAATTTTAATAGCTTTTCCTTTATTTGTGACAGCCAATATAGGCCCTTTTTCATCAATGCTTGTGTTTGGATTTGCTTTTGATTGTCCCCTATGGGGACCTAGATGAAGGTGACTGAAGACTGAGATTCATTTCGGTCCTAGCCTTTGAAAGGCTGACATCTTTATTGATTGAGGTATGACTTCTGCCTCTTTATCTGAATAGCTCTTCTCATTAAGAATGATGACATTGGACCTTCTTTTCCTTAATAGAAGGAGAGAAACATACTAGTCCTACATGTCAACCACTTTAGCTAGTGCAATAGTAGATGCCCTCTTGAACTAGATGAACTTAGAGATAGTCTCAAACTTGATCTAAATTTCAACTGGTTCTATAGTGACCATTGATTGAGGTAATTGCATGATTGAAGCTATCCCTAGGATGATGGTGTATCTCAGAGTAGCAAAGAGCTCAAGGAGTGACCTCAAATCACAAATCAAAATTTATTTTAATTTGTAAATATGCTATCAGGTATAATGGGAATATGACTTCTAACAGGTGTAAACCCTTATTATTAATTATCCCGATAATTATCAAAAACCTCCTAAAGTAAAAAACCTAGTTAATAAAATAGATACATAAAAGAAAGAAAAGAAGAAAGTACTATTTGATTAATTTTAAAAAGATGATATATGGTTTAAGTAAGGGTGTACCTTCACTTTATAATGAAGTTCATCATAATATTATAGAAAATATGAAAAAATAAAGAAAACAAAAGAGAAAAAAAGGAGAAGAAACTTTAATGTGTGTTACTACTTCGCTCCCCCTGCATTGAACCACATAACATATGACTTGAACCATGGAAAGGAATGGGAGAAGTTTGAAATATTTCTATTAGGTTTATGCTTTGGCTATAATTTCTTTGGCTCTATTAAAGTATTCTCATACCCAATAAGGCATAGGTGATAACCTCATTTGGATTAGAGTGTATTTGCTAGCTATATGGCATTGGTGATAATTCCATTTAGGTTGGAGTATTTTCTTTTGGTGATAAGGCATAGACATCAACTTTATTAGTTTTGAGTAGCGTCACCAACAGCTTGTAAGGTTGGGTATAGCTTGAAGATACGTTATCAACTACTTTGGGGTTGGCTAGCTTGAAGGGCACATCGTCAATTGTTTGTGAGATTGACTAACTTAAAAGAGCGCATCATCAACTACTTGTGGGGTTGACTATCTTGAAGAGTGCAACACAAGCTACTTCTTGGGCTGAATAGCTTGAAGGTCGTATCATCAACTGCTTATGGGGTTGACTAGCTTGAAGAATGTATTTCTAGCAACTTCTAGAGCTAGCTAGCTTAAAGAGCATATTGCCAGTTGCTTCTGGGGTTGGCTAGCTTAAAGGGTGCATTGCCAATTGCTTTTGGGGCTGGCTAATTTGAAGAGTGCATCATCAGCTGCTTCTGGGGTTGGCTAGCTTGAAGAATGCATCACCAGCTACTTCTGCAGTTGGCTACCTTGAAGTGTGGCTAATAACCTTAGATGTGTTATTGGTTAATGTCATTGACTTTGTAGCATTACCGATGGCTTAGGGGGTCAAACATAGCTTTGAAGTGTGGCCAATATCCTTGAGTGTATTGGCAATTAACTTCTTTGATTGATAGCATCATCAATGACTTATTGAGTTGGGTATAGTTTTGAAGTGTGACTAGTAACCTAAAGTATATTGGCAATTAACTTTCTTGATTTGGCAACGTTACCAATAGCTTAGGGGGGGTCGGGTATAGCTTGAAGTGTTGCTAAGTGCTTTTGTAGCACACCTAACAAAACTTAGTTTGACCTATTTACTTCTTATTCAAGGTAATTATAGTTCAGATCAGGGTGGTAACATCACCTTTTGTTCATGGCCTTAGAGTATTGTTGAGGGTTCAGTACACCTAATGAGGCTTGGTTTACCTATTTAGTTTGGGTCTGAGTTTGATGTTATTTTTCTTGAATTGAGTTTGACCTTGTGTTGGATCTTTATCAAGTCTAATTTTGCATTTTGATAGACTTCGGTTCAAGTTCAAGTCAATTTGGTTCAACTTAATTTCATTTCAGGCTTAGCCTAGCCTGGTTCTAATTTGACTTTGAGTTTGTTTTTTTAGTTTGGACTTGATTTGGATTTGATTTGAGCTTAGTTTAATCTTGATTGAATTTAATTTAGATTTGAACTCAATTTGATTTTCAATTGACTCAACTTAAACTTGATTAGAGTTGAGTTTGAGTTAGTATTAACTCAATTTGGATTTTTCTTTGAAATCCATTTAGTTCCATTTAAGCCAGCTTGACCTTTAACCATTTATTTTGACTAAGTTGCTTTAGCTTAATTAATTTCATTTGAGGGTCCTTGACTGTTTATAATGATTTTAGATGGAGCCATAGTCCAACCTCAAATGTGCAAACTCAAAGGTTAGCTTAGTTTGTAAGCATGAAAGCTGACTTAGTGTGAACTCGAGGGCTAACTAGGTGTGAGTCTGAATACTGACTAAGATGTGAGCCCAAAAGCTGGCTAGATGCAAGCTCGAAGGTTGGCTAAGTGCGAGCCCGAAGGCTGACTGAGTGTGAGCTCGAAGGTTGGCTTGGATGCAAACTCGAATGTTAGCTGAGTGTGAGCTTGAAAGCTAGCTAAGATGCAAACTGAAAAGGTAGTTGAATGCGAGCTCGAAGATTGGCTGAGTGTGACCCTAGAGGCTAGCTTGGATGCGAGCTGAAGGCTAGTTTAGATGTGAGCTCGAAAGCTAGTTGAGTACGAGTTCAAAGGCTAGCTTGGATATGAACCCGAAGGATAGCTGAGTGCAAGCATGAAGGCTAGTTTAGATGCAAGTCCAAAGGCTGGCTAAGTTGTGAGCTCGAAAGCTAGCTTGGATGCAAGCTTGAAGGTTGGTTAAGTGCGAGCCTAAAGGTTAGCTGAGTGCAAGACTGAAGGCTAGCTTGAATGCGAGTTCGAAGACTGGTTAAGTGTGAGTCCAAAGGCTAATTAAGTATGAGCTTGAAGGCTAGCTTGGATGTAAGATTGAAGGCTAATTTGGATGTGAGCATGAAGACTGACTTAGTGTGAGCCTGAAGGCTAGCTTAGATGTGAGCCTGAAGGCTGACTAAGTTATGAGCCTAAAGATTGGCTAAAATATGATTTTGAAGGCTGAGTAAGTGTGAACCCAAAAATTGGCTAAGTGTGAGCCCAAAGATTGGCTTAGATCAAGCTTGAAAGCTGGCTGAGGATGCAAGCCAGAAGGCTGGCTGAGGATGTGAGTCTGAAGGTTGGCCAAAGATGCAAGTTCAAAGGTTGGCTAAAGATACGAGCCTAAAAGCTAGCTGAGCGCAAGCCTGAGGTTTACTAGATGAAAGCCTAAAGTCTGGCTAAAATGTGAGCTAGAAGGCTGGCTGGGTGCGAGCCTGAAAGTTGGCTAAGTGTGAACTTAAAGACTAGCTTGGATGCTAGCCTGAAGATTGGCTGAGAATGCGAGCTCGAAGGTTAGTTGAGTACGAACCCGAAGGCTGACTAAGGATGAGCCCAAAGGTTGGCTAAGATTCAAGTTTGAGGGCTGCCTTAGGTGTGAGCCCAAAGGTTGGTTAAGTGTGAGACCAAAGTCTACCTAAGCACGAGTCTAAAACAGACTGAATGTGAGCTCGAAGGCTAGTTTAGTGTGAGCCGAAAAGCTAGTTTTGATGCGAGCCCAAGGTTGGCTAAATGCGAGCCCAAAGACTGACTAAGAATGAGTTCGAAAGCTGTCTTAGTGTGAGCTTGAAAGCTATCTTGGATGTGAGCCTGAGGGTTGCCTGAGTGTAAATCCAAAGGTTGGCTAGAACGTTAACCCGAGGGTTGGCTAAGTGCAAGCTTGAATGTTGGCTAAGGCTGATTGAGTGTGAGCCTAAAGATTGACTTGGATGCGAGCCGTAAGGCTGGCTGGATATGAGTCTGAATGCTGGTTGAGTGTGATCCTAAAGATTAGCTGAGCATGAACCCAAAGGCTAGTTAGGATGCGAGCTTGAGAACTAACTAAAGTGTGAGACCAAAGACTGATTTGGATATGAGCCTCAATGTTGATTAAGTGCAAACCCAAAAACTGGCTAAATGTGAGTCTGAAGGCTAACTTGAATGCGAGTCCGAAAATTAGCTAAGTACGAGCCCGAAGGCTGACCTGGATGCGAGCTTGAAGACTGGTTGAGTTATGAGGATCCGCCATCTTCGACGGACCACGAGTGGCCCCAGACAATGTCATAGGTTCACCGTTTTCGAAGGATCACGAGTGGCTGTAGAACCCTTTTTTTCCTACAAAAGTTTTCCTTTTTTTATCAATAATTTTTTTCTTTTTTCTTTATATTTTTCTTACTCACCCTTCTCTACCTCTTTTACAGCTAGCATAAAAAAACTTCTTTTATCATTTTTTTCTCATAATTTTTCTCTTTCCATATGCAACAACCTTTTTTTTTTGACTTTTTCCTTAGCTTTTCTCCTCTTCTTTCCAAATTTTTCTTCCTCAACAGTTCCAAGCTTTCTTACCCCTTTTTTCCTCTCACTTGTGCTATCTTTGCCCTCTTTTTTATATATTTTTTTTCTAGCACAAAGCTGATAACAATCTTCAAAAAAAAAAAATTTTTTTACATATTTAATTTAAAATTTAAGATTTAAGATTTAGGATTTAATGCCACTAAACCATTCTCAACCAAAACTCAGATCAAACTTCTTGGTCCCTGGGTCTTCTTCGGATTCGAGGCTGGCCAGATCTGGCTCTCACAAGTAACGGCAAGATGCACAGCGAGACGCAGGAGACGGCCAAGGAAGGGCACCTCGATTGGGATGTCGCAACGGTGTTGACATCTTCAGGCGCTTTGGGAAAGTAATGCAGTAGCAAGAGCACTAGAGACGGCGGAACGGCCGAAGTTCATGGCTATGGTGAGCAGCAGCAAGGGGAAGGTGCAAGCCGGAGCTCCAGTCGATGGTGCCAGGCGAGCAGCTTGCGGAGGCGGAGACCAGGACCGGCAGATCTCTAGCAAGGCTGCGGTGGCGGTGCAGAGCACAGGCGGCTGAGCTTAGGCAGTTGCAGAGGTGATAACTTGAGGTGCAAGCCGGCTGTGGGCCACCGGAAGCAGCGGCTGAGTTGTAAGCATGGTTTACGGTTTCGGTTTCAGTTTCGATTTCGGGACCAACCAAACTGATACGTTTCGGCCGTTTTGGCCGTTTCGATTTCAGTTTCGGCCATTTCGGTTTCGGTCGAAAGAATTTTTTAAATTATTAATTGGGCGTTGACCAGAGTTTAACTATATTTTGATTGTGCTTTGACTTCAAATTAAAAATACGATAAAATATTAG
The DNA here is from genome assembly GCA_005019695.1 of Trichopus zeylanicus subsp. travancoricus. Lineage (NCBI taxonomy): Eukaryota > Viridiplantae > Streptophyta > Magnoliopsida > Dioscoreales > Dioscoreaceae > Trichopus > Trichopus zeylanicus. The sequence continues at coordinate 695,730 of RXID01022284.1, read as the reverse complement.
AAAAAATTTCAAAAAATTTGAAAAATTATGAATGAATTTATACTTAATTTTACAATAATTTCAAATATTATTTAATCTAATTAAAATTAATTTTGATAGTTAGTCACTGATATTGTCTACTTTTAATATATATTATTGTATTAAAAAAACATACAAGAAATGGTATGAATATGATTAAAATTTAAAAATTAACATAAGCAATGCACGCGCCGCGCTGCGGTCTCCCCGCACACGCCGAGCTCGCCCCGTGCATGCTGCGGTCTCCCTGCGCGCGCTGAGCTCGCCCCACGCGCGCTACACTCGCCATGCACGCGCCGAGCTCACCGCCGATGGCCTGCACTCCCTGCAGCATACCCGCGCGCCCTGCGGCTGCCCCGACCGCCCTGTGCCCGCCCCATGCGGCCTGCCGGCCGCCCGAGCACGCCGCCCTCGCCCGCAATCGCCTGCAGTGCATGGCCCTCGCCCCCCCTTGCCCTCAGTCGCCCGCAGCCGCCCCGAGCCCGCCGCCCTCGCCCGCAGCCACCACCCTCTCTACTGCGGCACCGAAATCCTAAACTGAAACGTTATTTAGGGTGTCGGCGCGGGTTCGGCCGAAACCGAAACATTTCGGTTTCGGCTGAAACAACGAACCGTGGTTGTAAGGCAACCAAGGAGCTGTCGTGGCTACATGGAGGTGCAAAAGTGAATGGTTCGGATGGCCTGGCAGCAGCTTGCAGTTTGGGGAAGTTGTGGTGGGGCATGGAGCTGTAGGTGGCGAGACAGCCTGGTAGCAACCTGTAGCTAGGAGAAATTGCGATGGGGTATGGAGGCGAAAGCTAGGGAGCACTGGGGAGGCAATTCACAGCTCGTGCAATAGGCAGTGGAAACACAATGTTGATGGTAGCTAGGATCGCCAGGACTAGCAAAAGTAGCAGTGAAGCAGCCTAGTGCAAAGGCACAAATGCGCGTAAGGAGGAGAGCAGCCGGTGGTGGCCTGTAGCTTGGCGATACTGCGTGGTTAGGCATGGAGGCATGGTGCGAGTAGAGTGGGCACCTCACTAAGAAGCGAAGGAGCTTGACCCGACAAGAGAGAGAGAACAAGAAGGGAACTAAAAATTAAAATAAAGGTCAAGAACCTTGTCCTTTTTGTCTTTTCTTTGACTTGTCCATCTTGCTTAAGTCATGATCTCCTTCTCTTCATCTTTGATCTCTTCTATTTTTGATTTGTAGGTTTTATAGGCTCATGAAAAAATAAAATTAAGTTAGAAATCAATTTTTTAATATTTAAAATTTTGAATAATAGACATAAATGTAGACAAATATGAATAGAATTTATTTAGAATTTGAATAAGTCTACAAAAAGATATGTGTAAATATATTTATTGTAGATAATAATGTTTTGAATGTTGTACTCATCCTAAATATTAAAATTATATAGAGAATATTTACAAATTTTTTTCAAAAATTGGATTAAATTATAAATTATAATTTTTAGGAGATTTTTCTGTAAAAAACTTATTTATAAAATTTTAAAACTTTCAAGATCTTTTTTTAAAAAAATGAGGGCTTATTCACAAATAAAAAATTTTGAGGGGCTTATTTGCAAAAAGACAAAATTTCAGGGATTTATTTATAAATAAAAAATTTTGGAGGAGTTTATTTATAAATTTTGAATTTTGTATGGACTAAATCATAATTATCAATTCTTTAAGGGGGTTTATTTACAAATCCTAACCTTTACAGGACTAATTTGTGCTTTTAGGATTTTATTGAAATTTTTGCGAAATTTGTTATTCTAAGACCTATTTGTAAGAAAAATCTTGCAAGAGATTCATTTATGATGATTTATTTAATTCAGAGATCTATTTATAAAACTCTTGTATTTTGTCATTTGGGCTCAGTTTTGATCCAAAAATCTAACCCGCTTGGCCCATTTAGTTTTGGCCTATCTAGAGTCCAAATTTTTCAATGATTTGAGCTCAATTTTCGATCAAATTCAGGTGCGATTTAAGTTTGATCAAGTCACACATTTGAATTATAATTTAGTGATATATAAATTTTAATCTTAATCATATTTAAATCAAATTTTGATTGTGGCAAAAATCGCCTCAAACAAATAATCGAATTCTAGACGAATTTGTCACATGCTTGCACCCTTACAAGGTAGGCTCACTTGTAGGCTATTCCCTCCTTACTTGGGACTACTTGTTGGTGGTGCCACTGCCCAAGAACCTATTCTTGTTTGTTTCCCACAATCACACTCTCTATTGGAACCTATGTTTACTGTTGCACCCCATTTGCAAGCTCCCTAGATAGCTCCATCGAACTATAGCCTCTGCCTCTAGTATGCTATCCTAAGGGTTTGGGTGCTCGAGCCCTTAAGTTCCATCACTCGAACCTCCACACCTCCATCGCGACCCTCATAGGAATGACCCCTTCTCCTTCCTCCATCCCATGCACCACTCACATTAGGCCATGGTTAACATCCAGCCACCTATAGGGTAGCTTCGCACCCTGCTGTTGGGCTTGCTCCCTCTATTAACTTTCTTGTGCTCTGTCGCCAAACCAAAGAGGTCCACCCTATTTCCTTCTTTGTTGATAGCCTCCATAGTGCCCCAGCCATGTGCTTCGACGAACATGCCATCACTACTCCATTGTCGATGGTCAGATTCGGCTAGATCTGGCCTAGAAGACAATGAAAAAAATGCTAGAGAAGAGCTTAGTCAAGCCATGAAAGTAGAGAAGAAAAATGGTAGGGAAGGAGGAAGAAGAAGATAAATAAAAGAATAAAAGAAAAGAAAAAAAAAAGGAGATGAGCTCCAGCTATTGAAAAAAGGAAAAAAAAGAGAAAGGAAATAAGAAAAAAGAAGAGCAAAGAGAAAAAAGAAAAAAGAAAAAAGAAAAAAAGAAAAAGATAGAAAAAATAGGTGTCTTCATTCACCTCATTTGCCTCTACTAATTTAGGGCTAATATGTGGGCTCGATCAAATGTCATTCAATTTAGGACTAAGCTGCAAACTCACTCGAAAGTCAATTCAACTTAGAACTAGCTTGTGAGCATGTCCATAAATTATTTGACATATTTCTAGCCTACAGGCTTACCTTAAAACTAATTCAATCTAAAAATAGTTTGCGGGCTTGCCCAAATATCATTTGACTTAAGGCCATCCTGTAGGCTTGATTGAAAGTTAATCGATTTTGAGCCAGCCTAGGGCTCACTTGAAAGCTAATCTGACTCAAATCCAAATTAAATCAGTTTAGATCCCAAATCAGGCCCAGTCTGACTAAACTAATACCAAATTGATCTAGATCTAAACCTAATAATGTTAAATTAGGTTTGCACTAAGCCAAATCAGGAAGTTTGAACTTGAAACAAAACCAGAACTAGGTTAAACCTAAACTAAATCAGGTTTAAATCTAAACCAAAAGTAAATTAGGTCCAAACATGAATCAAAATCAGAATCAGGTCTAAATTCAAATCAAAATCAACTCAAGTCCAAACCTCAATTAAAACTAAATCAAGTTAAACTTGAACTAAAAGCAAATCGAACATGAATCACAATTAGGTTTAAACTCGAACCAAAACCACCTTAGGTGCAAATCTAAATCAAGATAAATTAGGTTAAAGCTAAACCAGAACTGAGTCAAATTCAAATCATAATTAAGTCCAAATTTGAACTGAAACCATGGTGAGCTTGAACCAAGTTAAGTTCAAACATGAACCAGAGCCAAATCAGGTCCAAGTCATAAACCAAAATCTGAACTAACTGGTTTCACACAAGGTCCAACGTGGTTTGAATCCTAACTGGACATGGGTTGAACACAAACCCATATGGATCTTGTTTGAGTTAATTTTGACCTAAAATTAAATTTAATCAAATTCAGTCAAATATATAATTGAATGCGAATGAATTGTACTCCAAATATGGGCCATAAATGGCCCGAAATCATGATCAAATTTGACTAAAAATTGTGTTAAATTCGGACTTGAATTGTTGGAAAATTCGGATTTAAATTAAAGAGAGCCGATTGAGCCAGATATTCGGACCTCAACCTCATCTCCAAGATCCACCCTTCACCTCCAAATCCATCACCTAGCCTCACCCGAGACTTCAATTCTACCACCGGAGATTTGCCTCGCCCACCCGGCCTATACTGGTGCCACTTCCACACTCGAGCACCACCCTCTTGCTCCGCACACTACCAAGCCCTACCATCCCTTCTTGGAGTCATCTACCACCTATTGATGGCTGGATCTAGCCGGATCCAACCAAGCTTCGGTTGGATCCAACTGTGGATTCAAAGAGAAGAAGCTCACACCATTCAGCCCCACCATCCATTCGCTACACCCCGTCTTTTTGCCTCGTTGCTAGGAAGAATGGCCAAATCGGGCCTCGAATCATCAAATCCGACTAGAGAGAAGGTTGGGTCACCATGGCCCAGTGGAGTTCAAGAGAAAGAAGGGTTAGGGCATGGGAGAGAAGTAGGAGAAGTGAAGAGACAAAGAAAAGAAAAGGAAAAAAGTTGCTAAAAAATAACAAAAGAGTTTGGTTGGCAACACCTTGCCTCAATTTTTTTGCACCAGCACTACAATGGTCACCCATGGTCCTTTGTCATGTTAATGAATTTCATCAACACTACAGCCACCCGTGGCCCCACGAAAGAGGTGAACCGCCATCACTCCAAGCCAACCTTCTGGCTCACATCCAAGTTAACCTTCGGGCTCATACAAATCTAACCTCTGGGCTTGCACTTAAACAACCTTTGGGCTCAGATCCAGCTAGCCTTCAGGCTTGCATTTAGCCAATATTTGGGCTCACTCCTCAGCCAGCCTTCAGACTCACACTTAGTCAGCCTTCGGATTCTCACTTAACCAACTTTTGATCTCGCACTTAGCTAGCCTTCGGGCTCACATCTAGTTAGCCTTCAGACTTACACTTAACTAACCTTTGGGCTCACATCTAACCAAACTTTGGGCTCACACTCAGTCAGTCTTTCAGCTTGCATCTTACTTAGCCTGTAGGCTTGCATCTTAGCTAGCCTTTGGGCTTGCATGCAAACCAACTTTTAAGCTCACGCTCAACCAGTCTTTAGGCACATACTTAGCCAGCCTTCAGGTTTGCATCCAAGCTAGTTTTTGAGCTTGCACCTCAGTTAGGCTTGGGATTGCATCCAAGCTAGTCTTCGAGCTCACACCTCAGCCAGCCTTGGGGTTCGTACCCTAGCCAGCTTTTAAGTTAATAAGCAAAGCCTTCTTCGAGTTCGCAAATTTAAGGCCATGCCATGGATTTATCTAAAATTATTGTAAATAGCCAAGGACTCTCAAATCATATTAATTAATATGAAGTAACTCAATCACAACAAGTAAAGAAAGGCCAAGTTGGCTCAGATGGACCTAAATTGATCACACAAATAAATTAAACCCAAATTAAGTTGGACTTAAGGTCTAGGTTGGGTTAATCCAAATCAAATTAGTTTAGACCCAACCCTAACCAGGTCCAAGTTGGGTCAATTTGAAGTCTAGTTAAATCACAATTGAACTAAACTCAAAGTTAAACTAGAATCAAGTTAGAGTGAGTCTAAACTAAAATCAAGTTGAACTAAATTGACTTGAGAATGAATTGAAGTCCATTAAGACGAAAATCAAAACTCGATAAAGTTCCAACACGAGGTCAAACTTGACCCGAACCAAATGAAATCAAACTTGAACCAAAATCTAATCCTGAACATTAAACTAAATCAAATTAGATTCAAATCAGAATTAGTATTACTCCAACTAGAGTCAATGATTAGTATTTAATGAATGTTCTTTTGAAAATTGATACTAACCTTGGTGGATTGAATTCATTACTAAACATTCGGTGATTTTGATATCTCCAATGGTTCCCCTGGTCAAGCTATACAATGTTGATAAGAATTCGATCACCAAAAATTCAGAAAATAGGAAGACTAGAATATATCACTATCTTCTAAGAAGAACTTAGTGAATTATAATTCAATCAAGTTTTAAATATCAAGCTGAATCAATTTCAAATTCAAATCAAAGTTGAGTATTGAACTGATTTTGAACCAAACTCAGACCGGAACTATAATAGTATTGATATAATTAAATAGGGTCAAACCAACCACTAGGTATGCTGAACCTTCGGCAATACTCTGAGGCTATGAACAAAAGGTGATTTTACCATCCTGACCTAAACCAAAATTAATTCGAATAGAACTAAATAAGGTTAAATTGAGTCTCGCTCTATGCTACAAAAATCTTTAGTAATACTTCAAAGCTATACCCAACTCCCTAAGCCATTGGTGATGCTACAAAACTAAAGAAATTGATTGCCAATACATTCAAAGCTTTGGCCACACTTCAAATCTAGACCCAACCCCTTAAGCCATTGGTGACACTATCAAATCAAAGAAGTTAAATACCAATATGCTCAAAGCCATTGGCATACTTCAAGCTAGTTAACCTTACAAACAGTTGATAATGTAGCCATCAAAGCTAGTCAACCCACAAGAAGTTGATGATGTAGCCCTCAAAGCTAGTTAACTCACAAGTAGTTGATGATGTAGTCTTCAAGCTAGTCAACCCTAGAAGTAGTTGGCGATGCGCTCTTCAAACTAGTCAACTCCAAAAGCAGTAGATGACATGCCCTTAAGGTAGTCAATGCTTGAAGCAGTTGATAATGCATCCTTCAAGGTAGTGAACCCTTGAAGTAGTTAATGACACACTTTTCAAGCTAATTAATCTCAAAAGTAGTTAGTGACGCACTCTTTAAGCTAGTCAACTGTAGAAGCAATTGACGACACAACCTTAAGCTAATTAACCCTTAAAGCAGTTGATGATGTACTCTTTAAGCTAGTCAACATTTGAAGTAGTTGATGATGCACCCTTCAAGCTAATCAACCCTTGAAACAGTTAATGATGTACCCTTCAAGCTAGCCAACCTCAAAAACAGTTGGTGATGTACCTTCAAATTAGTCAACCCTAAAAGCAATTAACAACATGCCTCTCAAGCTGCTCAATCTTAGAAGCAATTAATGATGCACTCCTCAAGTTAGTTAACCCTAAAAAGCAATTAACAATATTATTTTCAAAGGTATACCCAACCCTATAAACTATTGGTGATGCCACCAAACCAAATAAAGTTACTATCAATACTCAAAGCTATTGGAAACACGTCAAACCTCTTCCCTTTCATGTTCCATCAGACGATGCCAACAACATCCACCAAAGACCGAGTTAATCTAAGTCAGACACCATATAGTCCAACGTAGGAGAGTAGGACAATGACACATATCAGAGCTTCTTCTCCACTCATTCTTTCTCTTTTCCTTTCTTCATTTAGTTCATATTTTTTATATTTTTATGTTGAAATTTATTGTAAAGTGAGGTCATACCCTTTCTTAAGCCATATATTATTTCTTAAAATCAATCAAATATTTTTTTCTTTTCTTTTTATGTCTCTATTTTATTATCTACGTTTATTACTTTAGGAGGTTCTTGACAATTATTGGGGTAATTAACAATTGAGACTTGTGCCTGTTGGAAGTCAATATTTTTATAACACCTAAAGTGCACATTAAATTAAAATAAACTTGGATTTGTGATTCAAGGTTACTCCTAGAATCTCCATTATCCCATGCCATCGAAATTGATCCCATAAACTCTGGCACGCCCTAGGGATCAAGTTTGACTCAGTCTCAATTTGAAAGTCAATATTTTTATAACACCTAATAGCGCACATTAAATTAAAATAAATTTTAATTAGTGATTCAAGGTTACTCCCAGAATCTCCATTATCCCGTGCCATCAAAATTGATCCCATAAACTCTGGCATGCCCAAGGGACCGAGTCTGACTCAACCTCAATTTGTTAACTTTTTTTTTATTTGTGGTTAACGTGTGTGATGTGAAAACTAAATACATTATGGTACTAGTCAGCCACAAACTCTAGCATGCCCAGTGAGAGTTGACTTCTCCTCCAAGTGTAGGGACCTAGTTAATATGATAGAGATAGTTAATATTTGATATGGGAATTCAACACATGGTCAAACTCGATTCAAACCAAATTATTTGAGTCGATTTTGGTTAAAACTAAATCTGATTAAAATATAGTCAAAATGAAAATCTAAATGCTACTAAAATACAGCTCAAATGTGGTCTAAATTGGACATAAATTTCAATTGAATTTGACTAAAAATTGAGCTTAACTCAGATCTGATTCGTTGAAAAATTTGAGTTCAAGATAGATTCAACCCAAGTGGGCTGAATGAGTCAGATATTTGAATCAAAATTGGAGCCAGATTTTATTAAAAAACTCTAGGCTAAAATGAAGAAAAATAAGAATTTTTCAAATAGATCCCCATATCGAATAAATTTTTACAAAAAGATCCCTAGCTTTATTTTTTCTTACAAATAAATTTTATAAATAAACCCCTCAAATTATAATTTAATTTTTAAAATTCAGGTTTGTAAATAAATTTCTCACAAATTTTATATTAGAAAATAAACTTTTATTCACAAATAAATCCCTAAAATTTCTATTTTTCATAAATAAATCTCTCAAAGATTTTCATTCATAAATAAGTCTAAATTTTATTATTTCATAGATAAAATTTAAAAAAATCTTGAAAGTTTCAAAATTTTTTAAATAAATTTTTTTTATAAGAGACCCTTGAAATTTATAAAATTACAATGTGGCCCAAATTTTTCAAAAAAAAATTATAAATAACCCCTTGTAAATTTAATATCCAAAATAAGAATTTTTTTAGAAAAATTCTCTAATCTATAACAAACTTATCCAATGTCAATAATTACATCTATATTCATTCACAATCATATCTATGATTTAAAATTTTAAATTGAGATTCCATCTAACTCAATCTTTTGAAGTCTTAGATAAACTTTGTTAAGATCAAAAAGAAAAAAAAGAGGATACAGTAGTTGTGAGAAGATCAGAATTTGGGGAGACAATCAGGGTTGGAAAGCTGAAGAAGAAAGCAAGGTAATTTCTACTTTTTATTTTTCTCTTTTACTAATCTTCTTCCCGTTTCTCTTTCTCCTCCGTGGCAGTAGATTCATCTACTAGCTCGTACGGCCATATTGTGCTGTGATGACTCGTACCGCAATGGTGCGTATGGATCTCCGATGGGATTGAGGACAACTACCACAAGCACTGGTCGCTCCTCGGCTCGCTTGAGTATGGCTGTTTGGACCTCCGGTGACCTCACCTGAGTACACCCGACTTCGCCATGTACTATATCCTAGCCACTAGGAACGAGCCCCAAGTCGACCCGCTCACCCCGAGCAAGCCGTGCGTCCACCCCCAACCTTGCTGTACTAGCCAAGTTACTCGAATCCCATCTGCACAACGAGGCCGCCTGCTCCGGGCCTCCTTGCGCCAACCCCATCGCTCCGTCGCCAACTATCCATGGAAGGGGCTTCGGCAAGCTCGCATAGGCGCCGACCTTGTAGTTGCGCCTCACCAGGCCACTCGCCCATGTCCCAGCCTCGCTGTGGACTCCTCGTCGGAGAAGAGGCTATGCCAGCCTTGTCCTTGCTCTGCTCGATCGACCCACACCATGGCTCGTGAGCTCCGGCCTCACCTCACGATCCACTCCACCAATCGCGCTCCTTGCTAGAGGAGACCAGACCTAGCCAAAATTAGCCAAATTTAGCCGTGAATTCGGGAAAGACAAGTTCGAATTGCCGTTGGCCATGAAGGAGGTGACGAAGAGATGTTGAACGAGAGAGCCGACTTCAGCAGGAGGAGGTTTTGTTTAGAAAAAAAAAATATGAAAAAAGGGTTATTGGCCTTTAAAAAACACGAGAAATTTAACCATTGTCAAAAAAATATACAAAAATATGTTGCTTAAAAAAAAATAAGTGCCGCCTCGATTTGCATACTTAGGCCAATCAATTTAAAATCAATACGCCGGTTCATCCAAAAATAAATTAATTTAAAATTAATTTATATGTTCATCCAAAATTTAATTTCTAACATAGAATTAGCCTGCGGATTTGCTCAAAAATAAGTTAATTTAGGACTAATCTGAAAATTAATTTTTGACTTCAGACCAGTTTACGAGCTCGCCTGAAAATTAATTAGTTTAAGCCTAGTTCACGAACTTATCTAAAGGCCAATTCTGACTTAAGGTCAATTTGTGAATTCACTTGAAAATTTAATTAACAAAAATTAGTTTATGGATTCACTTAAAAGTCTAATCGAGTTGCTCAAAAATCAATTAATTTAGGACTAATATGAAAATTAATTTTTGACTTCAGGCCAGCTTACGAGCTCGCCTGAAAGTCAATTAGTTTAAGCCTAGTTCACGGACTTATATGAAGGCCAATTCAGACTTAAGGTCAATTTGTGAATTCACTTGAAAATTTAATTAACTAAAATTAGCCTATGGATTCACTTAAAAGTCTAATCGATTAAAAGTTAGTTAACGAACCTACCTAAAAATCTAATCAATTAAATATTGACTCGTGGACTCTTTTGAAAGTCAAAACAATTTATGATTAATTCGTCAGCTCACCCAAAGTTATTCTAATCAATTACCAGTTTGAAGGCTCTCTAGCTAAATTAATCAAATTGATTAAAATAAATCAATTTAATTAATTGATCTAACTAAATTTGAACTAAGACGTTTTAGCTAAATTAAATAAACTAAATAAACTAAACTAATTTGACTTGAACGAATAATCAAATACACCTAAATTAATCAAATAAATAAAATAAAATTCAGATTGAATTAATCCAGGTCAAATTCATTCAGATCTAATCCTAAATGAGTCCCAAATCAGGTCAACCTGAAATCAATTCAAACCCAACCCTAATCGAATTTAAATCGAATCAACCTAAATCAAATTGGTTCAAATCCATGTCCAAATCGGGTCAACATGAAATTAGTTCAGACCTAACCCTAATAGAATTCAAATTGGGTCAATCATAGTTGGGTTAAACTAATTCAAACCAAATCCTAATCAGGTTAAATTAAGTTCAAATCAAACTCTTATTGGGTCGAATCAAGTTCGAATCGAACCCTAATGGGGTTAAATCAAGTTCGAATCGAACCTGAATTGGGATAAATTAAGTTCGAACTAAAATCTAATTGGATAAACTACGTTTGAATTGAACCCTAATTAAATCAAATTAAGTTCGAATAAACTTTAAATGGATTAAAACAAGTTTCAACCAATTTTAATTTGGTTAAATCAAGTTTGAATCAATTCTAATTAGTTTAAATCAAGTTTGAATCAAACCCTAATTAGGTCAAACTTGAACCAAAATTAGGTTAAACCAAAACCAGAACCAAGTTCAAACTTGAATCAAAACCAAGTTAAACTTAAATTAAAACTAACTTAAGGTTCAAACTTGAATTCAATAAAGATCCAATAGGAACCCAATTAAAGTAGGATCCAAAATTCATTAAGTATCCAATAAAAACCTAATCAAAGTAGAATCTGATATCCATTAAAGATCCTATAAGAACCTAATCATGGTTGAATCCAAAATCTATTATAAATCTAATAAGAACTTACTAATGGTCAAATCTAATATCCATTAAGAATTCAATAATAACCGAATTAGAATTGAATTCAAAGTTTAGCGAGAATTCAATAAAAAGTTATCAAGAGTTGGATCCAATATCTATTAAAAATCTAATAGAAACCTAATCAAGTTTGGATCGAAGATCTATTAAAAATTCATCAAAAACTTGATAAGGGTAAAAACATAATGTCGAACCTGATTCTAATTGAATCAAATTAGATTTGATCAAAATCAAAATTTGAATATTAAACTGAATTAAATCAAACTTAATCAAAATCAAATTCTAAACATCGAATTGAATCAATTAGACTTAAAATTAAAATCAAGTTTTGAACATCAAAATAAATCAAATTTTAAACATCGAATTAAATTGAATCATACTCGAATCAAAATCAAATTTTGAACATCGAATTAAGTCAAATTAGATTCCAACCATAATCGAGTTTTGAATATTAAACTGAATCAAATCAAATTAAACTTGAGTCAAAATGAAATTTTGAATATCAAATTGAATTAAATTATATTTAAACCAAAATGAAATATAAACTCCAAACTAAATCGAATCGAGCTTAAACCAAAAATAAGTACAGATTAGTTGACAATAAGAACAAAATCATAGACGATATCTTTAACCCTAATCGATAACATGTCAAAAACGCTATCGATTATCAAATTAGAAATGATCGATATAAGACAAATTTGCTATTTATTTTGAACTAATGTAAGAGAGGCATATTAGTTAGTCAACCAAGCATTTTATTTAAAAAAATCAACTGACAACACACATAAAGCTGTTGGTTACATTTTAAGCTTAACTAACACAAGCTCAAAAATGTTGATGATGCTCCAAACTTAATCGACAATAAGTTTAAGAAGTCATCGATTATCAAAAAAGAAATCATTGGCATAAATTAAGGCCACAAACCATTTGAAACCATACTAAAATAGGAATAAAAATTGCATGACAAAACGACAATAAGAAAATCGCTTGGGGAGAATGTGATTTTTAAACTTAAATTTAGTAGATGATATCACAGGCTAAATTCTAAAATCTAAAATTCTATAATGCAAATATTTTAATCTCGGACTAATTTTGAAAAACCAATAAATTTTAAATTTGCTAATAATTTAAAAATTTTATATCGATTAAAATTTAAAAATCCCGAAATTTTTAAATTTGACGAAACAAACATTACCTTAAATCATCATATATAATTATAATTAGTGATTCTAGCAAAACTATTATTGAATAGTTAATCAAATCAATTCAAACAAGCAATTAATTATAAAATGAACTAGGGTATAAAAGCATGTGAATCATCTAGACCACCTCTCCCAATCTAGCTTAGTTGCACCAAACAAAAACCATGTCAAAGACTTATCATTTCAAAAGTTACATTTCTATACTACATAGAAAGAGGTCATGAAAAGGGCTACCAGAAAAGCAAGTTGAGGGAAATTTTCATCACATCCATCATAATTCCTTCAACATATACTATTTGATTGCTATGATTTTAGCGAAATGATGTTCAGGCGAAAAAACATCAAAACATCAATTTACTCAATTTATCAATCACACAACGGTGAAATATTTATACAATCATCATAATATTACTAACAAAATATGTTGTAAAAGTAAAATCTTATTTTAAATAAAATTCAAACTCATAACTTCTAAGACTAATACAACTATTAAATTAATACTTGAGATACTAAATATTCACGAATATTTGATCACAAACACTACACTCTCTTTTTAAACCAAACAAAGATATAAACTACTTTCGAACAGCACAAACTTTATAATAAGTCACATAATTTGCTAATTATCTAAAAAGGCAAGGTAAAAAAATAACATTAGATTTCTTACAATAGAATCATTGCCTAAGCAAAACTAGATCAAGAAGATCCAATATCTTAAAAAAGTATCGGTTGTTCATTTGACCTAATAAAAACATATTAGAAACAAAGGTAGCTAATACTAATTAAATTGAGCATCACAAATTCAAGGATATTTGAAATAGAAAAAATACCATGTTTCGCTGTCAAGCATCTAGAAGAAAATGTTTGGTCAAGATTGTAAAACCAACAGTGTAAAACGCACAATTTGTGAGAAAATTAATTATGCTGCATAAGACAAACAGACATATGTGAAAAAGCAACATTCAATAAAGAACACATTATGATGATTACGCAGATTTTCATAAAATTACCAAATATCAAAAGCATCAAACAATGTTTCAAATTTTACTTTTTGACAAATCCAAAAATTATCAAAAAACATATAATATTAAAATAAATCAGTCTATTCAAACTCTCATCTATTCTAAATTGAAACAATTACTCACAGAAAACAAAAAATAATAAATAATAAAACCTTTTAATGACAACTCACACCACAATCAATCTATTATTAAATAGAAAAATAAGTACAAATACATAAGATACCCAAGTCTACTTATCGAAAAAGCTAATTTTAAACCTCCAATACATTTGGCAAAAAACAAAGGAAAATAATATACAACAATAAGAAAGAAAGCGATATAAACAAGTTCAACTTGAACAAATTCCATTTAATTGAAAAGAAAGTTGGTGACTAAATATCTTTTACTTGATCAAAACCGATACTCAAGCACAACAAAAATAATGAGAAACAAGACAATCTTAAAAAAAATTGTACAAATTAAAAATAACCACAACATTAGTTGGAGAAGCAATGGAGACAAAACCAAAATAAAATTGGCTAGAGAAGAAGCAAGGGACGTTGAAAATGATGAGGATATTGAAGACAAGGTGGCAGCTTTGGAGGCAGGGAACAGGAAAAACCCTAAATTTAAACAACGCATGCTCATATTGGACTATATCTTATGATCAGCTGAACACACAGAAAGATTCAAGAAATTACAAATATTTTGATAAATTTTTCCCAACAGAGCTACATAAAAAGGATCTCGACAGATTCAAATCCAACCTCTCCAACACTGGAAACCATATTTAACCAACTTTTTAAGTGCTCTGACCATTTCTAAGTTATATAAGATCCAAAGTTAATATACGAAATTGATTTTCATGTCCAAGCATTCACCACCAAACATATTTTAATATTTGGAAGCTAGCAAATCATAACTTCTTTAATCATCAAACCTATTAACATAAATGACAAACCATCACGTGTAGCTGCAAAAATATGTTGCAGATTTCAACCTGAAACTGTTATGGTGAGACAATAAACCTATTTGGTGTTAATAATATTTGAATTTTATAAATAAGTAATTTGAGCAAATCTATTGAACAATTAGCTCAAACTGACCCAAAGGAGATGATTAGCAGATGTACAAAAGTATGGAATCAATAACAGTATTGAAACATATCAATCAATTGTCTAGGGCACTTTCGAGCTTGGTTGCAGCAGAACTGAAACCAAGAGAATAGTACTGCTTTAATTCCCAGAAGCCAGAATCTCCAAGATTCTACAAGATGTCTGAAATCCTAGCACAAGAGTTAGTTTCTTTTGACCCCAGAAAATACAACTCAATTTCATGACAAATAAAACCAGTTACCAAAGATTAAGTTTGATCTTACCACTCCCCATTGTAAAGAGCTTAGAATAATCCAGGAAACCAAAAATGCATGCTCACAGAATAATGAATTTGACAAAATTTGCACAATAGTACAAGTTCTCTTCTTTAAGTGCATCATTAACAATTAGTCAAATAAAAGGTGATGAATAATTCTGTTACCTACCACTTCAGGTCAAAGCATAAAATCAGATCATTTCAATCGCCAAGAGTCATGCAATTGACTAGCTGTAATCCAGCTCCAAATGGTATTTCATAAGCAGATGGGTGCCAGTTAATAATATCAAAATGATCTACCACAGATTTTTCAGAAGCAAGCAGAACTCATGCAAAAAAAGCAGAGGCTCTTGAAGGATATGAAAAATGCAACATATGCCAAACAGATAAGAGATCCATCATGTTCCATTTTTTGCCTAGAAAATAGACACCATCCCATCCTCCACAAAGCAGAAATGGCACAAATTAAGGTAGCACAAGCTGCCAATGACTTCAAAACTCCTTTCATCTATTATTGGACACCGTTAGCAATCAAGAGGATTATCACCAGACCAAAACAAGAGAAAGATCTGATGAACTAGAATCAAAATGTATGAATAGGTAAACTAGCCCTTGGAAAAAAGATTTAGGAACATAGGTAATTACTAGCTACATTGAGGATCACAAAACACATTCCTGTTAACAAGAATCAAGATGGAAGAACACCTTGTCATTCTGCTTCAAGAACCACTATACATATCATGCCAATTCTGATAGATCAAAAGATGGCTTAAATAACATAAAAGTCCCTGGTTACCATGTGAGAGAAGCTTTACCCATGAACCTAGAGAACTCACAGCATGTAGTAGTTCCAACATTAAATCCTTGCTCCATCGGCAGAATCTGTAAACAAGAGAATTGTATTATGCTACAAACTAAGTGAATACGCCAAGTATCACAAAAGTACATACATGGGGAGAACTGAGGCAGGCTAAATTAACCCTAACCCCAGGAATTACTCCCCAACTCGCAAAACACAAACGATTAATCTTATCAAGATGATTGCAACCTCCCTTGCTTACACACCTAACATAGTAAATATCAGAGTTACAAGATATTGTATACATCAGCTCTAAGCCTTCCCATTTCGGACTCACAATCCAGCAATGTGCTCATCAACACACGATAATTGCATTCTGATGTAAAGGGGGTGCACTGAAACAATATCAGTTGTCCTTGTGAAATGCAATCCTCCTGCTGCCATTATGACAAGAAAACTACCCCCAAAATAGCAAGTGTGCAGCCGCTGCCATCCAGACGCATCATCTTCCTCAACGACTTGTCTTTAATCAAGAACATAATGAACTTCTGTTGCCTCTTTCATGTTTAAATATTTGAATCCAAACTTCAGGAAAATACAACAGTGTTCACACATGCATTTGCATCAAACTAAAGCTTTGTTTCAGAAAAATGAAGCAGAAACAAAAAAAGCCAAAAGAAGAACAGAAGACATTTACTCACAATTTAATCAAAAGCACAGGCATATCCAACAAAACAAATGCATAAAAAAGTTTGAGGTAACATATGACGGTAGACCAGTTAAGGGGAATAAGTTGCAATACATATCAAAATGGAATAACCTTTTCTTCACAAATTGCAAGCGACGTCTTTCCTTCAAGCCTTTTGGGTTGGCCATCATGCCAGTTAGAAGTGCTATATATGCAATTCACGATAATTTGCATTGCCATATATGCAACTCGTGATGCTAGATGTAACACTTGGCGTAGAAAAAAATAAAAAAAGAACAGAGAACACACAACAGGGGGAGACCCAGGGTT
Organism: Trichopus zeylanicus subsp. travancoricus; assembly: GCA_005019695.1. Taxonomy (NCBI): domain Eukaryota; kingdom Viridiplantae; phylum Streptophyta; class Magnoliopsida; order Dioscoreales; family Dioscoreaceae; genus Trichopus; species Trichopus zeylanicus. The sequence continues at coordinate 678,803 of RXID01022284.1, read as the reverse complement.
ACTTAAAAAACTCATGTCCCCGTAAAAATCTCCCCCTAAGAACACAAAAAATAAATTCTATTAAACCATATGCGACCTGCCATGCGAGCGCACCCAACATGGCAAAGGCCAGTACTGTTTACATATTAGCATACAAAATACAAAGCATACATCACCTTATATAAGTTTAATTTGGTTGGCCTTCCCAAGATCCAAAGGAACTCACAACTTAGATTCCAATCTCACATATGACACCAAGATCTCTTCAATCTCAACAATATAAAGGAGAGAGATTTTCAAGATCTAAGCATGCCTAATCTTGTTCTGATCACCTGATCTCCTTCATGATTCTCACTGTTCAACACAAAATTGGATTGCATAATATTTTCATCCGCCATGTAAATCTGATGAACTTCAATCGACCTAAGGAATCCACAAGAACAATCTTCGCAAAGAAAAATCAAAGGAAGCTTCGCAAAGAAAATAGAAGGAAGCTTAGCAAAGAAATTATTGTGTAAAAAAATTCATAATCCAATCAAAATAGAAGAAAAACAACGTACAAAAATACAACAGGTACAAACGAAAAAACAACAAACAAACAAAAAAAACAAAGCTGGATTAATCAAGCGAAAAAGATCGAGCTATAATCAAACAAGAAAACAAAAAAAATCAAACTAGTATTACACCGTATTAAATCTAAAGCTATAAGGTTCAACATGTAATCTTCACTGGATTTCAGATTTCAAAATTTTGCAGATTGGATTATGTTTATTAATCCTCTTAAATCACAATTACATATCTAATCTAATTGATCCAAAATTTCAAAAATAGAACGACAAAACCAAGAAAATAATTATCTAATGAAGGAATCATTAATATCCAAACGAAAATTTGAAGATCATAACATCAATCTACCAGAAGAAAAGCAATCTAATATAAAACAATTAAACTACAGTAAAAAAGATAAAACATACCAGCAGATATGCGGCCGAGGGGGAACAGCGTTAAGAAGAGGCGGCGAACGGACGCTCATATATAGGAGAAAAGTGTTCCGATCGACGGCTCTGACAAACGCGATGTGGACCTGAACGGCTATTATGCTGCCACGTGGTTTCATGTTATCAACCTACTTAAGTTTCTAGGACCCCCTTTGGTAACCGATAATTTTTGAGTCCAACTATTATTTTTATTTAGTAAAAAAATTAATATTAATAATTTTTATATTATTATTAAATTAAATTATTATAAAAAATTATTAGTTTTTTAATTTAAATTATTATAGAATTAATTTTGATAAAAAAAATAGTTTATAAAAATACTTTACTAACATTACATTTGATCTTAACCTTGATCCATTATAAAAGAATCCCTAAAAGACTCTTCTACGTTAGGCTATAGGAAACCACGACAAAGGTTTTAAAAAAAACGAGTTTACTTCACTTTGGATCTTGTTGTTGAACTGAAGCAGGCGAATTCATATATTGTTTGAATTCGAATATAAAATAATAGGACTGTTTTGATAATTAGGTTTGCCCCTCAGGCCTATTTTTAAATACAAATTTGTTATAAAAAGTGCCACGACATTTTCAATTCAGCCTGAACTTGAGTCTGTTGGTAGCCCCTTTCACCGAGTATTAGGACTTCTTTGATTGATTTGGAAAAAATTTTAATAATTTTTTTTTGTAAAATTTGGAGAAGAAATGCAACCTTATTTTTACAAAAAATTTTAGAATTAGTAGATAATGTCATCAATGATAGAGAGTAATAAGTCTACATATGTTTTTAAGAAATAAAAAATTGATAGAGAGTAATAAGTCTATAGATATTTTTAAGAAATAAAAAATTGAATTTTTTAAATTTTTCCATAAAATAAGAGCAAATTTAGATTATATAAAAAATTAGTTTTCTTAAAAAATGGTGCCAAACACCTATGGAAAAAAAATCAATTCTATAAAAAAATATGGAATATTAAAACCATTGATGATATACCAAATTAAAATTAGTCGAGCCAATGGATCTATAAGAGTCGAACCTTAAACCAAGTCGTGAAGTGGTTCCCCCAAGGTTGTTATTTACCCTATCATTCAGCTCTAAGATGCTTAGTGTCCTCACTTTACTATGAACCCCTAAATGGTTCAGTAGATCAAAAAGGGATTACCTCGAGGCGCTACTAGGCTTGGATGCCTCGATGTGCACAAGGAAAGGTCAAGATAGTGTAGGCTAATTATAGGATATAAGCCACATTTATTTTTTGAAAATAAATCCCGAAAGATTGGGATATATGATTGTTTATTACGAGAATCCAGCATAATGATGGTACCAAAATCATAGGGCCTTTGATATGCTCTACGCTCTATAAATAGCATAGACTCCAAATGGATAAGGACTGATGCCAACTTTTCTTCTCCACTATATTCTGAGAGTTCATTACTAATTTGAGTGTTAGAGTGGCCATTATCAGAGAGTTTCTGGCAATCTTTTTCATGGTTTTTTTCTTTTTGTATATTGTCAAAAGAGCAGCCCAATGGATTGAGATCTCAAAGAGTCTCTCGGACTAAAATCGGTGGTAAATTGAGCTCTGTCAATAGTAGTTTCATTGAGATCTACTCCACATCTTTTTTTCGTTGATTTAAAGAGGACTCTGATAATATTTCACCTATGTCTTTGAGAGCAGCATGACCTTCATCGTCAAAACACCCACCTGGGGGGCAGACGGTTTTGGCACTGATGGAATCACATAATTCATCCAATAGGACAAGTGGGCTACTTCAACTAGCGATTCGGCAATTTAGCCACCACAATAGCCTCGAGCAGCCTCCGTATAGCTAATACCTCCAATACCATCTAACAAATGATGTAGCTCTTGTTGTTCAAGCACAATTTATGTAGAACTTATAAGCTCAACAACTACAAAATCAAGCCCACATAATACAAAGTCTACCAACTCATTGTGCTAGCAGTGGATGTAAGCTTATGCTCAAGCTCCACACCAAGGTGCTACACTGAACTAGCAATATGAGCCACAATATCACCAAAGTCATTAGGACTACAAACATGGTCCTACTCCAATTTCAAGCCTCGAGGGATTATGATAGGTAGAATCCCACATATGATCCAATTGATGAGGCCACGTATCATATGCATGTTAGTCGAGCTTCGGTTGGAACTACACAAGGCTACTAGAGGGAGGTCATCTCACATTCAAGTCGAGAACTATTAGGAGCACCAACTCATCCGACTCAGGCAAGATATGACACTCCTTTGATCCTTGAGGTGGTGTGCTTTTTTGTACAACCAAAGTTCTGAGAACCCACCTACGAAGTGTATGATGGCTTGAAGAATCCAGTAGATTATATTAGCACATTTAGGAACATCATGATTCTTCAAAGAGTGTAGGATTTAATCATATGAAAGGCATTTCTAATGACTTTACACGGTTCAATCTGAACCTAACACTTTGGACTTTCGAGGTATTCTATCACCTACTTCAATGATTTGGCAGATAGGTTTGTACAATAATTTATCTGGCTGGTATATTGGTGAAAGGACCTATCCACATTACTCACATTAAAGCAAAAAGAGGGTAAAAGCTTAAAAGTGTATTTGGCTTGGTTTACCAAAACTTGCCAAGAGATTACCAAGTTAGACAACTCCATTATCTTTGCTACTATAATCAACAAGATTCACTTGGCCCAAGTTGCCTATGAAATGGCTCGCTGACCTCCCAAGAGCCTAGTAGAGTTCATCCAACTAGTCTGAGAACACATCGATACCGAAAAGATAATTTTAGCTAAAAGGGAATTCGAGGGTACTAGCATGCCAAAAGAAAGAGCCTTAGAAAGTTAAACTCTCCTAGTCAAAGAAACAGAGGACCGAGAGAAGGGAGTGTAGGCCTGAGGAGTGCAAACTTGACTTTTAAGCCTACACCCAACTAAATAATTTCAAGTCCAAAGTTCTTGTTCAAATTGAATACCAAGACTTCCTGCAAAGACCCTTATCAATTCGCACAACTCAACAATATCTTGACAAATCAAGGTATTATCATTTTCATTGAGAATATAGTCATGATATTGAAGAATACATATACTTCAAAGATAAAATCGAAAGGCTTATAAAAGAGGGGCACCTCAAGTAATTTATTTGTTGAGGTGAATAAGCTGAGGAGACTCATGTGTGAGGGTCTCATCCTCATGCCTCTCCGTAAAGGAATCCTACTCCAGAGTTGCACAACCCCCCAGTAAAAGAAAACCTTAATATGGTCTTAGTGAACCCACCAATCCAAAGTGAACCTCGACATCAACCTGTGAATGTCGAACCATTACTTGGGGGCATGAGTAGTCAGAGCAGCTAGCGAAGAGGCAATATTCTAAATCCTAGCATCAGGATATAGTCTTCCCTACAAAAGACTCGGAGGGAATTTCAATGTCTTAAAATGATGCACTGGTGATCTTAGTTGTCTTGGTTGACTACACTACATAACATATCATGATAGATACAGGAAGCTCAACAAATTTTTTATTCACTCGAGCTTACAATCAAATAAAGACCGAGCAAAACTTGGAGCCCTATATTGAGACGTTCACTAGTTTCATAGAAGACTTTGTTACTTCAATCAACATGATTGATCTACTCCTTACAATCGGAGAAAATCCCAAAAGCATGACCATCAAATCAAAGTTCAAGAAGGTTCAGATATGCTCAGCATACAACATAATATTGGATTGTCTAGCACTTAATTAACTCCAAGTGGTAATCTCTATTTTTTATTTAGTTATGAGATTTTCAACTAAATATGGTACAAATAAAGGTGTGGGGTGACCAAAACCTTATTAAGAAATGTAAGGTAACTTATTGGCAAAACAACTCTAACCAAAAGGGAAAAGGTTCAGCAGTGTCAATGAGCTTGCTGCTAAGCCAAAGAAGGTATACGCCGAACCAATGGAGCAGCTCGTTAACCTTGTCATTGAAGAAGACTCAAGGAGGATATTGAGGCTTGGTGTGAACCTCGTAGAACCTTTGTGCATCGAACTAGGAGAATTCTTATAAAGGAGTTAGGACGTCTTTGCATGGTCCTTTGAAGACCTACCTAGAATAGACCCCCTCAGTCATGTAGCATGAGCTTACAGTGGTAGAAAATCATAAACCAATCAAATAGAAAATGAGGTACTTTGCCCACGAGCATCAAAGAGCTATCACTGAAGAGATAAACAAACTTCTCAATATAGGATTCATTAGAGAGGTTTATTATCTTGAGGGGTTGATAAATATGATAATAGTGAAAAAATCCAACGGCAAGTGGAGAATGTGTATTAACTTCACTGATTTGAATAAAGTTTGCCCAAAAAATAATTATCATTTACTTAAGATAGATCAACTTGTAGATTCTATCTCAAACCACCAACTCCTGAGCTTTTTGGATACATTCTCAAGCTATAATCAAATTTGGATATACCCCCAGGATAAGGAGAAGATAGCTTTCATTACAAACTAAGGTACATTTTGTTATGTCGTAATGCCTTTTGGGCTAAAAAATATAGTAGCTATGTATTAAAGGATGGTAATAAACAAGATCTTCGAGGCTCAGCTTAGGAGGAATGTGGAAGCATGTATTGATGGTATGCTAGTAAAGAGTATTCATGCTGAAGGACATTGAAGGATTTAGAAAAAACTTTCAACACATTGTAGAAGTTTAAAATGAAGTTGAATATAAAGAAGTGTGTCTTTATAGTAGTCTTAGGAAAGTTCTTTGATTATGTTGTCTCAGAACAAAAAATTGAGGCTAACATCGAGAAAGTTAAGGCAACAATGAAGATGAAACCTCCAAGTTTTATCAAAGAGATGCAGAGACTCGTGAATCAATTAGTAGCACTCAATTGCTTCTTGTCTAGATCATGTGAAAAATGTTTGCCTTTTTTCAAAGCTCTCAAGCATGGCTGGGGATTTGAATGGATAGAGGGGTGTAACCAAGCTTTCGAAGACCTTAGGAAGTACTTGATTGAACATCCTCTATTGGTGAGACTTGAGCCAAATGAGGTACTCTTCCTCTACATCGCAGCTTTGGACCAAGTAGTGAGTTTGATGCTAATAAGTGATTGAGGTAGAAAGCAACACTCCATCTACTATGTGAGTCATATGCTCACATTAGTAGAGATTTGGTATCCTCCTTTGGAGAAGCTTGCATATGTTGTGATACTGACAACTCGAAAGCTTCGCCTATACTTTAAGGCACATTCTATCATAGTGCTCACTAATATGCCATTTTAGCAAACATTACAAAAGTTGGAGACTTTGGGAAGATTAGTTTAATGGTCAATCAAATTAAGCCAATTCAAAATAACTTTTGAGGCTCGAAAGACTATCAAAGTGCAAGCTCTAATAGAACTTATGGTGGAAACTACATTATACCTAGCTAGATCAGAATCTAAACCATGAGAGGTTTAGGTAGATGTCTCATCTTGTGAGTCAGATTGTGGTTTGGAGCTATCCTTCAAAGTCCAGATGGAAGAGTGGTCAAGTATTAAGATCTTCTAAAATTTGAGGCTTCAAATAACACCATAGAATATGAGAATTTTCTCCTCAGATTGCATGTGACATTGGCAGTGGAAGCTAAAAAAAATTAAGATATTTAGTGACTTTCAACTTATATGTTTGCATGTTACTAGAGAGTACGAAGCAAAAGACGCAACTATGATGCAATAACTAGCTGAGACATAGAAGCTCATAGTAAGGATCAACCAAGTGGAGATTTGTCGTGTACCTCATAATAGCAACTCTGAGGTAGATGCTCTTGCACGACTGGTCTCAGCCTCTTTAAATCAAACATTGAGATAAGTTTTCATGGAGAATCTTCAATAGTTGAGCTATTAGGAATTTGCTACAATAGGCTCGAAGCCTAGTTGGATGGATTCTGTCATTACCTATTTGAAGAAAAGAGCAACTTCCTGAGGAACCAAAAAAACTATGAGGATCTGAAAGTTTCCCTTGAACTTCATCATGGTGGATGGGATTTTGCACAAAAGGTCACTCATGTGGCCACTCTCTGCTATCTAAGACTTGAGGAAGTTGATTATGTCCTTCACGAAGTCCACAAGGAGATATATGGGAGCCATGGTAGAAGATGAGCCCATACACATAAGCTTCTCAGACAAGGATATTATTGACTTAATATGATCATAGAGGCATCTAAGTTTGTATCCAAATGCGAATAGTGTCAAAGACATACTTTGGTATACTATAGCTTTTTCAACTTTAGCAGAGTCAAATGGTGTGACCCTTCGGCTAATAAGGAATGGACATCTTGAGCCCTTTTCCAATAGTCTCAAGACAGAGAAGGTTTTTAGTAGTCGTGATTGACTACTTTACCAAGTGAGTGGATGCCAAGCCACTTGCCATGATCATTGAAAAGAAGATACAAAAGTTCCTTTGAAAGAGCGTGATCTATAGGTTTGAACTGCTGCACGTGCTGGTCACAAATTATAGGAAGCAATTTAATAGCTCAAAATTTAAGGAGTATTGCACCATCCTTCATATTAAGCAAAGATTCACCTCGGTGTCACACTCCTAGGCTAATGACTAGCCTAGGTAACAAACTAAACCTTACTTTTAGGGATAAAGAAATGCCTTGAGCGGGTAAAGGGTGATTGGGTCAAAGAGTTGCCATACATCTTGTGGCCTTGCAGGACTACACCATGGATGACAACTAAAGAGTCACCCTATATGCTCACTTATGGAGTCGAAGTGATTATTCTAGTAGAGATTGGGCTCATCTAGCCCCGAATCAAGGCTTATGATCCTAAAGCAAATGATGCGAGCTAAGAAGGAACTCGTCTTGAAAGTTTGGAAGAGAGCGCATGCTAGGATCGCCGAGTACCAGCGATGGGTGGTGTGGCACTATAATGCTTGAGTTTGTAGCTACAAATTATAGTAAGGAGACTGGGTACTTTGTCGAGCCTAACTCATTGACTAGGCCTCAGGGAAATTATCCCTAAATTGGGTAGGCCCATTTATGATCTCTCGAGCTATGGGACTAGGAATCTTTAAGATTGAGCACCTAAATGACCAAGTATTTCTGAAAATATGACACGTTGATAACCTTAAAAGGTTCTACATGTAAAATAAAATTATATCTCATTTATCTTCTAAGAACGTTTATGCTTTGCAAGAAAGTTGTGTCAGTTTGGAAGATAACAAAAAGACCTCGGCTCCATGTCAGGTACAAAGATCTCGGTCTACTTGAGGTAGAAGACCTTAACTCCATGTGAGGCACAAAAACCTCAGTCCACCAAAGGCAAAAGGCCTTAGCTCTATGTTAGGCACAAAGATCTTGGTCCAACTTAGGAAGAAGACCTCGACTCCTTGCTAGGTGCAAAGACCTTGGTCCACCTAAGATAGAAGACCTCGACTCCATGTCAAGCACAAAGATCTCAGTCCACCTAAGGTAGAAGACCTCGGCTCATGCTAGGTGTAATGATCTCAATCTACTCGAGACAGAAGACCTTGGCTCTATGTCAGACACAAAGACCTTGGTCCACCCAAGACAGAAGACCTAAGTTCCATGCCAAGTTCAAATACCTCAATCCATCTGAGGTAAAAGACCTCGACTCTATGTCAAGCATAAAGATCTTAGTTCGCCAGAGATAGAAGACCTTGGCTCTATATCAGGTACAAAGACCTCAGTCCACTAAGGTAGAAGACCTCGACTTTATGCTTGGCACAAAGAACTTGATCCACTCGAGGCAAAAAAACTTGATGTCCATGCCTAGCACAAAGACCTCTATTCACCCAAAGTAGAAGATCTCAGCTCTATACCAAGCACATAGACCTTGCTCCACTTGAAGCAAAAAGTCTCGATCCATATGAGGCATAAGATCTCAATTGCATGAAGAACTAGACCTCAATAATATAAGGTATATGACCTTAAACATATGAGGCACAAAAATCTTGGTCCACTTGAGGTGGAAGACCTCAGCTCCATGCCAGACAAAAAGGCCTTGGTTCACCCAAGGTAGAAGACCACCAAGATAGAAGACCTCAACTCCATGCTAGGCACATAGACCTCGGTCTAGCCGAGGCAAAAGACCTCAGTCCATACGAGGCATAAGATCTCGATAGAACAAAGAACAAGACCTCGATCATATGAGTATAAGACCTCAGACATACGAGGCATGAAATCTCATTCATACGAGACACAAAACTCAATTCACCTGAACCATAAGAACCCATCTCAAATTGAGGATAACACCTTGGACTCGAATGAGGCATGGAGGCTTGGATTTTTATGCCAAGCTAGATTCCCTTCATCTAGGATGGAAGTTCGGTCCCAAGCTATAGGATTGTCCAAACCATAGAGATTCATGTCTGAATTAAAACACTTATTGGACTAGCCTTGCTAACTATGCCAAGCTATTTGACCTATGCAAGTCAATCACTATGATAAGCCTTGACATTTTTCACAATTTGATAAACATCAGTGTGAGATATATGAAAATTTGAGTTTGTTAACTTGGGAAGTTAAGGAAATTAATCTATTTTCTCTTTGGTAGGACACTACGCCGAGATGACACTTGGAGGAAGTCAAAGATAAAGTTTTCATCAAAATAGAAGACATTACTCTAAGCTTTGGAGTTACGAAAAAAAGAAGAAGAAAGAAGAAGAAGAGCTGAGTTATTATTTGTCCTTCTTTGGCAAACTTGATACTTCCACTGACCTGTCTTCATTATCCAAAGAGCTGAAGGAGTACTTGGAGCTTGAACCCTCTTGATCTTCATCACCCATTGAAGGAAGAGGGTTAGTGCTGATAACCTCACTGTAGTTGTAGTGCAACCACTCAATCCCATCCTCATCATAAAATTCAATACGAAGTGCATGAGGATCAACATCAGGACTCACAGAGAGAAGGATTACCCTACCTTGGTAGGTTAGGTAACCATCTTCAAAGGCTTCAACATTGAGGTACCTGACCTCTCGCAAATATTCCTCACTCTCCTTATACTCTTGAACAATGATTTCTTTGGTATTTTTAATGAGGAGCTCGTACTCCTCACTTCTTCAGAAGACTGTGAGCACATTTTCTCCTACCTTGATAAGCTCAGTAGCATGGGTCTTCTGGAGGTGCTTGTTCTCCTGCCGAACTGAGTCTTGCTCCTTCTCGACTTTCACTTTCTTTGCCTTGACCGAGTCTTTTTCCTCCACTGCCACCTTCTTGGCTTCATGTAAGTAAGCTCCAACCAAAGTAGATCCAGCTCAAACTAGAGAGCCTCAACATTAACCTAGGCAGTGCTTAGTTGAGATTAGTAAGAGGCAACCTCATTCTTTGCCTTGAGGTAGTACATCTCAGGAAGATGGGAGTACCCCGCCATCTACAAATTGAGCTAAGAGTTAGTATCATAATACAATAATTATTTTATGACAAAATATGAAGTAAAACTTATGTTGCAAGAAGTATTAACCCCGCTAAGGAGCAACTCCTTAGTTGGCATACAGGCAATCTAGGAGTTAGGGTCAAATACCCCCTCTAAGTTGTCATTCTCCTCAGTGACACCCTTTCCATGATGTCAAAGCCTTTTGAGACTCAAAGTAATCCTTTGAGAACTTGGGTGTGGGGAAGGGGAAGAGGGAACATCCACTACCTAGTGGGGCATCCTTGACTCAAGTGGCTCGGTGGCTTCCCCGGTGGGCTTGGAGGCTGGAAAAGGAGGCGGGCTTGGGCTCTTTCTCTTTTCCTTCTTCTTCTGGTTCTTCTCACTCCACAACATGGTAGAGTTGCTGCCGTCACCCCTCAAGGGTCATGACTTCTTCTTATTCTCCTTCCTTTATGGGATGGCTGGCTCAAAAGGCTCCCTAGGCTCTCCTTCCTTCTTTAGTCTCCTCAGCAGCTGGGGTGGAGCAGCTCGGGGTGCACTAGCACCTTGCCTGATAGCCTTGTTCATGAAAGCTACTCGACTAAGACCTACAAATAAAATTGAGGCAATAATTAGCAAAAATAAAATTAGGGGAGGTGGCTTAATGACCCATAGCTTGGGCTATACTAGGCTTTTAGGCTACAAAGATGCCAAGTTTGAGAAATATGTTCTCACTTGGCCACCTCGGGGTAGATCTCAACTTCTTCATCTTGGAAGACCAAGAAGATAAGAAGAGTTCTTGAACCTCTAGTGGAACTACAAAAGGAAATTGACATTCGAAAGACTTCCTCCATTGGCTTTGGAGTCCCAAGTCATCCCTTAAAAACACCCTCATAGTGTAGTCTTTCCAAAAGTGGATTAAAGATAGGTTTGCTCCAAATAGGCATTGACTGTTTTGGGTTGAAAGGTGCCACCTCCCGTCTAGCCTCGAGTTACAGCCAGCTCAAAATGCATCTCAAAACATCTCCATAGTCAGGGTGATGCCTTTGGTAACTGTTAAAGCTCGAAATGAGATAATGAGCCTCATTATGTTGGAAATGAGCTAGTCGGGGCCAAGGTTGAGGCTTGGCTAATACCACCGAGGTGAAATTATCCATAGGGTACCTGAGTCTCCATTTGAACATCTCCCAATATGTGGTGAATACATGGCCAAACTATCTTTTAAGGTTTAACCTATCTTGGTCTGAGCCCCATATATCAACTTTGACACCATTTGGGAAGTTAGAGATTTGAACTAAATGTTCTATCTTCTTCTCCCTAAGCGTTTGCTCAGATAATCAGACATAGATTGAAGGGGAACTCATACTACCTATTAGAGCTAGAAAATTGAGTCCCTAAACTGAGCTACGAAGAAAGGTAAATTACTATCACTAAGGCTCAATGAAAGCTAATTGACTAAGACAAATAGGTCATTTCCCAAGCTAAAATAACTCATTGTGAGTTACAATTCTATTTATTCTGGGTTAAATGATCTAAGCTCTAGTAAATTGGTTAATAGTTCATTTTATGAAGTATGACCAAGTTCAATGACAACATATGAGCCGTGATAGTCCAAAGTTATGTAGTTATTTGAGCCTAGCAAAAATAAAAAGTGGAGTGGAAAAATTAAAGGAAAAGTTACCCTAAACTTTGAGCTTCAACATCTCAGCATTTGGACTTGCGGGATATTGATGATACACTGAAGTAAAATTAGCTGAGTCAAAGGGTCTATAAGAGTCAAACCTTAAACCAAGGTGTGAAGTGGTTCCCTTGAGATTGTTATTTACCCCATCATCGAGTTTTGAGATGCTCGACATCCTTGGTTGGATACGAACCCCTAAATAATTCAATGGATCTTAAAGGGATCATACTGAGGCACTACTAGGCTCAGATGCCTCAGTGTGTGCAAGGCAAGGTCAAGATAATGTAGGCTAATTATAGGATATAAACTGTATTTATTTTTGGAAGTAAAACATGTATGATCCAGGATATACAACTGTCCATTATGAGAAATCTGATGTGAAGATGCTATCGAGATCATAGGGATTTAGATACACTTTGCACCCTATAAATGGCACAAACTCTGAAGAGGTAAGGACTAATGCCATCTTTTCTTCTCCACTATATTCTGAGAGTTCATTATTGATTTGAGCATTGGAGCGGCTGTTGTTAGAGAGTTTTTGGCGGTCTTATTCGTAGTTTTTCTTGTTTTGTAGATTGATGAGAGAGTGGCCCAACAGATCGAGATCTCAAGTAGCCTTTGAGATTGAAACTAGTAGCAAGAGGGCTTCATCAACAACCACCCTTAATTTCTTTTAAAGAGCATTATTAGTGGATCACAAAGTCCATGATCCACATTTAGAGTCCACTAATCAATTTAATGAAAATTATTAGCTAAATCAGAAAACATAATTAACAATCAAGTCTTTAAGAAGTAAAATAATATAATATTGTTTAGGTAGTTTTTGATCAAACTAAATTTAATTAAAATTTGATTAGAATTGATTCTTAAATGTCACTAGATGATATCTCAAATATTGATTTTAGTTGAACTTGAATTAGGTCAAATTTGACAAAAAAAAATGGGGCTCGAATTAGACTTGAATTTTGGTAAAATTTGGCCTCAAAATTTAGACTAAAATTAGGTCCAAAATCCATTAAAATGAGAAAAATAAAACTTTTACATATAGATTTCTAGACCAAATAAACTCTTACAAATAAATCCTTGGTCACTTTTTCTTACAAATAGGACTATAGATTAAAATATTTTACAAAAAAGTTTATAAAAATCTTCAAATTATAAATTAGTCATCGCTTAATCTAGGGTTCACAAAAAAATGTCCCCTCAAATATTGATACTTATAAATTAATCTTTACAAAATAAACTTTGCAAAAATACCTTTCAAAATTTTATATTTACAAGAAAATCCTAGGAATTTTTTACTCTTTGCAAATAAACCCTCCATGAAATATTAAATATCAAACTTAATTTTTGCAAATTTACAAATAGATCTCTTAAAAAATTTTATTTATAAATAAATTTAAATTTTATTATTTTGTAAATTAAATTTTATAAAACGGTCCATGAAAGTTTTTAAAATTTACAAATAGGTCTTCATAATCGATTTTATAAAAAAGTCTTCAAATTTATGAAAATTATATATTAGTCCCTATGAACAAATATTTGCAAATAGCCCTCATATTATGTGATATCATGAAATGATACAAAAATTGAAATTTCATCTTAATCTTCATCCACAAGATCTTATCCTTATCCAAATCAAAACAAAATCTTATTCACAACTCCAACAAACAAATACCAATTAAATCTTCCACGTTTAAAATTCAAATTATCATTAACCTAATCTTATCATCTCAACAATGCTATACAAGTTAGAAGAATCTTGTAGAAAAAAAGAGGAGGGAGGTTAGAAATTAGAGAATTGAAGGAAGACCAATCAGAGGAAAAGTGAATATGGAGGATCGGGAACCAAATGACAAAAGAAAAAAAAGTGAGTACAAATTTTATGTCTTTGCCTTTGCTTATGTGTACTCCTTTGTTCTCCCTATTACCTGCAAAGTGTTCAAACTCTTGTTGCCTATGACCATGGTCTCCACTAGAACTTGTGCTAGGCAAAACTTGATCCTGCCTCAAATAATCCCTGATGCACTCACTGGACTTCGGCTGGAATACAACTAGTTTCTAATCATAACTTCTATTAGACCTCGATCGAATTCTAGTTAGATTTGTTGCTTGCTTTCACTTCTACAAGGCATGCTTGCCTATAGGCTATTCCTTCCTTGTGATCGTGTGTTGGTGGTGCCACTACCCAAGAACCTATTCTTATTTGTTTCCCATAGTCACACTCTCCATCAAAACTTGTGCTTGTCGCTACATCACATTTGCAAGCTCCCTACAGAGCTTCACTGAACTATAGCCTTTGCCTCTAGTCTGTAGTCTGAGTTCGGGCACCAAAACCCTTAGGTTCCATCACCTGAACCTCCACACCTCCATTGTAGCCTTCACAGGAACAACACCTCTTGAAAGCACAAAGTCCACCTAAGAGGAAGGAGGGGGTGTGAATTAGGTTTTTAAAAATAATGGCACTTTTTCAAACAATTAAATAATGCAATCCACAAAAGGTAATTTCAAGTAAATCACAATCAAACTTAATTATGATTAAGTAAATAGAGTTAAGGAAAAGTGCACCATGATGTAACTTGGTTCAAAGAACAACCGCTTCTACTTCATGACTCTTGCCTCACACTTGAGAACTTTAACACTTCACTTGTATGTCATTTTGTCAGTGAAATGAACCTCGTATAACTCCTCTTGCTCCAACTAGTAGGATACACCTCCAATCTAGAGTAGGGTCTCTCAACCACTCCAAATAACCTTGGAGTGGATTACAATTGAAAAATGAGAATGAATGATACAACTTTAGCTCACACAAAGTTCTCTCAAGATTGAAGGAAATGACAATAAAAACTTGCTTGAAATTGAAAATTTAGTACTCAACAATGGCTAGAGAGTAAAAAAAAAAAAGCTTTAATCACTTTTATCAGAGATTAGAAAATAAAAAAGTTATTTATGAAAATTACTTTAACTTTGTTTATATCGTTGGGGTCGAATCTAGCTGTTAGGGGTGAGATACCATGACTTGGTTTCCTTCAACAATCAAAAAACTAGCTATTAGTTATATAGAAAACTTGAATCAGATATCTACTTCAAATAGTCGGGCATTCAATTTTGGTTTATTAGTATTGGCTCAAATCCCTACTGGGTGTTCAATTCCCAACTGGGTGTCCGATTTTGGTTAATAGGTTAGAACCTGACTCGCTAGTTAGACGTCTGGCTTTACCTAGGACTACAACTTGAAATTTTAGTCTAACTCAATCAAGCATTCAGTTGAGAGGTAGATGTATGGTTCAGTCAAAAGAGCTCTATTAAGAGCTTTTTGAAGAACCCTACATGATATGCATTGCTAAACTATTTATCTCAAACAAGTTTTTGACTCAACTAAAAAAATAAAAGAAGGCTAAAGCTAGTCGAAGCTGATTTCTTGATTTGTCGTGGCCTTGTTTGTGTCACCCGTGAATCTTCAAGTTGTTGTAGGCATCTCCAAGTTGTCTTGAGCCATCTCTTTATCTCATCAAGCTATTCTCACCGATCTACCATTGTGCTTCTTTTTCTTGAAGCTTTTGAATGTTTCCTTGAGAGCTTTAAGTATTTTGGCTAAACTCAACTCAAGTAGATCATCAAATATCATTTGTTTGTTATAAAAACTAGGAGGGACAACAATCCTTACTTTTTAATGATGATAAACTTCCAATACTTAAAATTTAAAGTGGAAGTAGTTGTGTACTAAGCATGGATAAGCATATAAGCATAAAGCATATATATGATCATAAAGCATAAGAATATAAGCATAGAACATAAAGCATGGGGCACATATATGATCATGAGCATGTATATCAATATAGTGAATTAACATAATAATCAATGTAGCTCTAACTCTCTCCCCCTTTTGACATCAACAAAAAGAGTACTATATAGGATTGAAAATAGACAAAGTCTCACCTTTAAGGAATCCGACATGCATACAAGCTAAATCACCATCACAACTAACAGGGTACAGAAAGATAAAACCAAGATAAATCATTACAACCTATATATAAATGATACAAAGCTCCCTCTGACTTGATGCATTTATAAGATTGGATATCCAAGAGACAAGATAACAATAAAAAAATTTCATAAAATAGCCATAACATCAAGTCACTAAGCATCAAACCATAACCATAATCCATAGTCTAAAATACTAAACCTGTCCATACAAAGATAAATTGATCATAATCCATAAACTAAATCAAGATCCACAAAACTTAGAGATAATCCATGAAACTCAAAAAAAAATAAATAAATAATACAATCTAAATCTAAGGACTCAATCTAGTAGTCTGCCCAAGAGTCATGCAATCCAACAAGGAGTGTATCATCTCTGATAGCCTATATAGTGAGGTGCACATTATCTTTGATAGTCCGTCCACTAAAGTTTGGAGCTAGACCACCTGCTTGGCTATGCGTTGAGTGATATCCTTGAGATATGCGAGCCTCGTAGCAAAGTCAGTCTTGGAGATGTGAATGTCTTGCACGTGCAGGTCTTGATCTTTGGATACACTATGTAGGATTAGACTTTGCCTCCTCATCCTCATCAGTGTCTCTAGCATGATCTTGAGTCCAAACTCCATCCCTCTCATTATAGCCCATCCAGAAAAGGATAAAATGAGAGAAGGTAGCAATAAGAGTGATGGCGTGATAAAGAGAGACATCATGAGTAGGAATAGGAGCCCCAAAGTTCTTCAAGATACATGATATGATTTTGGGATAGCCAAGAGTAACATGTCCATGTTGAATGTAATAACCCATATGGTGAAGAATAAGGTGAGGTAGGTGAACCCTACATTGAGTCAATAAGGAGTAAATAACATAAAGCTCAGAATAGGAAACTTGTCTCGAGGCCCACCATTCAAGAGGAAGGTGTAGGTGAGAATTTGATGAAGGACATAGGAACAAGGTGGGAGGAGGTTTAATTGAAGCTTGTGCATGGCACTACCCCAGTTTCCTTAAAATACAGCCTCAACAACTAAGGTATATGAAGGAAGATGGCTAGGCCATCGACAAGCCAAGTTCAGTCGGGCCCCCTCTAATGATACCTCAAGAATATTAAGAGCATGTCTCTACTCCTATATGATGTCTCAAATGTGGTAGAGTTTTTATCAAAGGAGGCATTAGCATAGAAGACCCATATATTATGATCATGGTATGTCTCATGGTTAGTGAGCAATGAAAGCCATCCTTGATATTTAAAAAGTGATCTAAGATTTATAGAAGCAAGATCATCAAAATTAACCACTCTAGGAACCACTATTCTAAAAGTAGCAAATTTCTTTTGAAAGATGGTAAAGCAATTATTGGATCCAAATTTGAGGGGATACTCATCATTACTAGGTGTGGAGGAAAATCCCTCACCTTTTCTCTTCTTGGAGAGGAAAAAACTTGAAATTGAGAAGGAGAAGGTAAAGGATCGAAGGAGGATGGGCCAAGTCAAGGTAGAAGCCTTGGATTACTAGAGAGGGACACTGGAGGGCTCAAGAAAGTCATTGAAGAGGAGTCACACACAATAGATGGGGGAAAAGGACTCGGTGGTTGTGTTTTAAATTTAAAAATTAGGCCCTACATGCATATATCAGACATCCATTTCATAAAATGGGCATCTAATAGAAGCAATCTAGTAGTTTAGACAATACTATACTGGACATTTATTTTAGAAATGGGCATCAGGATATCTGATTATAGAAATTTACTGTAATGGATGTCCATTTTAGAAACAAGCATCCAATAGAGAATTTTTGGCTTTCTAGAATTCCTATATTGGACGTCCATTTCAAAAATGGGCATTTGACTCAAACAAGAATATAAACCCCTATGTAGACCAAAAATAAAACTAAAAGCTCAATTCCAAAAGCTCAAAAAATTATGTAAGTTTTACAATACCAATTGCATGCTGAATAAAACAAAACTGCATCTCATCTAATAAGTTTTATGAAAATATCCATGAGTTGACAATTGGTTTCAATAAAAATCAATGAAATGTCTTTTTAAAAAATATGATTCGAAGAATGACGAATGTCAATATTCTTTGAGTGAGAGTGTTGTACTAAATTTTTGGATAAACTAATGACACTTGTATTGTCACAGTAAATTGGTAGATTTGCAAAATCACAATCAAAATCTTGGAGTATTTGTCTCATCCAATGTATTTGAGAACTACAACATGCTATGGCTATGAATTCAGCTTCAGTGGTAGAAAGAGCCACTGAATTTTGTTTCTTGGAACTCCATGAGACTAGAGGTTTTTCAAGAAATTGGCATGTACAACTAGCATTCTTTCTATTTCACACAATATCCGGCATTGTTTGTGTCACTAAAATTGATCAAATCAAAGTAATCATCCCTTGGATACTATAATCTTAAATTTAGTGTGCCCTTAAGATAACTAAGTATGCATTTCATGACAACTAGATATGATTTTTTATGAGATGCTTGAAATCTAGTATACAAGCAAACACTAAATATTATATTGGGTCTACTAGTAGTAAGATATAAGAAGCTACCAATCATGCCTCTATACTATTTTTCATTAATCTTTTCACTATCTTCATCCTTATGCAACTTGGTTGAAGGACTCATTGGAGTTTCTATTGCCTTAGCTTCATCCATGTTGAACTTCTTGAGTAGCTCTTTAATGTACTTGGCTTTGTTGATGAGGGTCCAATTCTCCATTTGTTGCACTTGGAGTCCAAGAAAGAAATTCAATTCTCCCACCATGATCATCTAGAACTCCTTTATTTTAGTGCTTGCAAATATCTCACAAAGATTTTCATTAGTAGTACTAAATATAATATCATCCACATAAAGTTGTACAACTAATAAATCATTATGCTTTTTTAACAAAAATAATATGGTGTCAACACAACCCCGAGTAAAATCATTTGAAATTAAGAAGGAACTTAGTCTCTTATACTAAACTCTTGGAGCTTTCTTAAAACCATATAGTTCCTTTCTCAATTTTAAAATATGGTTTGAAAATAGAAAGTCCTAAAAACTGGGAGGTTGTTTAACATAAACTTCTTTAGATAGGAAACTATTTAGAAAAGTACTTTTGATATCCATTTAAAAAAGTTTGAAACTTTTAAAATATACAAAGACAAGTAAAATGTGAATGGATTCCAAACATGCTATGGGTGCAAAGATTTCTTCAAAATCAATGCCCTTAGCTTAGTTGAAACCCTTAGCCACTAATCTAGCCTTGTTTTGAACCACAATACTATTTTTATCTAACTTGTTCCTAAAGACCCACTTGGTACCAATAATTGAGTAGTCATTTGGTTTTGGAACAAGTTCTTAAACTTGATTTTGTTTAAATTGATTGAGTTCTTATTGCATAGTAAGAATACAACTTTCATTCTTTTGAGCTTCATCAATATTTTTGGGTTTAACTTAAGAAAGAAAGCAATAGTATGAAGATTGTATTTAATTTCTTGTCTAATTTTTACCACTTGATTAACATTACCGATAATGTGATTCGCTAGGTGACTCTTTTGAAATTTCTATATCTTGAGTAGTTCCTTATGTCCACCTTACTCTTCTTGTTAATCCCCTTCATCTTTATCATTCTCATCCCTTGAACCTTTTCTTGGCATACCCTCTTCCTTTTCCTTGAGTTACATCTCATCTAATTTTTTGGAGATATTTACATCATCATTAATAAGTTTTTTCTCTAAAGGAGGGTTAGCTTCATTAAATACATTATTAATATATTCTTCAACAACTATAGAGGACTTGTTGAAGACTTTATATGCCTTTGAGATAGAGGAGTAGCCAAGAAAAATGTCATCAAATATTTTTGAATCAAATTTTGGATAAATGATCTTTTATATTCAAAATAAAGCATTTGTAACTAAAAAAATATGAAAATATGCAATATTTGGGCTTTTTTCATTCACAATTTAAATAGAGTCTTGTCAAGAATCAGGCAAATAGAAACTTGATTTAAGATAGAGCATGCTGTGTAAATAACCTTCATCAAAAAATATTTAGGTATAGAGTACTCATTACGCATGACTCTTGTCATTTCTTGAAGAAACCTATTATTCTATTATACTATATTTTGTTGTGGAGTATATGGATTTGAGAAGTTATGCTCAATATTAATTTCAATACAATATTTTTCAAACAAATAATTTTTAGATTCTCCTCTATGGTCGCCACTGTGGGATTGAAGTGGGCCACCAGGCTAGCGGAGACCTTAAAGAGTGACCTCAAATCACAAACAAAAATTTATTTTAATTTAAAGTGAGCTATTAGGTATTGTGAGAATATAACTTTCAATTGGTGTAAGCCTCTATTGTTAATTACCCTGATAATTATCAAGAATCTCATAAAGTAAGAAAGCTAGTTAATAAAATAGAGATAAGAAAAGATAAAAACATTTAATTAATTTTTTAAAAAATGGTACATGACTTAAATAAGGGTATGCCCTCACTTTATAATGAATTTTATAATAAAATTATAGAAAATATAAAAAAAATAAATAAAGAAAAAGAGTGAAGAAGAAGCTTTGATGCATGCTACTACTCCGCTCCCCTCTACGTTGTACCATGTGGTGTGCAATCCAAATCATGGAAGGGAATAGGAGAAGTTTGCATTAAGCGTAAATGATAACTTTATGATTTGAAGTATTTTCATTAACTAATAAGACATCAGTGATAACTTCGTTTAGGTTGGAGTGTTTCCATTAACCAATAAGGCATTGGCGATAACTCCGTTTGGGTTAGAGTGTTTTCATTAGTTGATAAGACATTGGTGATAACTCTGTTGACTTTGAAGTATTTTCATAACTGAAAAGGCACAAATGATAATTTTTTTAGGTTTTGAAGTGTTTCTATAGCCTATAAGGCATAGGTGATAACATCATTTGGTTTTTAAAGTGTTTTCATATGCAACAAGGCATAGGTAATAACTTTATAATTTGAAGTATTTTCATAACCGATAAGGTGCATGCAATGACTTCATTTGGTTTTGAAGTGTTTCTATAGCTGATAATACGTAGATGATAACTTTTTTGATTTTTGAAGTGCTTCCATAGCTGACAAGATGTAGGCAATAACTTCTTTGGATTTTTGACAACATCACCAATTGCTTATAAGGTTGGGTATTAAGAATCGTATCGTCAACTGCTCTTGGGTTGATTAGCTTGAAAGGGCACATTACTAATTACTTTTGGGGTTGGCTAGCTTGAAAAATGTGGCGCCAACTACTTCTAGGGTTGGCTAACTTAAAGAGGACATCGTTAACTACTTTTGGGGTTGGCTAGCTTGAAAGAGTGCATCATCAACTGCTTCTAGGGTTGATTAGCTTGAAGGCACATCGTCAATTGCTTTTAGGATTGACTAGTTTGAAGTGTGACTAACAACTTTGAACTTATTGTTGGTTAACTTTATTAATTTGATAGCATCACCAATGGCTTAAGGGGTTGGGTATAGCTTTGAAGTGTGGCCGATAGCTTGAATTGTGTTGGCGATTAACTTTTTTGGTTTGACAGTATCACTAATAGCTTATGGGGTTGAGTATATTTTTTAAATATGGCCGATAGCTTGGAGTGTATTAGTGATTAACTTCTTTGATTTGGCAACATCACCAATGACTTATGGGCTTGGGTATAATTTTGAAGTGTGGCCAACAGTTTGAAGCATGTTGGCAATTAACTTCTTTGATTTGGCAGTGTCACCAATGACTTATGGAGTTGGATGTAGCTTAGTAGATGTATCATTAATTGCTTCTGGGGTTAACTAAATTTCAAGTGTGACTAACAACTTTGAACAAGTTGGTAACTAACTTTTTTAACTTGATAGCATCACCAATGACTTATGTAGTTGGATATAACTTTGAAGTATTGCTAGAGGCTTTTGTAGAACACTCAATAAGACTCAGTTTGATCTTATTTAGTTCTATTTGAATCAATTTTAGTTCGGGTCAGGGTGATAATATGATCCTTTATTCATGGCCTTGGAGTATTGCCAAGGGTTCAGCACTCCCAATAAAATTCGGTTTGACCCTATTTAGTTTCATCTGGCCTAATATAGTTAGGTTCAAATTTAATTTTATTTAACTTGAGTTAGGTTCAACCTTTTGTTGGACCTTTATTGAGCTCATGTTTATGTTTTGATGGACTTTATTTCAAGCTCAAGTCAATTTAGTTCAACTTGATTTCAGTTCAGGCTCAACCTATCTTGATTCTAGTTTGACTTTGAGTTTGTCCTTTTAGTTAACCCAATTAGGATTTGATTTGAGTATAGTTTAATCTAGATTGGATTTGATTTAAACTTAACCTGATTTTAAATTGACCCAACTTGAGTCTAATTAGGGTTGAGTCTGAGTTTAGATTAACTCAATTTTAGTTTTAATCCATCTATTTGATTAATTTAGGTCCATTTGAGCCAACTTGGCATTTTTCCATTTATTGTGATTGAGTTACTTCATGTTAATTAACTTGATTTTAGTGTCTTTGTCTATTTATGATGATTTTAGATAGATCGATAGCTAGCTTCAAATGTATAAACCTAAAGGTTGGCTTAGTTCGTGAGCTTAAAAGTTAGCTTAGTGCGAGTCCAAAGATTGGCTTAGATAGGAGCACAAAGTTTGACCAAGATGTGAACTTGAAGGGTGGTTGAATGTGAGCCTAAAGATTGGTTAGGTGTGAGCCCAGGACTGGCTTGGATGTGAGCTCAAAGGTTGGCTAAATGTGAGTCCAAGGCTATCTAAGTACGAGTTTAAAGGTTGACTTGGATCGAGACTGAAGGCTGGCTAAGTGCGAGCTTGAAGGCTTATTGAGTGCGAGCCCGAAGGCTGGCATGAGTGCGAGCTGAAGGCTGGCTTGAGTGCAAGGTTGAAAGTTGGCTGAGTGCAAACTTGAAGGATGACTAAGTGTGAGTCCAAAGGCTAGCTTAGTGTAAGCCTGAGAGTTAGCTTGGATGCAAGTCTAAAGGCTGGCTTGGATGTGAGCCTAAAGGCTAGTTTAGTGTGAGCTTGAAGGTTGGCTTAGTGTAAGCCCGAAGGCTGGCTGAGTGCGAACCCGAAGGTTAATTGAGTGTGAGCCCAAAGGCTAGATTGAATGTGAGCTTAAAGGCTTGCTTAGGGTGATGGGGATCTGGTATCTTCGAGAGGCCATAGGTAGCCACAGTGAGCTCAAGAATTTCTTATCTTCATCGTCATCTTTGAAGGAATGTGGGTGGCCACAAATTAGTAAAGTTCCATTATCGTGCCAAAGACAAAGACCGTAGGTGGAAATAATATTGAGAATTTTTCTTTCTTATTTTTGCTAAATTTTCTTCTTTTTTTATAAAGAAACTTACTTTTTTTTTCTTCTTCTATTTCAAGCTTAAAATGCTTTTCCTTTTTTTCTTCTTGGTCGGATTTTTTTTGAACTAAGGCCAATTTTTTTCTTTTTTTAAGCAAACTCCCACCCTTTCTTATAGCTAGCAACAAGCTCATTCCTCTTTTCTTTTTGAAAGAATCTTCTCCTTCTTTCCAAATCCCCCTTTCTTCTTCTTATCCCATTCTTCCATCAAAGTAGAGGCCAAGCCTCGCATCTTTCAGTGGCCAGTTGTCGGCTAGATCTGATCAGATGTTGGTTGGATTTGGTCCCTCCCTCTAGCAGCAGTAGCTTGTGGGGACGAGGTGGAAATGCAAAGTTCGAGGAGTACGAGCTGATAGCTCATTAGTGGTTTAGGCAAGCTAGAGAGGACTTTGGTGAAAGTGGACATGGCAGTTGCCATGGCTCCCTCACCTCCTTGGCTATGACAGTGTAGGAGGCTCCCAGCCTCCTTTCCAGCTGGATCTAGCCACCTCTTGCCTGAATTTGGCCATCCCTCAGCTATGGTAGGGCAGAGCAAGTGGTAACGGCATGGGATGGGTTAAGGATAGTTGCAAAAGCAGAGGATGGGTGTCGAAGGTGGCTTGTGGGGGGCTGATCATGGGTGCAGTCAGCGGTGAGGTCAATCATATGCGTGAGGTCTTGGCGGCGGGACTTGGTGAGAACTTAGGCCTCATTTGTTTTGGGATCAGGATCAGGATCAGCTCGTTTAAGAATTATTTTTTTCTTATAAAATTAATATTTATTATTTTATACTATTATTAAATTAAATTATTATAAAAAATTAAATAGTTTTTTGAGCTTTAAATTATTGAAGCCTTAATTTCGATAAAAAGATATTAGTTTACAAAAGTGGTTCACTAGTCTTGACCTTGACCTTGACCCCCAACCAAACGGCCCCTTAGAGCCTGAGCAACATAACCGTGACTAGCTTCTCCTAACTGGCCACCAACCCAAGCTCATCACCAAGGTAGCAGAGGCCTCCAAAGGCCCCGTTGCCCTGGTTGTAATGTTCGATACCATGTTTGACATATCATTCACTGAGAACTCAAAGATCAGCTTGGTGGAATTTATTCATAAATAAAATTTTTTTGAAGGATTTATTTATAAATCTTGGATTTCAAAGGGACCAAATCATAATTATCGATCCTTTGAGGGGTTTATTTATAGATCCTAAATTTTACAGGATTGATTTATAATTTTAAGATTTTATTAGACTTTTCTGTAAAATTCTTATTCAGGAACGTATTTGTAGGAAAATTTTGGCCAATGATCATTTATGAAGATTAATTCAATCCAAGAGCTTGTTTGTAAAATTCTTGTATTTTGTCATTTTGGTTCAGGTTTTATATGAATTTGGATTCAATTCCAGTCCAAAAATTTAACCTATTAAGCCCATTTGGATTAAACCTAACTAGAGCCTGAATTTTCTAATGATTTAAGTTCAAATTGAGCTTAATTGTTGACCAAACTAGGACATGAATTAAGTCTAACTGAGACCCATATTTGAATTATAATTTAGTGGCATACAAGTCTCATTTTTAATTATATTTCAATTAATTTTGATTGTAGTAAAAATCACCTCAAATAATTTTAAATTTTTGAAATCATGTAACCGTTTTTGTTTTGAATTCATTTGCAAAGATTAACAAATGCATTGAAGGAATCATATTTATATGTAAGAAATAAAACCCATATAAATCTAGAGTAATCAATAACTATTACGAAAGCATAATTCTTACCTCCTAGACTTGTAGTCCCAACTGGTTCAAACAAGTTTAAATGAAGGAGTTGTAGTAGCCTTATTGATGTGACAAATGTTTTGAATTTGTGGAAGGTCTTCACTTGCTTTTCCATTTGGCATGCATCACATACTCAATTTTTGATAAATTTGCTTTTGGGTAGACCTCTCAAAAGCTCCTTCGGTAGACTTTAGCTATAGCATCCTTGCTTGCATGTCCAAGTCTTCTATGCGAAAGTCATCTATTGCTATCTTGAACTATAAAACACTTCTCATTTTTTAAGTCATCTTAGTCAATAGTGTAAACATTTCTATCTTGATGACCAACAAGGACTAAAACATTATCATTATTTTGTCTAACTATGCAAGCTTTTGATTTAAAAAGAATATGAAAATCTTTATCGTATGGAAACCATTTATCCCTTTGGTTCTTATAGTGGAGGCAAAGCTAAAAACAATCAAGAATATTGGGATGGAACTTATTCTAAGTATGGGTCCATACGATTAAAGAGTAAAGTAATTACAATACATAATAGAAGAAAAATGCTATATATAAAAAAGCAATAAATCCTACCTTCCGATGAGCTAGAAAAATGGTCATGTAAAAAAGCAAGTGTAAACTATGTGCGTCACTGTTGAGTTTTAAATGTCTTGAACTCTAATTAGAATTTGAGTTAAAGTAGGAATCCAAAGTTGGATTTAGATTTATATTATTAGGAGTTGTAATTGAGTAAAACTAAAACCCAATAAGAGTCTATAAATATACTATAATATATAAGGCTTATGTGTGCCGTAGTATAAAGGTTGAACTAGAGAGAAATAGAGAGAGAGGAATAGAGAGAATAGAGAGAAGAGAAAGAGAGAGAGTGTCGGCTCTCGTGTGTGGGTCTTTCTAGTGCTTCTCGGTGGTCTCTCGTGGTGGTTCCTCGTGGTGCTCTCTTGGAGATTCTCTCTGAAGGTGGAGACATTATTGAGGCTTGGAGAAAGAGTTTAGTTGAGTAAGAAAAAGTGAAGTCCTTCTTGTAAGCTCTTATAAAAGCCTTTATTTATTTATAGTAGATCTCCCGTTGTCTTATCTTGTTATTTTCTTTTATCTTGTATTATTTCTCGTTTCTTGTGTTGTTTGAGAACAAGGTGATTCGTGAAACTTCCGCTGTGAATCCCAACAATTGGCATCAGAGCTTAGGAGCAAACAACCAAGATAGCAAAGTCCTTACTCGAGGTGGAGAAGTTTGACGACAAGATAAATTTTGCCTTATGGCAAAAGAAGATGAAGGCGGTTCTTACTTTTCAAGGTCTGCAAAAGACGTTAGAGGGAAAAGAAAAGAAGCCGGTCAAGATAAGCAATGAAGACTGGGAGGAGATAGATCAAAAGGCATTGAATTTAATTATTCTAAGCCTGACTGATAAGGTTTTGTACAATGTCATTAACGAAGAAACGATGATGGACATCTAGACAAAACTCGAGAAGTTGTACATGTCAAAAAGCCTCACGAACAAGTTCTATCTGAAACAACAGTTGTACGGACTGCGTATGAGCGAAAGGTACAACTATATTACATCACCTAAATGCTTTCAATAAGATTATCAATGATTTGCTGAAAGTTGATGTGAAGTTTGAAGAGGACGATAAGGCGCTGATTCTCTTGATGTCTCTTCCTACTTCGTACGATCATATTGTGACCACAATTCTTTATGATAAAGAAACTCTCAAGATGGAAGATGTGACAACTAGTCTTCTTTCTAATGAGAGAAGAAGAAACTCCAACATTGATATAGAGTTTGGTGAAGGATTGGTGGCTCACGAAAGAGGAAGATTAAGAGAGCGCGGAGAAGGCAAGCAACGATCCAAATCAAAATTGAAGGCGAAAGTACAATGCTATTCATGTAAGAAGTATGGCCATATTAGACGATATTGCCCTGAATGTAGGAAGATAGAGTCCTCCAATATGACGACGGCAATAGCAAATGATACTTCTGATAATAGTGCGGATGGAGACATTCTTGCAGTATCCGTAGAAATCGGCACTTCTGGTAAGTGGATTTTAGATTCCGGTAGTTCTTATCATATTTGCTCCAGGAAGGATTGGTTTACTTCTTATGAGGAGAATAAGAAGAAAAGAATTATTTGGTTGGGCGATAATTCAACCTGTGAGATCGCCGGTGTGGGAACAGTCAAAATCCAGATGTTTGATGGAGCGATTCGAACTCTTACTGGGGTGAGGCATGTCCCTAAGATGCGAAGGAATCTAATTTCATTTGGTGTACTGGACTCAAAAGGCTGTAATTATTCGACAAGAGATGGAGTCATGAAGGTGACACGTGGTATTAGAACCCTAATGAAAGGTGAGAAGTGTGGCAATGTTTATCGATTGATCGGGAACACCATTGCAGGTGGAGTTTCGATGGCTACAGTAGTGAAGAGGAAGCATGATACTCAGAGTAATTTGATGTCTCCTCAAATTACTTTTACTACAACAGCAGAAAAAGGTCATCAGAAAAGCTTTCAAAAGTACAAAACTGTAGACATGAAGAGTAAATTTGAGGTTGGCTCGAGTTCGCATCTTGCAATTATTTGAATAAGCTAGTAGCCCAGGGGCAGGGGCTGGATGAGAGATGACGGCTAAAGATTCATGATGATGGCACGCCCGAGTTCAAGCCAAGGTGGAGATTGTTAAGTTTAAATGTCTTGAACTCTAATTAGAGTTTGAGTTAAAGTAGGAATCCAGAGTTGGATTTAGATTTATATTATTAGGAGTTGTAATTGAGTAAAACTAAAATAAATAAGAGTATATAAATATACTATAATATATAGGGCTTATGTGTGGCGTAGTATAAAGGTTGAACTAGAGAGAAATAGAGAAAGAGGAATAGAGAGAATAGAGAGAAGATAAAGAGAGAGAGTGTCGGCTCTCATATGTGGGTCTTTCTAATGCTTCTCGGTGGTCTCTCGTGGTGGTTCCTCTTGGTGCTCTCTTGGAGATTCTCTCTGAAGGTGGAGACGTTATCGAGGCTTGGAGAAAGAGTTTAGTTGAGTAAAAAAGAGTGAAGTCCTTCTTGTAAGCTCTTGTAAAAGCCTTTATCTATTTATAGTGGATCTCCCATTGTCTTTTCTTGTTATTTTCTTTTATATTGTATTACTTCTCATTTCTTGTGTTGTTTGAGAACAAGGTGATTCGTGAAACTTCCGCTGCGAATCCCAACATGTCACTTCTAGCTAACTAGTGCTACTCAAGTAAAGGATGTTTTAGGAATCCAAATAAGTTTGGACTCCTTAGCTTTAGGAAGCATCCCTTTAGGTCCCAAAATTTACTTAAGAGAAGAGTTTCTCTTAGTTGGGTGATTTATGGGATATGTCCTTTTTGGTAACAATAGTTATATGTCAATTTCAAAGTTGTAGAGCTTGAGGCCTTTACAAATATAGATTAAGTACCCTTAGATTTGAAAGAGGATATGAAATCAAAACTGGATCTATTTAAAGTATTCCTTTAATTTTTTAAAATCATATTTAAAGTAGAATTTTCATGGAAGAAGTTTTCAAGAGCACTTTTCAAATTGACATTTTCCTTTTCCTTTTGAAGAACTCAATTTTCTTTTTACAATCACATGAGTTAGCAGATAATTTCAATGATTCAAAATCACTTTCAAGCAAAATGAACTTATTTTTCAAATAAGCATGCTTGTGAAATAACCTTTCATGTTTAGCATATAAATTTTCAAAAGCATCTTGCAATTCATCAAAACTTAAATCACATATCTCATCCTCAATAGCCTTGAGGCACAAGTTGGCAATTTTTTTATCGGATGGGATATCTTCATTTTCCTCCTCCAAATTGTCCCAAGTTGCCACCATTGCCTTCTTTTTCTTCTCTTTGAATCTCTTCGATTGAGGGTTGAAAGGACAATTAGCTTTCACGTGATTGTACTTTTTGCACTTGAAGCATGTGGGCACCTCCTTTCATTTCTTAAGGATCTTCTTGGTATGTGTCTGTTCTTTAGGAATTTTTTGAATTTTCTAATGATGAGAGTCATTTCTTCATCACTATCTTCTTCCTCATTGTTAGATTCTTTTCTTTGAGAGCTATTCCTTTCTTCTTCTTGTCTTCATCCCCTCTTGGATCCTATCCTGTATAGTCATCTTGTGAGTGATGAGAGAACCCAAGAGCTCTTCCAAAGGTAACTTGTTGAGGTCCTTTGTCTCTTCAATTGTGGTTACATTGGGATCACATGACTTTGGAAGGCACCTTAGAATTTTCCTTAACATTTCATCGTTAGTGTAAATCTTTCCAAAAGATTTCATAGTGTTAATAATGTCCATAAAATGAGTGAATATTTTAGTTATCAATTCATTGAATAATTAGCTCAAACTAACCCAAAAGAGATGATTAGCAAATGCACAAAGTATGGAATCAATAACAGTATTTGAACATATCAATCAATTGTGTAGGGCACTTTCGAGCTTGGTTGCAACAAAACTGGGACCAAGAAAATAGTACTGCTTCAATTCCCAAAAGCCAGAATCTCCAAGATTTCACACCAAGAAACGCAACTCAATTTCATGACCAATAAAGCCTGTTACTAAGAATTAATTTTGATCTTACCACATATGGAAAACACAAGTTGAATACTATAATGTCAATTTTTAAGTCATACAATAACACATAGCAACTGAAAAACAGCAGCAATAAAGAAAAACAAGGAAAAGACAATTTCATAACCAAGTGAATTCTCTTATTTCCACATGATGCTAGGTAAACAAAAGTAGTAAATCAAATACCAATAAAAAATAAAAATATACTCGTGTATAATAAAAAAAATCACAGATGGCGAATGCCAACTTAAAACACAAAAATAAAGGCGAGGTCACTTGCAGTTACAAATACACAAAAAAAAGAATATAAAAAAATAAATAAGACGATATTCTTCCACCTTTGATTCCTTCCCCAATAGAGAAACTAAAAAAATCAATCTCATATGTAATTCCCTCAATTATACGTCTATCAAAAAATGAGTTAATATCATCGAAACCCTAGCTTGAACTTTGGCCTAAGTCATTCACCATATCTGCTCTGCCTCTCTGCTTGAGGTCGCCGGCAATCGCACTACCTTCAGCTAGTCTACTGCTCTGGAGCCCTCAGCTGCTCTCCTCTTTACTGGAGATCCTCTCCCTCACCTCTAGGCTAACCCCTGGTGCTGTCCCATCGGCGTGTGCGTGAGGGACACACAAGCTGCCGCTTGCCGCCTCCACAGCCGCCTCCTTCCCTCCTGGACTCCGCTTACCACCGGCCCCATCCTTTCCTTGGTGCTGTCCTACTGGCGTACGCTAAGGAGCATGCAAACCACCGCTCACTGCTGCCACAGCCACCTTCCCTCGTCCCTGTAGTTGTTGCAACCGCCTCCTACACACACCTCCTCCAGGCCAGATTTGCCCTCATATCGCCTGATCTGGCTAAGAGAGGAGGGCAGATTGTTGGGGAGCCACAAGAGTGTCAAATCAGATCCATATAGTGAGTCAGACACCAAACCATCCCGAAAGCTCAAGCTCATGGGATATGGGTCTTTTTTACTATATCTATTGGACTCTATCTATCCAATATCTAATATGGAAC
This sequence comes from Trichopus zeylanicus subsp. travancoricus, assembly GCA_005019695.1. Taxonomy (NCBI): domain Eukaryota; kingdom Viridiplantae; phylum Streptophyta; class Magnoliopsida; order Dioscoreales; family Dioscoreaceae; genus Trichopus; species Trichopus zeylanicus. The sequence goes on along the minus strand of RXID01022284.1, from coordinate 648,097 downwards.
TAATTCATCACACCTGACATTATAATAATCTCCCCCTTCAGGTATGATTTGACCACATCAATTTAACACTCTTAATCAAGAACTCTTTTACTCGACCACTTCCACCGTACGACTCATGTCCTCGCATCGGCCTCTAGTGCCCGCGCCCTTGCGTCGACTTCTGGTGCTCACACTTGTGGGCTCACCATCTTGGTGCCAGCGTATGCGCCCTCTCTCTGGCCTCAAGCTGACCTCGCACGAGCGCCTGAGCCCTTGGGCCTGCACTCACGCCCTTACCAGCCTCGCGCCCGCGTCCTCTCGCCGATCTTTACCATGTGACTAACATGTGACTCTATTCAGTCATATCATCACGGTAATTTTTTTGGTCTTAAGAGTTTGCACAGCTTCAAACTTGAAGCTCTGATATCACTTGTTGGGATTCACAGCGAAAGTTTCACGAATCACCTTGTTCTCAAACAACACAAGAAACGAGAAGTAATACAAGATAAAAGAAAATAACAAGATAAGATAACAGAAGATCCACTATCAATAGATAAAAGCTTTTACAAGAGTCTACAAGAAAGACTTCACTCTTTCTTACTCAACTAAACTCTTTCTCTAAGACTCGGCAACGCCTTCACTTTCAGAGAAAATCTCCAAGAGAGCACCATGAGGAACCACTACGAGAGACCATCAAGAAGCATTAGAAAGAACCACACACGAGAGTCGACACTCTCTCTCTTTGTCTTCTCTCTATTCTCTCTATTCCTCTCTCTCTATTTCTCTCTAGTTCAACCTCAATACTACGCCACACATAAGTCTTATATATTATAGTATATTTATAGACTCTTATTGAGTCTAATTTTTACTCAATTACAACTCCTAATAATATAAATCAATCATAAATCTAAATCCAACTTTAGATTCTACTTTAACTCAAACTCTAATTAGAGTTCAAGACACCTAAAGCTCAACAATCTCCACCTTGGCTTGAACTTGGGCATGCCACCATCATGAATCTTCAGTCGTCATCTCTCATCCAGCCCCTGCCCCTGGGCTACCAGTTTATTCAGATAATTGTAAGACGCGAACTCGAGCCAACCTCGAATTTGCTCTTCATGCCTACAGTCTTGTACTTTTGGAAGCTTTTCGGATGACCTGTGTCTGCTGCTGTAGTAAAAGTAATTCGAGAAGAACGTTTATCTCTCATCAAATTACTCCGAGTATCATACTTCCTCTTCACTACTGTAGCCATCAGAACTCCACCTGCAATGGTATTCCCTATTAACCAATAAACATTGCCGCACTTCTCACCTTTCATCAGAATTCTAATACCACATGTCACCTTCATGACTCCATCTCTTGCTGAATAATTATAGTCTTTTGAGTCTAGTACACCAAGTGAAATTAGATTCCTTCGCATCTTGGGGACATGCCTCACCCCAGTAAGAGTACGAATCGCTCCATCAAATATCTGAATTTTGACTATTCCCATACCGGCGATCTCATAGGCTGAATTATCGCCCAACCAAACAGTACTTTTCTTCTTATTCTTCTCATAAGAAGTAAACCAATCCTTCCTGGAGCAAATATGATAAGAACTACCAGAATCTAAAATCCACTTACCAGAAGTGCCAATTTCTGCGGATACTGCAAGAACGTCTCCATCCGCACTATTCTCAAAAGTATCATCTGCTATTGCCGTCGTTATATTGGAGGACTCTATCTTCCCACGTTCAGGGCAATACCGTCTAATGTGGCCATACTTCTTACATGAATAGTATTGTACTTTCGTCTTCGATTTTGATTTAGATCGTTGCTTGCCTTCTCCACATTCTCATAATCTTCCTCTTTCGTGAGCCACCAATCTTTCACCAAACTCCATATTAATGTTGGAGTTTCTCTTTCTCTCATTAGAAAGAAGATTAGTTGTCACATCTTCCATCTTGAGAGTTTCTTACCATAAAGAATTGTGGTCACAATATGATCGTACGAAGCAGGAAGAGACATCAAGAGAATCAGCGCCTTATCGTCCTCTTCAAACTTCACATCAACTTTTAGCAAATCATTGATAATCTTATTGAAAGCATTTAGGTGATGTAATATAGTTGTACCTTCACTCATACGCATTCCGTACAATTGTTGTTTCAGGTAGAACTTGTTCATGAGGCTTTTTGACATGTACAACTTCTCAAGTTTTATCCAGATATCCATCATCGTCTCTTCGCCAATGACATTGTACAAAACCTTATCAGTCAGACTTAGAATAATTAAATTCAATGTCTTTTGATCTATCTCCTCCCAGTCTTTATTGCTTATCTTGACCGGCTTCTTTTCTTTTCCCTCTAACGTCTTTTGCAGACCTTGAAAAGTAAGAACCGCCTTCATCTTCTTTTGCCATAAGGTAAAATTTATCTTGTCGTCAAACTTCTCCACCTCGAGTAACGACTTTGTCATGTTAGTTGTTTGCTTCTAGGCTCTGATGCCAATTATTGGGGCCACAAGAGTGTCAAATCAGATCCATATAGTGAGCCAGACACCAAACCATCCCAAAAGCTCAAGCTCATGAGATATGGGTCTTTTTTACTATATCTATTGGACTTTATCTATCCAATATCCGATGTGGGACTAATTTATCACACCTGATATTATAACACAGAGCTGCCCCTCCACCTTGCCATCAGGAAGACGAACCAGATTTGGCCTTAGAGGAGGCCGAGCTGCCATGGTTCGGTGGAGCTCAAGAGAAAGAAGGGTTAGGGCATAGGAGAGAAGAAGGAAGAAGGTAATGAAACAAAAAAGGGAGAAGTTGTTGTAAAAAAACAAAAAAAACAAAAAAAAATGCTGCCTCTTGTCTTTTTTTCACATCCTCACAATCGTAGTCACCTGGAATCCGCAAACCCACTAAACCCAAATTAGTTTCCGAGTCGGTTGAAATTATAAATAAGTCTTTGGATTCATTAAAATTATAAATAAACTTTTAAATATATCAAATTCAAGCCGGCCTTTGAATTTGTCAAACTTAGGTTAGCTTTGAGATTCATCAAACTCAAGCTAGCTTTCAAGGTTCGTCTAATTTAGACCAACTTTTTGGTCTGTCAGGTCCTAACCAACATTTGGACTCATCAAATTCAAATCAGCCTTCGGACCCGTGAATATTAAGCTAGCTCTCAGACTTGCACTACTAGACTTGCTTTTGAGCTCACGAATCAAGCTAGTCCTCAGGCTTACACATCTAAGACAGCCCACAAGCTCACCCAAAAGTTATCATGATAGACAAGAACTCTCAAATTAAATTGATTAACACAAAGTGATTTAATTACTTTGAGTTTAAATCCAAATTAATTCAGATAAACTACTAAGTAAACCCAAGTTGATCAAATAAATGGACTAGAACTCAAATTGAACTAGACCCAAAATCCAAAATAAGACTAAATCTTAATTGGATTTGAGATGAGTTAATTCAAGATCAAGTCAAGTTTAAATCAAATTTAATCTGGGTCGAACTAAGTTCAAACCAAACCCTAATTGGATTAAATCAAGTTAAATTGAAGGATCAAATACAAAGTCAAACTAGAACTAGGACAGACATGAGTTGAAGTTAAGTCAAACTAAGTTGAGTTGAACTTGAAGCGAAATTCATCAAGATATAAACTTAAACTGATGAAAGTCCAACACAAGGTCGAAATTATCTCGAATCAAATAGAACCAAAATCAAGTCTTGAATATTGAATTAGGTCAAATCAGATGTGAATCAAAATCAGTACTACTCTAACTAAAGTCAATAATCAATATTTGACAAATATTTTTTTGAAAATCAATGTCAAACTTGGTGAATTAAATATTTACTACCAATGTTGACAGTAATTTTGGAATGGATATTTCACATGATTCCTCAGAGTATGCTATAAAGTATCAATATAAACCCAATCACTAAAGGTTATGGGAATAGAAAACTAGAACATAACACTATCTTCCAAGAAGGAGTTAGTGAATCGTAATTCGATCAAGTTTTAAACATTGAGTTAAATAAATTTAGACTTAAATCGAAATTGCGTATTAAACTAATTTCAAATCAAACTCAAATCCGAACTATATTAGTCTCGACAGAACTAAATAGGGTCAAACTGAGTCCTATGGGTATGCCAAACCTTCGACAATACTTCAAGACCATGGACAACGGGTGATGTTACTATCCTAATCTGAACTAGAACTAAATTGAGTAGAACTAAACTAGATCAAACTGAGTCTCGTTGAGTGTGTTACAAAAGCCTTTGACAATACTTTGAAGCTATACTCAACTCCATAAGTCATTAGTAATGCTACTAAATCAAAAAAGTTAAACCAATATGCTCAAAGCCATCAGTCGTTTTTCAAGTTAGTTAACCCCATAGTAGTTGACAACGAGCCCTTCAAGCTAATCAACCCTACAAGCTGTTGATGACGCACCTTCCAAGTTAGTCAATCCGAAAAGCAGATGATGACATTCTTCAAACTAGTCAACCCCAAAACAGTTGATGACACACCCTCTGAGTTAGTCAATCTCAGAAGTAGTTGATGATGCGTCTTTAAATCCCAATATAGTTAATTGACATAAGCCAAGGCAATCAGCTTCACCCATCAGTACGTTATTAAACATTCATCAAAGATTGAGTTAAGACTTATCTAAGTTAGACATCATGTGGTCTAACTTACGGGGGCGGGGCGCCCCATTCTCATTTTCTATCTTTTCTTTATCTTCATTATCCTCTTATTTTTCATAATACTATTTTAAAATTTATTGAAAGTGAGGGCATATCTTTGCTTAGGTCATGAACCATTTCTCAAATAAATCAACACTATGCTTTCTTCTTTTTTTGTGTCTTTATTTTATTAGGTATATTTTTTATTTTAGGAGTTTTTTGATAATTATTTGGTAATTAATAACAGGGCTTGTGTCTTTTTAAAAGTCAATGTTCTCATAATACCTGATAACACCCTTTGAATTAAATAAATTTTTATTTATGATTTGAGGTCACTTTTGTGGTCTTCACTATCTTAGATTGCTAAAATCAATCCCATAGTTAGTTCAAATTTTGGTTCATGACTTAGACCTGATTTAGTTCTGGTTTAGATTTGGACTTGATTATGATTTAGATTTGGTCCGATTTTGTTTCTATTTTAACCTAATTTATCTTGATTTAGGTTTGCACCTAAGTTGGTTTTGGTTCAAATTTAGACCTGATTGTGATTTATGTTCGATCTAGTTCTAGTTCCAGTTTAATCTGATTTAGTTTTTGGTTTAGGTTTTGATTTGAGTTAATTTTGGTTTAAGTTTAGATTTGATTCTCATTTTGATTCTGATTTGGACCTGATTTAATTTTGATTTAGGTATAGACCTAATTTGGTTCAAGTTTAACATAGTTATGGTTTTGGTCCAACTTGGTTTGATTTTGGTTTAAGTTTAAACCTCTTGATTTAATTTAGTTCAAATTTAATTTAACCCAATTAGATTTTAAATATAGACTGATTTGGTATTAGTTCAATTATACTAGACTTGATTTGGGATTTGAACCAATTCAATTTGCGTTTGATTAACTTTTAAGTGATCCTATAAATTGGCCTTGAGCTGAATGACATTTGGACAAACCCAAAGTTGATGTTAAATCAAATTGACTTTAGGCCAAGCTCACAAGTTAGCAATAGGTTAACTAATTTGTAGACGAACCCACAACCTGGTCCTAAATCAAACTGATTTTTAAGCGAATATACAAACTGGTCCTAAATTGGATAATATTTGATTAATCTTGCATACTAGTACTAAAAATTAGTAGAGGCAAATGAGGCGAATGAAGACAGCTTTTTTTTTTCTCTTTTTTTTTTTTTTACTTTCTTCTCTCTGTTTTTTTTTTATAGTTGGAGTTCATCACTCCTTTGTTTTCTTTTGTTCTATTTTTTTTCCTCCTTCCCAATTATTTCTGTTGTCTACTTTCATGGCCCAACCGAGCTCTTCTCCACCATTTCTTCTTCGTTGTCTTCTAGGCTGGATCTGGCCGGATCTGATCACCAACAACAGAGCTGTAATGGCGTGTTCATCAGAGCGCAGGGTTAGGTCACTATGGAGGCTATTGACAGAGAAGGCAATAGGGCGGACTTCTTTGGTGTGGCGATGGAGCATAGGACAGGCAACAAAGGGAGCAAACCCAACAGTAGGGTGCGAAGCTGCTCTCTAGGTGGTTGGAAGTTAACCATGGCCCAATGCGAGTGGTGCGTGGGGTGGAGGAAGGAGAAGGTGCCATTCCTGTGAGGGTCGCGACTGAGGTGTGGAGGTTTGGTCGACAGAACCTAAGGGTTCAAGCACCCAAACTCGAAGCAGACTAGAGGTAGAGGCTGTAGTCCTGTGGAGCTGCATAGAAAGCTTGCAGATGGGGTGCAGCGGTGAGCACAGGTTCTGATGGTGTGCGCCACTGTGGACAACAAATAAGAATAGATTCTTGAACAGTGTCACCGCCAGCACACAATCACACGCAAGGAGAAAATAGCCTACAGACAAGCATGCCTTGTACGGGTGCAAGTAGGCAACAAACCCAACTAGAATTTAATCAGGGCCTAATAGAAGTCATGACTGGGAACTGGTTGCATTCCAACTGAGGTCCTACGAGTGCATAAGGGATTATTTGAGGCAGGATCAAGTTCTGGTGGAAAGCATAGCCGTAGGCAGCAAGAGTCTGGACATTTTGCAGGCAATAAGGAGAGCAAAGGAGTACACAGAAGTCGAGGCAAAGAGATAAAATTTGTACTCACTTACTGATTTTTTTATTTCGGTATTTGGTTCCCGATCCTCCTGATTCACTCTTCCTCCTATTTGTCTTTCTTCCGTTCTCTAGTTTTTAATTTCCCTCCTCTTTTCTTTTCACAGGATTCTTTCGGCTTTTATAGCATTGTTAAGATGATAAGATTGAGTTAATGATAATTTGAATTTTAAATGCAAAAGATTTAATTGGCATTTTTTTCGTTGGAATTGTGAATTAGATTTTGTTTTAATTTGGATGAAAATAAGATAGAGATTAAGATGAAATTTTAAATTTTGTATCATATATCACATAATAGTTTATTTACAAAAATTTTGTTCCTAGGGACTTGTATGCGATTTTCATAAATTTGAAGACTTTTTTATAAAATTAATTATGAGGACCTGCTTGTAAATGCTAACAATTTTAGGGTCTTTTTTTGTGAAATTTCATTTACAAAATAATAAATTTTAAATTTATTTATGAATAAAAATCTTCAAGAGATCTATTTATAAATTTATAAATATTATATTTAAAATTTAATATTTTATGCAGGGTTTATTTATAAAAAGTAAAAATTCCTATGATTTGCTTGTCAATATAAAATTTTGAAATATTTTTTTTCAAAGTTTATATTTTATAAAAATTAATTTATAATTATTAATATTTGAAGGGTCTTCTATTATGTGATGACTAATTTATAATTTAAAGATTTTTATATTTTTTTTGTAAAAAATTTTTATCCGTGGATTTATTTTTAAGAAAAATATAACCAAAGATTTATTTGTAAGAGTTTATTTGGTCCAAAAATTTAATTTTTTTATTTTAATGGATTTTAGACCTAATTTTGGTCTATATTTTTGTCCAAATTTTACCAAAATTCAAGTATGATTTGAGTCAATTTTTGGTCAAATTTGATGTAATTTAGGTTTTAACTATCCATATTTTAGATATAATTTAGTAGCATTTAAAATTAAATGCTGGTCAAATTTTAATTAAATTTAATTTGACCAAAAACTACCTAAACAACATTATATTAATTTACTATTTAAAGATTTGATTACCAAATATATTTTCTAATTTAATTAATAATTCTGATTAGATTGATTAGTGGACTCTAAATGTTGATCGTGGTATGTGTAATCCTTAAAAAGAAACTAAGGGTGATTTTAATATGTCAATCTTTTTTATAGAATTGAATTTTCTTTGTACATGTGTTTGACACCAATTTTTAAGAAAACTAAATTTTTTATATAATTGAAGATTTGCTCTTATTTTATTGAAAAAAATTAAAAAAATTCAATTTTTTAAATTTTAAAAATATATACAGTCTATTACTCTCTATCATTAATGTTATTATCTACTAATTCTAAAATTTTTGGTAAAAATAAGGTTGTATGTCTTCTTCAAATCTTATCAAAAAATATTTTTCCCAAATCACTTGAATGAGCCCGAAACTCGGCCAAAGAGGCTGTCAACAGACTCGAGTTCAGGGTGAATTTAAATATCGTGGCACTTTTTAAAACATTTTTTATGACGGATTTGTATTTAAAAATAGGCCCGATGGCGGACTCGATTATCAAAACAGTCCGATTATTTCGGATTCGGATTCAGACAATATATCGATCCGCCTTCTTCAGTTCAACAACGAGATCTGTAGCGAAGCAAACTCGTTTTTTACTTCAGACCAAGGTTTATAGTTGCGGTTTCGGTTTCGGTTTCAGTTTCAGAATCCAGTGAAATTGATATATTTCAATTTCAGTTTTGGCCGTTTCAGTTTCAGTTGAACGATTTTTTTAGTTATTATTTATGTGTTGACCAGAGTTTAACTATATTTTGACTATACTTTGACTTTATAATTAAAAAATACGATCAAATATTGAAAAAAAATTTGAAAAATTTTGAAAATGTAGGAATAAATTTATATTTAATGTAACCATAATATTAAATATTATTTTAGTTAATTAATATTAATTTTGATAGTTAGTCACTGATATAGTCTACTTTTAATATATATTAGTGTATTAAAAAAACATATAAGAAGTAATATGAATATGATTAAAAATTAAAAATTAACATAAGCAAATTTAACTTTTCATTAAAATATACTTCACACATACATAATTCATAAATATTAAGATAATATAACAAATCATCATTATCATTATAATCATTATCAGTTGAGTTTGGAGCATCTGGATGTAGAATTACAAATTCAGTACCTGGATGATCCGAACGAGCATTTGTAGACATACGAGCCAAATAACTAGCTCTGCCTGTTCTCGTGACAGTGGTTTTGAAGTATAACTATATATCGAAGGTCCAAAATAAAAATGATAACCATATTCATTAATAACACATAATAAAAGTGGTCCAATAACCCATGAGAAATAAACATCACACTGGGCAAAATGTTTAGGGAAAATTACGGCAAGACGCTGATTGATAGCATTAAGTGAATCTTATTGAGAGACACGATAAATTTGATCATTTACTTTTCTACGGTCTTGTAATATCTGTTTAATTAAAGATTGTTTAAGTATATCAATTAAACCTCGCAACAAAATTTTTTTAGTTTTACTTTCGGTGGAACGGTCATGCATGTATGCACGTAAAAAAAAAACTCAACGTGTTTCGATCAAAATCATTTTCATTCCAGTTTCAATCAAAATAATTTTTTTATTAATTATATTTTGACTAAAATTTAACTTTATTTTACTTATTTTTTAATTTCAAATTAAAAAAATTATAATATATTTAAATTTTTTTTAAAATAATGAATAATTGCGTGAATAATATTATGTACGTGAATAGTATTTGACAGAAACCGACAAGAGCGTCGAAACCAGACTGACAACAAGACTAGTCCCGGTGCAAGGCTGGCCTTAACTTACGGGAGTAGTAGCCAGATCAGTGAGGGTGCAAGGCGGACGAGGGAGCGGCGGCAGACTGGTGAGTGCGCGGAGCCAATCCGACGAGGGCGCAGGCTTGGACATGAAATCGGCACGAGCTCGCCGCGTGAGTTCCCCGCGCGCGCTCAACCCGCGCTCGCCTCGCACGCACCACACTCACTCCCCCTGCTCTACTCGCTCTCGTGGCCAACGAAAATGATGAACAGTATTCTAAAATAAAATGAAATTTAAGATTTCGTCCCGGTCGAAACTTAAAATGTTGCTTAAAACTTTTCTCGTGGTTCCCTCCAGGCTGACGTGGAAGAGTTTTAGAGTCGGCTGATAACCATTAGCCACGTGGCCGTCTAATAGCCGTTCAGGTCCACACCGCCTTTGTCACATCCGTTGATCTGAATACCTTTATCCTATAAATAGTCGTCGCCTGGCAACTTCTCCTCAACGCTGTTCTCCTTCCGTCGATTTGCTGGTATGCTTTTGTTCTGGTGGATTGCTGTTATGATCTTCTAATTTTCGTTTGAATTTTAATGGTTCCTTCATTAGATAATTATTTTCTTGGTTTTGTCGTTCTATTTTTGAACCATGTCATAGGTCGAAATTTTAGTTTATTGCAAGTTCTTCGCGGATCTAGGTTTTGTTTGGTAATAAAGGAATTGAGTTTTTCTGGAAAAGCCAAATAGATGTGCGAGGCGATTTCAAGTTTTGGATCAATTAGATTAGATATGTAATTGTGATTTAAGAGGATTAATAAACATAATCCAATCTTCAAAATTTTGATATCTGAAATCCAGTGAAGATTACATGTTGAACCTTATAGCTTTAGATTTAATATGGTGTAATACTAGTTTGATATTTTTAATTTTCTTGTTTGATTATAGCTCGATCATTTTCGTTTGCTTAATCCTGCGATGGCTTTTTTTTATTTATGTGCGTTGTTTTCCTTCTATTCTGATTGGATTATGATTTTTTTCACACTAATTTCTTTGCAAAGCTTCCTTCGATTCTTCTGTGCGAAGATTGTTCTTGTGGATTCCTTAGGTCGCTTGAAGATCTTATGCAATCCAATTTTTGTGTTGAACAATGAGAATCATGAAGGAGATCGGGTGATCAGAACAAGGTTAGGCATGCTTAGATCTTGAGAATTTCTCTCCTTTATTTTGTTGAGATGGAAGACATCTTGGTGTCCTATGTGAGATTGGAATCTAAGTTGTGAGTTCCTTTGGATCCTGGGAAGGCCAACAAAATTAAACTTGTATAAGGTGATGTATGCTAATTTGTAAACAGTACTGGCCTTTGCCATGTTGGGTGCGCTTGCATGGCAGGTCACACATGGTTTAATAGAATTTAGTTTTTGTGTTCTTAGGGGGAGATTTTAGGGGGACATAAGTTTTTTTTAGTAACCCCGGGTCTCCCCCTTGTTGTGTGTTTTCTGTTCTTTTTTTTTTTTCCACGCCTAAGCATTACATCTAGCATCAAGAGTTGCATTATATGGCAATGCAAATTATTGTGAATTGCATATATAGCACTTCTAACTGGCGTGATGGCCCAAGGGTCGTAAACCCAAAATGCTTGAAGGTAAAACACTTGCAATTTGTGAAGCAAAGTCACGTAATTCCAATTTGATATTTATCACAATATATTTATTCCCCTGGTCTACCTTCATATATTACCTTTTTATGTATTTGTTTTGTTGGGTATATATGCTTGTGCTCTTGTTCAAACTGTGAGTAAATGTCTTACTGTTCTTTGTTTTGGTTGTTTTTGTTTCTGCTTCATTTTTCTGAAACAAAGCTTTTGTATGATGCAAATGCATGTGTGGACACTGTTGTACTTTCCTAAAGTTTGAGTTCAAATTTTGAAAATGAAAGAGGCAACACAAGTTCACTATGTTTGTTCTTGATTAAAGACAAGTTGACACATCTTTGGCTTGGTTGAGGAAAATGATGTATTTGGGTGTCAGTTGCACATTTAGGTTCCGTTTGATTTGGGATCAGGATCAACCTATTTCAGAATTTTTTTTTATAAAATTAATATTACTTATTTTATATTGTTATTAAATTGTTTAAAAAATTAAATAGTTTTTCGATCTTTAAATTATTGAAGAGTTAATTTTGATAAAAGATATTAGTTTACGAAAGTGGTTCGTTAATATTGATCCTGATCTTGATTTTGATTTAGAATCAAACCATGTCTTACTATTTTGAAGGTAGTTTTCTTGCCATAATGGCCATAGGAGGATTGCATTTCACAAGGACAACTGATATTGTTCCAGTGCACACTCTTTACATCAGAATTCAATTATTGTGTGTTGATGAGCACTTTGCTGGGAGTCCCAAATGGGAAGGCTAAGAGGTGATGTATATAGATATTTACGATGTTGGTTGTGTAAGCAAGGGAGGTTGCAATCATCTTGATAGAATTAATCGTTTGTGTTTTGGGAGTTGGGGAGGAATTCCTCGGGTTGGGTTAATTTTCCCTCAGTTCTCCCAATGTATGTATTTTGTGATGATTGGCGTATTCACTTTGTTTGTAGCACATAATTCTTGTTTACAAATTCTATGGATGGAGCAAGGATTTAATGTTGGAACTATTACATGCTGTGAGGAGTTTCTAGGTCCATGGGTAAAGCTTCTGTCAGTTGTTAACCAGGGATTGGCATGTTATGTAAAGTGGTTTTTGAAGTAAAACAATAAGGCACCGTTTGGTTCGAAATCAAGATCAAGACTAGTGCATCATTTTTGTAAATTAATATTTTTTATCAAAATTAATGCTTCAATAATTTAAAATTCAAAAAATTATTTAATATTTTATAATAATTTAATTTAATAACAGTGTAAAATAAGTAATATTAATTTTATAAAAAAAAAATAATTTTAAAATGGGTTGATACTGATTCTGATCCCAAATCAAACGGGGTCTAAGGTATTCTTCAATCTTGGTTCTTATTGATGGGAATGTGTTTTGTGATACTCAATTCAGCTAGTAATCACCTGTATGTTTCTAATTCTTCTTTTTCCAATGATTAGTTTACCTATTCATACATTTTGATTCTAGTTCATCATATCTTTCTCTTGTTTTGGTTTGGTGATAATCCCCTTACGAGCTTGAAAGGATTTTTGAAGTCATTGGAAGCTTGTGCTACCTTAATCTGTGCCATGTTTGCTTTGTGGAGGCTCGGTTAGTGTTTGTCAAAAAATGGAAGATGATGGATCTCATCTTTGTTTGGTGTATGTTGCATTTTTCATATCCTCCTAGAGCCCTTCTGCATTTTTTGCAGGAGTTCTGCTTCCTTTTTAGAGAGATGTGGTAGATCGCTTTTGTACTTTAATTGGCACCGATCTGCTTCTGAATACCATTTGGAGTTGGATTACAGCTAGTCAGCTGCATGACTCGGCTGTTGAAATGATCTGATTTTATGCTTTGACCTGAAGTGGTAGGTAAAAAATTATTTATCACCTTTTATTTGATAAAATTTTAATGACGCACTTAAAGAAGAGAACTAACTTGTACTACAGGTACAGAATTATTCATCACCTTTTATTTGACAAATTTTTAATGACGCACTTAAAGAAGAGAAGTAACTTGTACTGTGTGCAAAATTTGTTAATTTCACTATTCTGTGAGCATGTATTTTTGGTTTTCTGGATTATTCTAAGATCTTTATAGTTGAGAAGTTGCAAAATTAACTCAATTTTTTGATAAATTTATAATTGAGGGAGCTATAAATGGAATTCGTTTTTTTTGTTTTTTTATAAGGAAAGGAATCAAATATATAGAAGGTGGATGGTTTCAATTTTTTGATAGATGTATAATTGAGAGAATTACAAATGAAATCAATTTTTTTAGTTTTTTTTATAGGAGAAGAAATCAAATATATAGGTGGTGGACGAATATTGTTTTATTTATTCTTTTATATATATTGCATTTTTGCTTTGTATTTGTAAATGCAGGTAACTTCACCTTTATTTTTGTGTTGTCATGTTGGTATTTGTTATTTTAATTTTTTTTATTATAGACTTGTGTATTTTATTTTTTATTGGTATTTGATTTACCATTATTGTTTGCCTAGCATCAAGTGAAAATAAGAGAAATCATTGAAATTTTTTAATTTTTTTTATTGTCACCATTTTTAAGTTGCCTCATGCTATTATATGACTTAAAAAGTGATATTGCAGTATTCAACTTATGTTTTTGATATGTGCTAAGAGCAAACTTAATGCTTCGTAATCGCTTTTATTTGTCATGAAATTGAGTTGCATTTCCTGGGGTCAAAAGAAACTAACTATCGTGCGATGATTTTAGAGACTTCTTGGAGATTTTGGCTTTTGGGAATTGAAGCAGTGTTATTCTCTTGGTTGTAGTTCTATTGCAACCAAGGTGGAAAGTGCCCTAGACAATTGACTGATCCGTTTTAATACTGTTATTGAGCTAACTGATTGATTGTTTGTGTGTCTACTAATAATCTCTTTTGGGTTAGTTTGAGCTAATTTGTCAATAGCTTTGCTGAAATTAGCTATTTATAAAATTCAAATAATATTAAAACCAGAAAGGTTTACTGTCTCCGCATAACAGCTTCACGTTGAAATCTGTAACTTATTTTTGTTTATGTTAAAATAGGTTTGATGGCTAAAGAAGTTATGATTTGCTAGCTTTCAATTATTAAAATATATTTGGTGGTGAATGCTTGGACATGAAAATCAATTTCGTATATTAACTTTGGATCTTATAAACTTAGAAATGGTCAGAGCGCTCAAAAATTGGTTAAATATGGTTTTCAATGTTTTGAGAGGTTGGTGGTTCAAATCCATTAAAATCCTTTTATGCAGGCTTGAGAAAGCAAAATATTTGTAGTTTCTCAAATCTTCCTCATGTTTGGCTGATCGCTAAATATGGTCCAATACAGGCATGCGCTGCTCAAATTTAGGTTTTTTTTCGTCCCCTACCTACAAAGCTTTCTTCTCCAATGTCCTCACCATTTTCAACCTTTGTTGCTTCTTCTCTAGAGTTGTAAACTTCATAGTTCTTTGGTTTCTCGAATTGGTCATTTGACATAGGTTTCGGTTGCTCAAATTGGACTCTTTTGGATGCTCGAACCCATGATATCAACTATAATAGCTAGTTTAATTTGACCATTGGGATGTTTTGCCCGAACCTTGTGGTCCAGACATCCATACTCGACAAAGAATAGCCAGTAACTTTTAGTTCTCTCTCCAATTGCTATATAAAGACTTGAAACTTGTTTAATTAGAATTTTTACATATTTAATTATCTTTGAGAGAGAATAAGTTTTTCCAAACCCTTTAGCCTTACAAGAACTTTAAAATTAGAGTTAATTTTTATATCTTCTAGTCCTTGTGCTCTTCTTAAGAAGCAATTATAGAGAGGCCAAATTATATCTCAATCTTCATTACTTGTAAACACTCCTAAAATGTTAGGAGTATATGAGGGACAAATCTCCAGTATAAGAATAAGCTATTACTCAGTTGGAGTAAAAGTTGTATAAGCGTGACTTCACCTAGAGTAAGTAATGCTCATAGGTTGTGAGTTGGTGTAAAGGATTGGTTTTATCTCAAGAACGACGACTCTAGTGGAGAGTCCAAATTCTCAAGATCGAGGCAAGGGCCGTAAAATAGACATGGTTTATTATCTTTTATAGTTTTGATGAGGAATAAATTTTGTACTTGATGTCTATTTGAGTTATATTTTAGCTAAAGTGCATTAAAGCTCTCAAGAAAATATTTGAAAGCTTCAAAGAAAATAAAGTGCGATGGTGGATCCGCGAATATGACTTGAAGAAATCAAAGGATGGTTCGAAAATGTCATGAAGGTGTTTACAACAACTTGAAGATTCGAGAATGACACGGATATAGCCAAAGCAACTCAAAAAAGCGACATCGACTCGGTTTAGATTTTCATTTATTTTAGTTAAGTCAAGGATTTGTCTTGAATTCTTATTTTATAGTTTTGGCTAATACTTAAACTTATCTTAAAATGCCCTCACCAGCTCATTATTTATCCAAGGTTAGTTTGAGAAAATATTGAATATAAAACTGAAGTTACAGTGGATCAGTAAGTTTTTTCTATTAATTTTAGACACTTGAACCTCCCTGATTAGATGCTTGAATCTAGTAGAAATAGTTTTGAAATTACTAACAGCTTCGGACTCGAATCTTAAGATCCGATGCCTGAAGATTTGGAAGCTGTAACTTTTGAACTTTTTATGTTCAAAGTTTAGATTGCCAGTGTCTTAGTCGGACATCTGAAATTGTAATGTTTGGACATCTGAACCTGATTAGCAAATGTCCGAACCTGTGATATTTGTTCAATGGCTCATTACATTTTGACCGTTAAAACGAGACTAGTCACAGGATTTCACCCCTAATGGTTAGTCTTGAGCCATAAGGTATAAATAGGTATGGTTGGGCTTCTCTAAACAAGTTTTTCCAACTTCATATCTATTTTAGAAAAGAGATCAAAGTTCACCATGTCTACTAGCCCAAGAGTGCTCTAAACTATCAATTTCCCATCACATCTTCTTGCCCTTATTCGTAACTTGAGAGAATTTTGTAGTGAGCTTAAAATTATATCATTTTTTATACTTATCTACTCGTAAATACTCCTAGATATTAGAAGTGTGAGAGTATAAAATCTCTGGTGTGGAGTAGATCTTCTCGGTAGGAGCAATATCAATTGTATGAGCATGGTTTCATGCTAAGAAAGTGACAGGTGTGGCTTCACCCAAAGAAACTCACAATTTACGAGTTTGTAAAGGCTTGGCTTCACTTCAAGAAGTAATATCACTAGTGAAGTAATTTCACTAGTGAAGTAATTAAAGTCCTCAAGAGTGAGCCAAGGACTATGGAGTAGGAGTGATTAGTTTTCGAATCATATAAATCATGGTGTCATTCTTTCCTTGTCTTACTTTACATTTAATTACACTTATGATTTGCATGAGTTTTGTAAGTACCATTCTTGGTGAATTATTTTGGGCTTTGAACTAATGAAAACTTTTATTATTATGTGAAAAATCCTTTTTTTTCTTCCTCAAAAGATGCCAATCTAGGCCAATATTATTGATCGTCAAACCACATAACAGTCACAGTACCTTCTTTGCTTTACTCATTTCTTTCTATAGCATTCATGATTTATATCTTCCTTGCAAGCTTCTGGTTTTGCCATTGATTTGTGAATTGAATTTCAAGAGCAAAAGTAGTTATTGTTCTTATTAAACCTAATTCACCTATCCGACCCTCCTCCCTCTCTTAGGTAGCGATTTTGAGTTTTCAAAATAAATACATAATTTATAAGTCTAGAATTTACAAGAAACAAAATAAACACTAAATTCAAAATATGGATTTACATGTCTTACAACAAAAACAATCATAATTTTTAAATTCAGAATTTTAAAGTTTTAGAATATTAAAACTTCTAAAGTTTTGAAATTTCAAAAAATAAACAAGTCTTAAGAAGCAAGATTATAATTTCAGGTTGAGATCTATATAGTGTCATTTATGCAACAAGTTATAATATTCTTTTATAAGCAAGTTGATCATGTTGAGTGGATGATCGAACACTTGTGAAGTTAGTAAGTGTCTAAGGGATTATTTCAATTTTTGCTCCATCTTTATTTTATTGTAAGCTCAAGGTGAATAGGATATTCACTGAGCTTTCTGTATCCATCATGATATGCTATGTGGTGTAGTTATCAAGGTTCGTTTAGATCACTAGTGCGTTGCTGTGAGGTGTTGAGACTCCTAAATCTTTAGTTGAGAAAAGTATACCTCCATGGTCTTGTTTGCAATGTTCCCTCTTTCCTCTTTCTATCCATAGTGATGGTTCAATATTTGTTAGTTGATATTAAAATTTCACTCTAATTAGAAGGTCTTGTCGGGATCACGTTGAGATGTTCTTCAATGGATGGCTTGTGGATTTCATAGGATTTGTCCAAGGTAATCCTAGTTAGTTTTCTTCATGTCTTCTTGATTCTTCAGCTTGAGCACCTCTTTTGACAAACTTGCCGAGATGACCCTCTTTGATGAGTCTTCCTATTTCATTTTTGAGGAGTCAACACTCCTTAGTATCATTGCTATAGTCCCTATGGAATCGACAGTACTTGGATTTCTCTACCTCTATTTGTTAAAACACAGAAGTGGTGGTCATTTCAACTAATCCTTGTGTTTGATCTAGGTTAACACCTTGGCCCTTGAGTTTTTCAAAGATGTGTATGTGTGAAAGTCGTTTCAACACTTTTGTTGCTCACTTCGTTGCTTCTTTGGTTTGGAGAGGCTTCACTTTCATGAGATCCTTCTTTGATTTAATACTTCCTTTAGATTTTCTCTTAGCTAACATCACTTTCTCTGAATTAATGTGTTCCCTAACTTTCTAGATAAATTCTACCAAGCTTCAAAGAGGCCGACACACCATTTCATAGGCCAATCGAGCTTGTTAGATCCCATTGATCATCACTGCCAGAACTATGAAGCTATCTAACTCGGTTATTTCTAGTCTCACCTTAGAAGTATGGAGAGGTCGGTCCCTCAAGGTATGAGAACTACTCCATGAACTTATTAGTTAGGTCATCGAAGCATAACACAAATATTTTGGTAGTATGGAATACTAAGTTTGGGTTAATCCTTGTAGTATCATTGCGAACACCTTATGCATATTAGGGTCATATGCTTCTTGTTGTATGATGGCATTCCTAAAAGTATTAACATGATCTAATGGATCTTTTTGTACCATTATATGTCTTGCATGGAGGTTGCATGAACTTTGGCTACACAAGAGAATGTGCTATTTCTAAAATAAAGGAGATATTGTACCTTGTTTGGTTTAATTGAATCCTTGTCGAGGTTCTCCCAAGTTGTTGGTGGTGCAACCTCCATATAGCTCCCTTGTTTAGTTCTAGTCAAAGTCTGGCTAGCATAGGTGTGGTAGGTGGACTAATCAGCTAGGTCATAGGTGAAATAATGTCCTTCAAACTCCCTTGATGTTTGATATCAAAGTGGAATGCTGGCTGAATAGCGTGATGATATACCCTATAGCTTGATTTTAGTGGCTCAGATGATGTTGCTCATTGGGGTGCACTTGATATGTATGGTTGTGGCTTATAGTGATGGTTAGGCATTAGAGCTTAAGCCTTCTATTAGGCATATTGAGCATGAAGATTCTACATCATCTGAGTCTTATTTTACAATTGTTGGACCTAAAGATTTTACATGGCATGTGCCTGAGCCTTCAACAACTAAGTTATTTGTTGAATAGTAGTAGCCAACCTTTGGAACTATTGCTAGCTCATTGCATAAGATGGGCTAGTTGGTGCATTAGGAATAGTTGATAGAGGAAGTCCAAGAGGCTATGGTTGCATTCATAGCCAAGCCATCGAGATAGCCAATTGATTTTGTCCACCTAGTCCCCTTAAGGGATTATGGGATTTGATTGGAGTTGGCATGATCTGCCCCCAAGCTAATTTCTAGACAATGACGCCCTTGTGGCTATTAGAGGTATGGTCGAAGAATTAATGGAGGTTTCCTAGATTATGAAAAAAGGATAGAGCAAATCTAAATGAAAGAAAACAACTATTGAAGGAACCTAGTCTACCACCAACTTTGGTCCAGGAGCCCCTTGAGATCTTGACTCGCTAGGTTGACATGTCATCAATCTATAAGAAGGAAAAAAGGCCACCGAAAATTCACTGGCAGCGATACTTTGATGCTCAAATCAGTCGTAGTAGAAACTATATAAAATATGAAGAAAGTTGAGCATTAGCCCTTATCTTTGTGTGTGCTCCTCAATTTATAGTAGATGAAGTCATGCAATGTATATGATATTTCTTGATTTTAGCCAAGATTTATACTTGATTACTTATAAGTTTTTTGGTGAGAATCCCTAATTTCTAAGAGTGGAATTGTGGATTTTTAATTATTCTTCCTGTTTGGTTGGAATAGTCGACCACAAACTAAGTCTCCCAAGTCTAAAAACTTACCTCAGTATGGCTCATCCTCGAATTCACAGAACTATGAGTAGCCTTAGAGTGAGCTCGACTTAAGCCTTCATTTGGTCTCATTAGTGGTTCTCTCATAATAGTGAGTTTGGCTTTTTTGATTTGACAAATTTGTTCGACATATCATCAAATTTGTTTAAAACATGAATACTTATAAGTGATTACATATTATTCCAAAATAAATACATCATAACTAAAGAATAAATACATTTGGTTCTAAATTTCAGTAACTTGGCATTAACATATGTAAATAATGATAGAGAATCCTTATAGTACAAAACGAAAGGAAGCATCACAATACTTTTTGTAAGCACAAAAAATTAGCATCATACATCTTAAAAATATGAGCACTCATCCTCTGATGATGCCATCAAAATGCAATAGAGGAGATAAAGATCAAATTTGATCCAAAATGAAAATAATAGGAAATTATAATGCTTTAAATTGATGGCAATTGAGACCCAAAAGCACTTGATGTAATAGAAAGAGAAAGGGATGATAGGGGCCAAAGAAATTTAGGGTTTCATGGTTGGAAATGGGATAGGAAGGGGATTTTTGTTGGAGGAGAATGGAGCTCAAGGAGGAGAAATTCTAACAAAGAAAGGGTATTCCTATCGGAAGAGGGGATCAAAGTCAGAGAGCAATATCAAAGCCGATGAAGGGGAGCTAGAGATAGAGAATTTTCACCTAACTATGAGTAATAGAGCAGCTGAGGGGAAAGGAAACCAAAGAAGCACACCAAAGCTTCAATAGGAAGAAGTTCAGTAGATTTTCTTTCAAAAATAACACATAAGAATAGATATGATGATATTCAAAGATAGTGCGGCATCCTTTTTTTCTCGAGCACTTGGGGGTAATTTGGTCAAGTAATGCTCTTGATTGACGTGGAAAAGTAAATAAATTTATGTTAGAAAAAGGCAGGGAGCTAAACAAAATTTTTTTCAAAAATATAGCTTAAAAAATGTGACTTGGGTTGAATATTGAATCGGATAAAATTTTTTTCCAAGGATAAGAAGAAATTTTTCTCGAATGCTTATTAAAAGTTAATTTTGGAAGGAGATCCAAAAATATGAAAATAATAAATTATTTTAATGTGTATTAGTGTAAAAATTATAACATTATATTAATTTATTGCTTAATAACTTAATTGTCAACTATATTTTCTAATTTAGTTAACAAATTTTTCTTAGATTGGTTAATGGGCTATAAATCGAGGATTATGAATTATATGATCCACCAATGACTTCGAAATTAAGGCTGTTTGAATAACCCAAATTTTAAAAAAAATGAGATCTTATAGAATTGAAATTTTTTTATATATAAAAGTTTGACATCAATTTTTTGAGAAAACTAAATGTTTATATAATCATTAGATTCTATATAATTTTATAGAGAAATGTAAAATTAAAATCCAATTTTTTATTTTTTTATAAAATACATATT
This sequence comes from Trichopus zeylanicus subsp. travancoricus, assembly GCA_005019695.1. Lineage (NCBI taxonomy): Eukaryota > Viridiplantae > Streptophyta > Magnoliopsida > Dioscoreales > Dioscoreaceae > Trichopus > Trichopus zeylanicus. The sequence continues at coordinate 626,993 of RXID01022284.1, read as the reverse complement.
GACTATTACTCTCAATCATTAATGATCTTATTAACTAATTTTAAAATTTTTTACAAAAACAAGGTTGCATGCAATCTCTATATTTCATAAAAAAAATTTTCCAAAGCAACCGAACGGGCCCTAAGATTCGAAAAAAGGGGCTGCCAACAGAGTCAAGGATGAATCGAAAATGGCGGGGCTGTTTTTTTAACGGATTTGGATCTAAAAATAGGCCCGATGGACGGACCCGATTATCAAAACAGTCCCCGAATATTTCGGATCCGGATTCAGACAATAAACGGATCCGCCTGGTTCAGTTCCACAACGTGATCCGAAGCGAAGCAAGCTCGTCCTTTCCTTCGGATCTATGTCGTGGTTCCCTGCTGGCTGACGTGGAAGAGCCTTCTAGAAACTAAAGTCGGTTCATACCAAGGAAGGCACGTGGCGATACATTAGCCGTTCAGGTCCACACTGCCTTTCACAGCCGTCGATCTCAGTACCTTTGTCCTAAAAATAATCATCGTCTCGCTGCGTCTTTCCACGTTGATCTCCTTGCCTCTCGATGCCATCGGCTTCTGATCTGCTGGCATGTTTTTATTTTCTTTTTTAATTTGATTGTATTACATTAGTCTGCTTTTGTTCTGGTGAATTGCTATTATGATTTTCTAATTTTCGTTTGAATTTTAATGATTTCTTCATGTAGATAATTATTTTCTTGCTTTTGTCGTTCTATTTTTAGACCATATCATAGATCGAAGATTTAGTTTATTGTAAGTTCTTCGCGGATCTAGGTTATGTTTTGGTGATAAAGAAATTGAATTTTTCTGGAAATGCCAAATAGATCTGCAAGGCGATTTGAAGTTTTGGATCAAATAGATTAGATATGTAATTGTGATTTTAAGGGGATTGATAAATGTAATCCAAACTGCAAAATTATGATATCTGAAATGTAATCCAAACTGCAAAATTATGATATCTGAAATCCGATGAAGATTACATGTTGAACCTTGTAGCTTTTGATTTAATACGGTGTAACTAATTTGATTTTTTCAATGTTTTTATTTAATCATAGCTCAATTTTTTTTATTTGACTAATCCAACTTTGATTTTTTTTTTTTTGTTTGTTGTTTTTTTCTTTGTAGCTGTTTCAGTTTTGTCCGTAGTTTTTTGTTCTATTTTAATTGCATTATGAATTTTTTTTGCATTTGCTCCTCTATAGTTCAACACAAATTTTTCTGTAGAGCTCCGTTCAATATTTTTTTTGGGCTTTTTACCTATAATTTCTCAAAATTTATCTTATTTATAAAAAATCTCCTACAATTTCAGTATTTATCTACACTCCTCTCTTTTTGAAATTTATTACTTGTAATCCTTAATGTTATTTAATCAAAATTTTTTCTAAAAATTTTACTTTTAACTCTCTATAATTTATAACTAAACGCCTTAAAAATTTTTAATTTTCACCCGCCATTTTTTTCCTCAAATGTTAAAATATAAATCCTTAATTAATTTTAAATTAAAATTTACAATTTGTATATGTACAAATTGGCCCATTGAATATTTTTATTTATACATAAGTATAATTTTTAATATTTTTCAAATAAAAATTTACGAAAAGCATTTTGAAATTTTTTACAAATAAACCCTCTATAAAAATTTAAATTATAAGTTTACTATTCATACATTTATAAATAAATTTCTCAAATATTTTTATTTATAAATAAACCTAACTTTAATTTTTTTTAAATTTTTTTATAATATTAAAGGCTTTAAAACTTCAAATTTAAATTATCAATCGAATAGTTGTAGGTTTACAAGAAATGCTATAATGTTTTTATTTATAAAATAAACTCAAATTTTAAGTATTTGTAATAAAATTTTAACAAAAAAGATATTGAGATTTTTAAACTTAAAATTAATAAATTATAAATTTAGATGTTGACTCTATAATAAAAAATTCCTTAAATATTTTTATTTATAAATAAATCCAAATTTTATCATTTTTAAAATAAAATTTTATAAAAAATATATTGAAGGTTTTAAATTTTAAAATTTAAAATTATAAGTTCAGTATTTGGAAATTTACAAATAAGCCCATTTAATATTTTTATTTATAAATAAGTTTAAATTTTATCATTTTTTAAATAACATTTCGTAAAAAAGATATTGAAGTTTTTAAAACTTAAAATTTTAAATTATAAAGTTAATATTTATACATTTACTATTAGGTCCCTCAAATATTTTCTTCATAAATAAATTTAAATTGTATTTTTTTAAAATAAAATTTTATAAAAAAGACATTAAAGATTTTAAAATCTAAAATTTTAAATTACAAATATAATATTTGCACATTTATAAATAGACTCTTTAAATATTTTTATTTATAAATAAATTTAAATTTTATCATTTTTAAAATAAAATTTTAAAAAAAGATATTGAAAATTTTAAAACTTAAAATTTTAAATTACAAGTTTAATATTTGTACATTTATAAATAAACTCTTTCAATATTTTATTTATAAATAAGTCGAAAATTTATCATTTTTTAAATAAAATTTTACGAAAAAGATATTAAATGTTTTAAATTTTAAAATTTAAAATTATAAGTTTAATATTTGTACTTTTACAAATATATCTTTTGAATATGTTTTTATGCATAAATAAGATCAAATTATAAAAAAAGGTGAAGAAATCTTATTTAGCAATATCAAATATATTGAAATTATAATTGGTAAATGTTAAATTTTAAATCTTCAAGATCTTATTTCGTAAAATTTTTATTTGAAAATAATAAAATTAGAAATTATTGATAAATAAAAAATTGAAGGGGTTTGTTTGAAAATGTATAAATGTGAAACTTGTAATTTTAAATTTGAAATTTTAAAAATTGCAATGGTTTTCTTGTAAGATTTTATTTAAAAATGATAAAATTTAAACTTATTTATAAATAAAAATATTCAAAGGTATATTTGTAAGTGTACAAGTATTAAATTTATAATTTCAAATTTTAAATTTTAAAATTTTTAATGTCTTTTTGATAAAATTTTATTAAAAAATGATAAAAATTGAGCTTATTTCTCATAAAAGACATCTGCAAGAATGTCCTTTGTAAATATACAACTCTTACCCCCAGTGTCATGTTGGAACTTTTACAGTTTTAAAGCTTTCACATCCTTTTTTATATCTCCCCATTTTCTTTTCCCCATCCGAACCCCTTCAGCCGCTTTCATTTCTACTAAAAAATAGTCAAGAAACGATTTATAATTGTAACAACGAGTAAACTTCTATTGTGAAATTATTAAGTGTTTGAAAACTTTCCATCTGTGTTGCTCCCTTTCTTTTCCCATGGATACCGTTTGGCCCTTCTTTTCCCCCCAAATCTTCCCTGGGTTAATATTGTCCCTGTACTCACTATACCGTTTCCGTTTTCCCCCCCGTCTATATAGTGTAAAAACTTTCTTTCCCAGCCATCTCTACTCTTATCGCCTGGCTTTTCTCCATCCCCCACCTAGTGCGGGAATTTTCTGTGGTCACTGTATACCTCTTCACCCTTTGGTCCGATAGCCCGGTTCTCTCGCGGTTTCTTTGGTCCCCACGGTTAACCCCTTTCCGCTTCTCGTTGTCCCTATGTTTCATTTCCCCCCACTTCCCATTTCGACTTATCTCTCCCTCCCAGCTCTGACCCTACGGGTGAAATGGTCAATATCCACAACGATTCAATTATAAGTTAAATTTCTTAATGGTTTATTTGTAACTATTTAGCCGCGCCCTTCTGGGCGGCTGACCCAGTTTCAGCCTTTTCCGCGCTTTCTTTGTCAACCTTACTCAGGGTACACCGTGCTTTTTTCCCCAACCATTTTGCACTTCCCAAACTCCCGCGGCGCTGGTCGCTCTCACATTCCCCCCCCCCGGGATGTACCTACCCGTCTCCCTATTTCGGGCGCTTTTTCCTCCCTCCGACCCTGTGCGGGCGTGTAGGTCCCCCTTTTTTTTTTTGCTACTGTACTTCTTTAAGTCACTTGAAAGTTCCTCAGGTTTATATGATGGATGAAGATTCTATGCATTCCAATTTTGTGTTGAAGGCTAAGACCCATAAAGGAGATCAGGTGATCAGAACAAGATTAGACGCGCTTAGATCTGGAGAATCTCCTTTATTTTGTTGAGATTGAAGAGATCTTGGTGTACTGCATGAGATTGGATTACGAGAATCTCTCTTTTATTTTGTTGAGATGGAAGAGATCTTGGTGTTCTTCATGAGATTGGATTCTAAGTTGTGAGTTCCTTTGGATCCTGGGATGGCCAACCAAATTAAACGATATAAGGTGATGTATGTTTTGTATTTTGTATGTTAATTTGTAAACAGTACTGGCCTTTGCCATGTTGGGTGCGCTTGCATGGCAGGTCACACATGGTTTAATAGAATTTATTTTTTGTGTTCTTAGGGAGATATTTTTACGGGGACATGAATTTTTTTAATGACCCCGGTTCTCCCCCTTGTTGTGTGTTCTCTATTCTTTTTTTGTTCTTTTTTTCCATGCCAAGCATTGCATCTAGCATCACGAGTTGCATATATAGCATTGTGAATTGCCTTTATGGCACTTCTAACAGGCATGATGGCCCAAGAGTCGTGAACTCAGACCTCCTGAAGGAAAAAACATTTGCAATTTGTTAAGCAAAGTCAGGTTATTCCATTTTGATATATAATGCAACAACATATTTGTTCCCCTTAGCTGGTCTGCGTTCATATATTACCTCAAACTTTTTTTGTATTTGTTTTGTTGGATATGGCTGTGCTCTTGTTTTCTGTTTTTTATTTTGGCTGTTGCTTATTTTCTGATTAAAGCTTTTGTACGACAAAAACACGTGTGAACACGGTTGTAATTTCGTAAAGTTCAGATTGAAATATTTGAACAAGAAAGAGGCAACAGAAGTTCATTATGTTTCTTCTTGATTAAAGCCAAGTTGACATCTTTGGCTCCAGTTGAGTAAGATGATGTACCTGGATGTATGGCTGCAATCTTATTTCGGTCATAATGGCAGCAGGAGGAATGTTTTCATTGAAGGATAACTGATATTGTTTTAGTGCATTCCCTTTTCATCGAAATGCAATTATCGTTTGTTAGTGAGCACATTGCCGGTTGTGAGTCCCAAATGTGAATGCGGAGAGGTAATGTATATAGTATCTTGTAATTGATATTTACCATGTTGGGTGTGTAAGCGTGGGAAATTGCAACCATCTTGATAAAATTAATCTTGTGTTTTGGGGGTTGGGAAGGAATTATAGGGGGTTGGGTTAATTTTCCCTGCCTCTGTTCTCCTCATGTATGTACTTTTGCGACAACTGGCGTACTCAATTTTGTATGTAGCATAATACAATTCTCTTGTTTACAGATTCTGCTGATGGAGGATTTAATGTTGGATCTGCTACCTGCTGTGAGTTCTCAAGGTCCATGGGTAAAGCTTCTGTCACTTGGTAACCAGGGAATCAAAAGTTATTTCAATCATCTTCACATCTTTACATCCTTGAAGCGGAACAAGAAGGTATTCTTCCATCTTGAATCTCATTGACAAGAATGTGCTTTGTGATCCCCAACTTAGCTAGTAATTACTTACGTTCCTAATTCTTTTTTGTCTTGTTTTCTTCTGGTGAGACTGCTACTGTGTCCAATGCTAGCTTGAAAGGATTTCTGAGGTCATTGCAGGTTGTGCGACCTTAATCCGTGCCATCTCTGCTTTGTAGAGGTTGGATTTGGTGTATGCCATCTCTGCTTTGTGGAGGTTGGATTTGTTGTATGTTTATTTTCTAGACAGACAATAAAAGATATTGGATCTTGTATCTGGTCGGTTTATGTTGCATCTTTCATATCCTCCAAGAGGCTTGCCTTTTTGCATGAGTCAGAGAATTGTAGTAGATCATTTTTGTACTATATTCGGCACCAATCTGCTTATAAATACCATTTGGAATTGGATTACAGATAGTCAGCTATTGGCTGTTAAAATGATCTGATTTTATGCTTTTGACCTATCACCTTTTATTTGACAAATCTTTAATGAAGCCCTTAACGAAGAGAAGTAACTTGTACAGCTGCACAAATTTTGTCAAATTCACTAGTCTGTGTGCATTTTTGGTTTCCTGGGTTCTTTCTGCAAGTAACTTTACCTTTAAATTGTGTGTAAAGTTGGTATTCGTTATTTGTGATTTTTTTCATTGTACAGTAGTGTATTTCTTTTTATTGTTTGTGTTTGACTGTTTTTACTGTCTCCGGCTTTTTAATTTGTATGGGATATTACTTTTATTTGTCCAACAACACCGTGTAGTGCTGTTAACGGATTCAAGAGTCCATTAAATTTACTGGTCAAAAAGTTATTCAAAATACTCAATAGGTCTTAATAGATAGTAGGGGTGAGCAAAAAAATCGAAAAACCGGTTAACCGAACCGTACCGGTTGAGAACCAAACTGGAAAACCGGTTATCAGTGCAAACCGGTACGGTTCCGGTTCTGAAATTTCACAAAACCGGTTTTCCGGTTCCGGTTCCGGTTATTCGTTCTCTGAAAAACCGGTTAACCGGAACCGTACCGGTTTTCTATCTATATATATATATAACTATATCCGAAACCCTAACCCTAACCCCGCAATCCTGCACTGAGCGCACTCACCCTCAACCCCGCAGTCCCGCACTCGCAGCGACGCGCCGACGCCGCCTCGCTCTCACCCTCGACTCCGCACTCGCAGCGCCGCTGCCTCGCTCTCGCCCTCGACCCCGCACTCGCAGCGACGCCGCCAAGCTCTCGCACTCGACTCCGCACTCGCAGCGACGCCGCCACGCTCTCGCCCTCGGCCCCGCACTCGTAGAGACCAGCGACGCCACCTGCTGCGCCTTTTTCTCCGTTTTCTCTTCTCATTCTCAAAGGTAAGAGTTCAAAACCCTAACCCTAAGTCTGTGCCTCTCTGATCTCGTCGCCTCTTTCTCTGATTTCTTAATCTCAAAGTCTCAAACCCTAGATTTACGTCCCTGCATCTCCGATCTAGCCATCTCGTACTCTGATTTCTCATTGTCAAAGGCTCAAACCTTAGATCTAGGTCTCTGCATCTTCGATCTCACCGGTCACCGCCCGCCGCGCCTTTTGCTCTATTTTCTCTTCTCATTCTTAAAGGTCGGGAGTTCAAAACTCTAACCCTAGGTCCCTGCATCTCCGATCTCGTCGCCACTTGCTCTGATTTGTCCTTCGTCCATCGCCAGAGCAGCGACATCGCCAATCGCCAGAGCAGCAATCTACTCTGGACCTCTGGTATGCCCTCTCTCTCAAGTACCAGCTCTTCTATGATTTCTAATTTTTATTGATGTTGTGATCTATTTTTTCAGAGTTTTCTCAGAAATTTTGGGACTGCGAGCTGAATTTCAACTAGTTCGGGGATTTTCCTACTGCGGTCTGTTGGTCATATATCTTCTTTCTTCTATTTTAGATGGATTCCTGCAGAGAAATCACTAATGAAAATACAAGTAGGAATGCTTCAGATATAAAATATTTATGTCAAAATCAAAATACTGGTGAGAATACTGAGAAGGCTAGTGAAGCTCAAGATGTAACTTCAGAGATAAATAAAACAAATCAGAAAGCTTGGAAAAGGAGAAAAAATAGTTCATGGGTGTGGGACCATTTTTCTAAAGTAAATTTCAGTGAAGATGGTGATAAGGATAAAGCCCAATGTAATTATTGTGGAAGTCTCATTTCATGCCCTTCTAATTATGGAACAAGTGGTTTAAGTAATCACTTAAGTAGATGAAGAGATTATCCTCCAAACATGGTGGTGAAAAAACAAAAAACTTTAGCCTTTCAATCAGTTAGTGATGACAGCGGCACTGGCACTGGCACTGGCACTCAAGTTTGCACACTTGTTACATGGAATTTTAATCAAGAAGCATGTAGAATTGCATTAGCCAAATTTTTGATTCTTGATGAACCGTCTTTCAAACATGTTGAAGGTGAAGGGTTTAAGTTCTATACCTCTACATTGCAACCTAAATTTGATGTTCCTTCCCGTTTTACTGTTGCTAGAGATTGTTTCAAAATATTTCTTGAGGAAAAGAAAAAATTGAAATATATTTTTAGCAAGTTAAAACAAAGAGTGAGTATCACAACTGATTGTTGGACATCATGCCAAAACTTGGGCTACATGAGTGTGACTGCTCATTATATTGATGATGTTTGGAAGCTTAAAAAAAAATTTTTAATTTTTGTTCTGTTTCAAGTCATGCTGGTATGGTAATTGGTAAAATATTGGAATTGTGCTTGCTTGATTGGGGCATAGATAAAGTCTTCACAGTTACTGTAGATAATGTATCTTCTAATGATATTGGAGTTCAGTACCTGAGGAAGAGGCTTGATAGTTGGAAAGGTCATGTACTTAATGGTGAGTATTTGCATGTCAGATGTTGTGCACATCTCCTGAGTCTGATTGTTAAAGAAGGACTTAAAGATTCAAATGACTCTATTGCTAGAATTCGGGCTGCAGTTAAATATGTGAGATCATCACCAGCAAGAGCACAGAGGTTCAAGCTTTGTGTGGAGCAAGAAAAAATAGAATGCAAAAGTCTGGTTTGTCTTGATGTTGAAACCAGATGGAATTCTACTTATCTAATGCTTGATGTTGCTTTGAAATTTCAGAAAGCTTTTGAATTATTGGAGATCCAAGATTTCAAATATGCAGAGGAGCTAATGAAGGGAAAGTCACAGGGCTTACCAACACATGCAGATTGGGATGTTGCTCGAGCTTTATTACCTTTTTTGCAAGTATTTTATGATATTACCTTAAACATATCTGGTTCTTCTTATGTTACAGGAAATATATATATGCAAAGCATGTATGGAATTGGCATGATGATCAGGAAGTTTTCTGAATCAGATGACTTCTGCTTAAGTACTATGACTTTTAAGATGAAGACCAAATATGATAAATATTGGGCAAATATTGAAAAGCTTAATATTATGCTATTTATTACTTCTGTGCTTGATCCTAGGCTAAAGTTGGAGAGTGTAGATTGGATGATTGAGGAAAGTTATGAGAATGAAAAAGTCAGTGAGTTGAAGGGTAAAGTAAAGAATGTTTTGGATAGACTTTTTCAAGAATATTTATCTATAGAAAAGTCATCTTCTTCTTCCCATAGTATTGCAGGAGTTGAACAGATAAAAGAAACGAATGCTACTGGAACAAGTAATCTTGATGTACTTCAGCTGGTTCAAGATGAATTGAGAAAAGCAAAAGCAAAACAGAAGACTTCCACTTGGAAAACAGAATTAAATAAGTATTTGGAGGAGGAACGTGCAGATGAGGCAAAAGATTTTGATATTCTTTTGTGGTGGAAAGCAAACAATGGTAGGTATCCAGTTCTTTCCATGATGGCTAAAGATGTGCTTGCTATGCCCATATCTACCGTTGCTTCGGAGTCAGCTTTTAGTACAGGAGGTTGAGTTCTTGATCAATTTCGAAGTTCTCTATCTGCAAAAATGGTGGAAGCTCTTATTTGTACACAAGATTGGTTGCGTTCTTCTACTTCTCCTATTAATATTGAGGAGTCACTTGAGGAAATTGAAAAAATATCCGCAGGTAAAAATTACTCATTCATTGTATTATTTCTGTAGAAATTAATTATTGATTTTAATATTTATGCTATATATTTCACATGTGTTATCTTAATAATTGCAGAAATGATGAGCAAAATGGAAACAATAATCTCAGTTGATGATTAATTTTCTTTCTTGATGTCATTTCCTATGCATCTGCCAGTGCCAGCAAAATTATCTGGTTTGTTTATCTGTCCTCTAATCTCTATTCTCTAACTGTTGATTTTGATTACAAAATTATTGCCAAACTTACACATATTGAATGCTAACTGCTATTCTGCTAACTGCTAAGCCAATTGAAAGAGCAAATGTAAGGAAGAAAAGAGGACAAAGTGAAGATATCTCAAGTCATGGGAAGAATGATCTACTGCTGCTAGTCTGCTATACTAGTACACTGCATAATCCCTCTGGGCCTCTGATACTGTCTCAACTTCAGAAACAGATCTGAAAGACTGAAACTATCTAAAAAAAATTTATATGCATTCCTATGAATCTGCCAACAAATAGGGATCTGACTAGTATTCTCAAACTGTTGATTTCTTTAGGTAAAACATTGGAATTGTGCTTGCTGGCTGCTGCCTGCTGGTTTGCTGCACTACTGGACATGGTGCTTGCTGCCTAGTGCCTAGTGCCTGGCTGCCTGCTGGTTTGCTGCACTACTGGACATGGTGCTTGCTGCCTAGTGCTTAGTGCCTGGCTGCCTGCTGGTTTGCTGCACTACTGGACATGGTGCTTGCTGCCTAGTGCCTAGTGCCTAGTGCCTGGCTGCCTGCTGGTTTGCTGCACTACTGGACATGGTGCTTGCTGTCTAGTGCCTAGTGCCTGGCTGCCTGTTGGCTGCTGGTTTGCTGCACTACTGAACATGATGCCTATTGTCTGCTGCCTGCTGGTCTGTTGCACTAATGCCTGCTGCATGTTGGTCTGCTGCCCTGCATAAGTGCATATTGGCATATTGTTAGTGCTGGTCTACTGCTGCTGCCTGCTGGTCTGCTGCACTGCATAAGTACATATTGCTGGTGTTGGTCTATTACTGCTTCCTGCTGGCTGCTAGTCTGCTGCACTGCATAAGTGCATACTGCTGGTCTACTACTGCTGTCTGCTGGTCTGTTGCACTGCATATTGCTGGTCTACTACTGCTACCTGGTGCGGTGGTGCCTGGCTGCTGGTCTGTTGCAGCAGCTGCGCTGCATAGCCTATCCCATCCGGACAGAGAGATTATCTTCTTGGTGACTCTAATTGCATACTGCTGCCTGCTGGTTTACTACTGAGTGCTGTACTGCTAGTCTAAGCTCTTTTTTTGCAAGAATATGCATAATTGCATACTGCTGCCTGCTGGTCTACTACTGAGTGCTGGCTACTGCTATCTGCTGCCTGTTGGTCTGCTGCACTGTCACTGCATAAGTGCATAATGGATACTGCTATTGCTTGATTTGCTTCTATTTTGGTGATCTTGTCTCTTAAGTTTTTAAGAAACTATTTGAATTATTGTAACTCATAAAAGTTCAGTAGTTATTTCTTTATTTCAATGTTATTTCTTTATTTGAATTATTGTAACTTGTAAAAGTTTACTTGAAATTCAATATTATTTCTTTATTTTTTGATACAAAACAATGGTTGTTAATTTGCAGAAAATTAATAATCTAAAACCCGTTAACTGGTTTTAGAACCGGTTTAGAACCGGAACCGGAAAACCGGTTCTTCATCCAAACCGGTACGGTTCCGGTTCTCAAATGAGCAAAACTGGTTCGGTTAACCGGTTTTGCTCACCCCTAATAGATAGTCTGTTAGATCTTAAATTTATTTTAAAAAATTTGTTGGAGGTCTATTGAGAGTCTATTTAAATATTAATTTACTAATGGAATATGTTAATTTATTTTTCGATACCATTCTAGCATGTCATTAGAAGCAATGAATATATATATATTAGTGAATCTTAACGGATTTAGTATAAATTTAATAGACTGAATATTAATTGGACTTAATATAAAAGTTAGTAGGTCTTAATGAATTTCAATTCGTCCCAAGTTCATGCGTGCGGACTGGGTTCGTTACTAGCCCTAATCATATGGAAATAAGTGATTCATTTGGCTGTGAAAGTGTCTCTTTATTTTCTTTATTGCCACTGTTTTCCATTTCGTATGACTTAAAATTAACATTACGATATTCAACTTGTGTTTTTGGTAATGTGGTATGTCAAACTTAATCCTCGATAACAGGTTTTATTTTGTCGTGTAGTTGAGTGGCATCTCTTGATATCAAAGAAACTTCTGTGCGAGGATTTCAGGTGCATCTTGGAAATTTTGGCTTCTGGGAATTGAAACAATACTATTTTCGTGGTTCCAGTTCTGCTGCAACTCAGCTCGAAAGTGCCTTAGACAATTGATTGATATGTTTCAATACTTGGTGTTATTGATTCCATACTGTACTAATCATCTCCTTTGGGCTAGTTTGAGCTAATCGTTCAATAGATTTGCTGAAATTAATTATTTACAAAATCTAAATATAGGTTTATTTTCTCAGCATAATAGTTTTAGGTTGAAATCTGTAAGGTTTTTTCTGCAGCTACTTATGAGGTTAAAATAGTTTTTCTGATTAAAGAGGTATGATTTTGCTAGCTTTGAAATATCAAAATATGTCTAGTGGTCAATGCAAAAGTTTGTTAAATATGGTTTCCAATGTTTTGAGGGATTGGTGGTTCGAATCCCACCAAGAACCTTCTATGCAGGTCTGGCGGAAAAAGTTCATCAAAATATTTGTAATTTATATTTGAATGTTCTTTTCAGTGTTTAGCTGATCACAAGAGATGACCGGAGGTTGTTCAAATTAGGATTTTTTTCTCACTTTTTGTCTCCAACACGGCCATCATATTTGACATCCTTTATTCCTTCTTCTCTAGTTGTCGTTATTTTTTGTTTTTTCCCTATCATCTCGTCTTTCAATTTTTTGTCAAAATCGTGGCCATTTTCAATTTTTGCTGTCTTTTTTTTCTGATTGTCTCTTTCTTTATTGTTGTTTTATGTTTCATTTGGATATTGATTTTGGTTAAGCAGAGGACGGTCATTAACTTTCTTTTTAACCAAAAGGAAAATTCAACCATATAACTTTGTCAAATTGAATTTGTTTAGGTTGCTTTCTTCTTTTTTATTATATATTATTTTTATTAATTTTTTGTGAGATGTGTTGGGAGGTTTGATATTAGTTTCTTTAATAACTGTATTTGGTTGGTGTATGTTTGTGTGTTTGTTGTTTGTTTTTTTTATTTAATAATAGATTGTGGTGGGAGTTGTCATTAAAATGACTTATTTTCTAATTTTTTTTGTGAGTAATTAGTTTTGATTCAGATTAAATGAGAGTTTGAATAGACTAATTTATTTTAATATTTTAGGATACTTTTTTGATCTTTTTTGTTAAAAAAGCAAAATTTAAAACATTATTTGATGATTCTTCTAATATTGGTAATTTCATGAAAATTTGTATAATCACAATAATGCCAGTTTTCCATTAAATGTCTGTTCTCGATGTGTGTCTGCTTATGTAGCATAACTCAATTAACTTTTTTAATAGATTGTGCATTTTGTATATTTACTTGAAATATGCTTGACAATGGAATATCCATCTCAAATATCATTGAATGTATGATTCTCAATTTAGCTAGTATTAGGCACCTATGTTTATAGTATATTTTTTTAAGTATTGAGTCACGCAATAATCAATATTCTTTTATTCTAATGTATTGGACCTTCTTGCTAAAGTTCTGCTTAGACAATGAATCCATTTTGAGAAATTTGTCGTTATTTTGGTTTAAGTTTGCTTTTTTAAATGCTTAATTAGCAAACTATGTGCTTGCTATTATCTTATAGAGAATTTTAAAAATAATTTTTTCAGAATATTGGTAGTTTGTGTTACTCGAAAATGTAGATTTTATATCCTATTTGGTCTTTAAAAAAGGAAGTATAGTGTTTGTGATTAAATATTTGGGAATGTTTAAGATCTCAAATATTAATTTGGTAGTTGTACTAGAAATTATGGATTTGAATATTCTTTAAAGTAAGATTTTTAATGGTAAAATTCTGTTTCGGGAATGTTTATTATGTTTGTGTCAATATCTCACCATTATTGTGTGATTGATGAATGTGTAAATTGATGTTTTGATGTTTGAACTTCCTTTCACTAATATCATTGGAAGCAAGTTGCATATGGTCAAAGAGTTAAAAGGTATCAAGAAATTGTTACAGTTGGCATTTGATCACTAATTGTTTTGAATTGAGTTGTTAGATAAACTACTGTGGAGGACTTATGATGGATGTGTTATGGAAATTCCCCTCTGTGTGAGTTTCTGTCATTGTTTTTCCCAACTCTGGCTTGCATGTAGCTCCAAAATGAAATTTTTGAAGCAGTATTTTTTACATGGTTTCTGTTTGCTGCAACTAAGCTGGATTGTGAGAGGTGGTCGAGGCAATTGATTGACATGCTTCCATACCATTGTTCATCTACTAATTAACCTCTTGCTCAGGTTAATTTGATTAACTATTCAATAATATCTTTTATGGAATTACTAGTCATCATTATATACATTATTTTTAAAATACAAAATTACGATTTTATGTTGAAATCTATACATGGTCATTTATGCAACAAGTTACAGTATTCTTTTCTGATAAATTATTCAAGTAGTCTAATTAGGAGTTATAATTTGGTTAGCTTTTTAGATGTTAACCAAAGTTGGTTGTTGTTTCATCGAGATAATGATTTTTGGTGTTTTTGACAGTTTGTTGCTATATATTCTTATGGATCTTTAAGCTCATAAATGATTGTTCGAAAATTTAGCTTAATATTCAAGAGATTGGTTGTTCAAATCCACTAGAATCTATAATAATATATTTCAATTTATAGCTTCACAATTTTTATTTTTTATTGATTCGCTTTTGTCAACATAGTTAGAAGATCGTTAGAGAAGTTTTTCTTCCAAGAAAATATTAGAGAATTTTCTATTTATCTTCAAAGTCTTAATTCTATTCTCTAGAAAGTACATTTTATGTCATATGTCTCGCACCCTTCATATGCTATATGCTCACGTGTTCCTTACCTGACACTAGGGCTGTGCATTCGATTAAAACTGAACCGAATCGAACCGAATAAACTGAACCGAAATTTTCGAAATTTTAAAATCCAAAACCAAACCAAACCGAATAGTATAAAAACCGAATCCGAACCGAACCAAAATATTTCGGTTCGGTATGGTTATAACCAAATTGCAAACTGAATTTTTACAAGAGCCTGTCTGGATGAATGGATCTTGTCATTTGCATAAGGGAAAAAAAATTAGTACAGGATATTTAATAGATACATTATACATACATTGAATCTCTAACCGTGATACCCAGTCTAATTGCAAGTTTGCAAATTGCAACCTAATAAATAATCAGTTAATCTCAGTATCTCACATGCCACAATGGCACAAATGCACAAGCAAGAGCAAGACACTTCAAGACTTCAAGTGAATCAAGTCTTTAAGTTGTAGGAGCAGTAGGAGAAGCAGGAGCAGCAGGACAATGTATAGTAGCAGTCTAGCAGAAGCGGGCAAGCTGCAAAATACTTCAACAGTTCAACTTCATGTAGCAAGACACTTTAAGACTTCAAGTGAATCAAGTCTTCAAGTTGCAGGAGCAGCAGGAGTAGCAAGAGCAGCAGGAGGCTAGGAGTAGCAGAAGCAGCAGGAAAATGTATAGTAGCAGTCTAGCAGAAGCGGGCAAGCTGCAAAACACTTCAACAGTTCAATTTCATGTAGCAAGACACTTCAAGACTTCCAAGTTCCAAGTCTTCAACAGTTCAACACTTCAACTTCATACTTGCAGGAGCAGGCGAGCAACAAGACAATGTATATTGTATAGTAGCAGAAGTTGGCAAGCTGCACTGCTACAGAACACTTCAACAATTCAACTTCATGCTTGCAGAGTTGTAGGACAATGTACAATAGCAGGACAATCCTATAAGGCTATAATATCATTCTTACAAGTCAAATAACTCAGCATCAGTAAGCTGCAAGACAACAACTGTAATTATATAGTTCAGAATAAATATGATCAATTCAGTAATCAGTTAGCATTTGAACTTTGAAGGATTATATCATGTCCAATGGTCCATTAAGAAAAGCTTGAGAAATCTCCTGTAGTCCCGTGTACAGAAGTAACATAACAGAAGCCAGAAGTTCCAACTTCCAAGCAGCATAACATTACTAGGGTGAAGCCAAAGAAGGAGACAATCGTCCAATCAGTCACTTGCCCACATGTGAACATAGCATATGGCAATGAGCCAATGATTCAACATCTTCATTGCCTCAAACAGCTTATGAAAAATTTAACAAAAGTCATTAAAAAAAACCATAAAACAATTCCAAGAGGGTCATACCGTCATATTCACCTTTGATCCATTGTCAAAACCCAGCATCCCTCTCTGGCTCTCCCCATGCTCTAATGGTAGGTAGTGGTTGCCTTCACAGGCCATCCAAACAACCATGCCATTGCTACAAAGTGAAGAGGACGAAGCCAGAGTAGGGGACCATTGGAACACCTCCGCATCAAAACACTAAAGACAAAAAAACCTCAAATAAAAGCAAAAATTCAAGAGGCTCGGATTTGGCTTTGATGCATCATCAAAAATGAAGATGCCTCCCCTCAGGCATCAACCTGCTCCTACAAAATAATAGTTGGATACATAATTGTTCCTGGATAGTTGGATCATACTGTAAAAGCAATTAAGAAAATATCAGGTAAGTAGGTAACTGGATAAGGAACTAAGGATTGTAAGATCATAACTTCACACATGCACTGATGCTGTGATGCATATGAATGATAAGGAGCTACATTGAAAGGCTATGAGCCTATGAAGATACAAAACAAGTATTCAAGTTAATATTCAGTAAAAAGGATATATAAGAATGAATATGTAAGAGATGACCATAGAAAGTTAGAAACATGAAAAGAAATGCATAAAAAATAAGTAAGCATATTCAAACCTTAAGATGACTTCTCAAAATTCAATGGTTGTGACATCCAATTTCATCTTTGTCAACTCTGAAATAAAAAAACCATTCAATGATTATTTGATCATAATAAAGAAATATACAATGTAATAATAAAAATATTAGCAATACAAATCTTACCCTCTTGAATCTTTTCAAGTTTTTCCAAACTTTCCTCAACATTAATTTCTGTTTTTGAATTTTTAATCCAATCTTGAGTGCAAACGAGAGCTTGTACTAATGTAGGAGTCAAAGAGCTACAAAAATGATCAAGTATGCGCCCTCCTGTGCTAAAAGCTGATTCAGAGGCCACTGTAGAGATAGGTATAGCTAATATATCACGAGCCATATGTGACAGAATAGGAAATCTGGAGCTATTCACTTTCCAGAAGCCCAGAACATCAAAGTTTGGCTTATTTTTTTTCAAGATCCTCTGACAAATACTTGTCTAACTCAGATTTCATTTCATCACCCATGAAACTTTTTCTATGCTCAGCAAATAGACTACTTAAGATATACTTTCCTGATTGCATTGACATATTTGATCCTTCACCAGATGGCATTCCTCTCGGCTGTAGTCGCATCTTGTACTCTTTGAACAAATCATATACAACTTCATGCAACTTTCTCCTCATCATGACACCTCTTTCATTTTCATACATTTTTTCAACTCCAAACTCAACATATTCTAACTTGCGTCTTGGATCAAAGACAACAGGAACAAAAAAATATATATATTAATCTTCTCTGGCTCACCCCAATACTTGTCATATTTGTCTTTCATCATAACAGCCATATCTTGGACTTTTGTATTACTGCTGACTTTCCACAGATTCAAAAAAAGGTTAACTTGACAAATTTTATCAAAAAATAAATTACTTGTAACATACATAGAGCTAAAAACTCGAAAAGTCAACTCATAGAAATGCTCTAAAAATGTAATAAGTCGCCTAACATTCTGCCAGTCAAAAGACAGAGGAGTTCCATCTTCATTATTAAGCTCATGACAGAAATTGTTATCTTCCTCTTCAAATTTTTCAAAAGCCCTCTCAAAAGTTTGAGTTGCTTCAAGTATCATATGGTGGAATTCCACCTTGTGGATACATCCAAACAAAGGCATTTTTTTGCTTTTAATTTTTTTAATTTTCACACATTCTTTGAATCTCTGCCATCTTGCTGGAGAATATCTCACATATTTAACAGTAGATCTAACCTGAGCAATGGAATCTGCCATTTCTTTCAAACCATCTTTCACCACAAGATTAATGATATGTGCTATGCAACACATATGAATATATTTTCCTTATGCCAAACAAGTGCCCCAATTCAAAACTTTTTTCTTCAAATAGGAAATAGCAGTATCATTTGAAGAAGCATTATCAACAGTAACAGTCAAAACATTATTAATTCCCCATTTAGACAGACTTTTTTCAATTGTTTTTCCTATAACTTCACCCTTATGACTTGTAATTTTGCAAAAATTCAAAAGTTTTTTCTTTAAGTTCCAATCAATATCAATATAATGTGCTGTGATACACATATAGTTTAAGTTTTGAATTGAGGTTCAAGTATCAGTGGTCAAACAAACTCTTTGTTTGGACTCTCTGAAATATTGTTTCAACTTTATCTTTTCATCATGGTAGAGTTGAAAACAATCTCTAGTCATAGTCCAACGTGAAGGCATTCAAAATCTAGGACAAATTTGAGACATAAAGTATTGAAAACCTTCATATTGCACAAAACTAAAAAGTAGTTCATCTACAACAATCATGTATGCCAGTGCTTTTCTAATTTTTTCTTGATCAAACTTCCAGCTAGTTAGCACAGACTCATTTGCTACTTCTTTTTGAATAGGTTGCATAGCAAGTTGTGTTTGATGTGTATCAACATTATATGGATATTGCTTGCATTGATTCATGTGATGTCTAAGAGAAGAAGTACCATTTCTTTTTGAATCACAAAAAAATTCATTACCACAGTAGTTGCATCTGGCTTTGGTTGACTTGCCCGACTCTGTGAACTTTGTGTAATGCTCCCATACAACCGATCGTGCTACCATTCTCTTTTTTGGCATTGGAGGCTTTGTACTGCACATAGATGCATTGCCCTCGTTTGAAACTTCGATAGCCATAGGCGTAGAACTTTCTTGAGAAGCAGAAATTGGCATTGGACTTGGAATAACTGGATTTGTATTTGAAAGCTTCTGACTGTCATTCTCGTTCAACATCTATCAATAGAAAATATAGAATTACAGATTAAATCGTATGAAATCAAAAAAACCCTAATTTAATTTCACAAAATTCAATCCTAAATTTCATAATTTCATAAATCCCCTCACCTTGCAATTTGATCCCGATGATGCCGTTGTAGAAAAATAAGATATTGAAACTCAGAGCATCGAAGCTGGTCACAGAGAGATATTAAGGTGTTGGGACTCAGAGGCTCAGAGGAGGAGGGGGGTCTGGGACTGGACGAAAGCGATGTCACGGGGGATGAAGGAGAAGAAAAATCGGGAGTTCGGAACTGAGGATTTACTGATCTAACAATAAAATCGTATGAAATCAAAAAATCCTAATTTAATTTCATAAAAAATCAACCCTAAATTTCATAATTTCCGAAATACTCTCAACTTGCAGTTTAATCCGTTGTAGAAAAATGAAAGATTGAAGCTCAGAGCGTCGACCAGAGAGATATTGAGGCGTTGGGACTCAGAGAGTCAGAGCCTCAAAGGAGGGGGGGCGGGTCCGGGGGTGGACAAAAGTGTTAATAATAAAATCGTATGAAATCAGAAAACCCTAATTTAATTTCACAAAAAATCAGCCCTAAATTTCATAATTTTCTAAATACTCTCACCTTGCAGCTTAATCCGTTGTAGAAAAATAAGAGATTAAAGCTCAGAGCGTCGACCAGAGAGATATTGAGGCGTTGAGACTAAGAGCCTCAGAGGAGGAGGGGGGTCCGGGGGTGGACGAAAGTGATGTCACCGACACAGCGCAGCACCACAGCTGCAGGGATGAAGGAGAAGAAAAATCGTCAGTTCGGAACTGAGGATTTACTGATCTAACAATAAAATCGTATGAAATCAAAAAATCCTAATTTAATTTCACAAAAAATCAACCCTAAATTTCATAATTTTCTAAATACTCTCACCTTGCAGTTTAACCTATTATAGAAAAAAATGAGAGATTGAAGCTCAGAGCGTCGACCAAAGAGATATTGAGGCGTCAGGACTCAGAGCCTCAGAGGAGGAGGGGGGTTCGAGGGTGGACGAAAGTGATGTCACCGACACGGTGCAGCACCGTAGTTTCAGGGATGAAGGAGAAGAAAAATCGTCAGTTCGGAACTGAGAATTTACTGATCTAACAATAAAATCGTATGAAATTAAAAAATCCTAATTTAATTTTACAAAAAATCAACCCTATATTTCATAATTTCCTAAATACACTCACCTTGCAGCCTAATCCGTTGTAGAAAAATGAGATATTGAAGCTCAGAATGTCGACCAGAGAGATATTGAGGTGTCAGGAGTCAGGACTCAGAGCCTCAGAGGAGGAGGGGGGGTCCGAGGGTGGACGAAAGCGATGTCACCGACACGGCGCAGCACCGCAGCGACGAGAGCGAGAGGCAATCGGGATTCAGGGTTAGGGCTGAAATGAGAGGTGAGAGCGAGAGCGGCAAGAGCAGCGAACCGCTCGCTGCTGATAGCGATAATATATAGGCATGTTTGAATCAATTAGCCCAAAACCGAAACCTACTGGCAGTACACAGGTATATATATAATTCGATTCGGTTCGATTTTTATAGTTTTTCAAATTCAATAACCGAAACCGAAACCGAATTACAAAATTTTGATTTTTAAAACTGAACCGAACCGAAAACCGAATAACCCGAACCGAATAGATTATTCGATTTCGGTTCGGTCGGTTAATTCGGTTTTAACCGAATAGTGCACACCCTTACCCGACACTACGTGATTTAAAATAAAGAACGAGGATGGCACTTTCCTTATGTTCTCCTTTGTGCTCTTGCTCTCTCCTGTGCTTGATCCACTTCCTGAGCTCGATTTGTGCCATTGAGACCTTTGCATACTTCCAGAGCTTGAATCACCCTTTTGTGACTCTGGGGCTTCCTGCCGGTGGCGATTTCGTGCTCTTTTTCTAATCACATCCGACAGCAGGTGGAGGCAGAGGATAAGGATGATGGTAGCGGCTGATGAAGAGAGATTGTGCTAGGCGGCAATGATGGAAGCGGAGAGAGATTGTGTGATGGTAGACAAATCCTAAAGAGCAATCAAATCATAGCCCTTGGATCTGATTATGGTGTAAGATTAAATAGAGGGAAAATTATATATAAATTATTTAAAATTTGTCAAATTACATATTTTTTCTTTAAATTTTAGAAATTATATATTCATGTTTTGAGTTTATTTGTTATTTAAAAAATTTACTTTGTTCAATTGAATATTTATTTTAGATTAACTTTTAATCAACGATGTAAAATAAAAAATTTTCATTTGACTCAATTTAAAGCCCTTCAAGCTCGATCATTGATCTTGATTTAGGGTTGCTTTATTGATTTCTATTGATTTCTCCATCGACAATGAAGGTGAGGTATGTGGGATAAAGGGGTGAGGCAAGGCATCTACAAGTGTTGTTCATTATCGGAGTTCATCCTCTAGCAACCAAAACCATCTTCTATAGTGATTTTAGTTGTACCTACCACCAACAGTTTAAGGAGTCAAATCAGGTGGGTTGATCACTAACCTAAACTAGTTTCCCCTCTTGTTTGAACCTTAGATTGCAATTGATGAAGCATAGAACTAGAGTTGATGATGGTCCAATCTTTTTTCTAGCATCAAAGGATAAATAAGAGTGTCAAAGGTAGGTTCTGGTTCAAAGATAAATGCAAAACTTAAGAATGAAGAGATGATGCTCCAATTGTTGTAGTTGCCGATTCATGATATGCATTGTGGTTGCACAGACTTTCCTTGCATCCTATAAGAAGTCCAGGGCGCAAGAAGTGTCTTTGGCAAAAGTTCTTTGACACTCAAGTTAGGATATGTCTTCAATGCAATAATATTCAGTGTGGAGGTGCTTGAAAAAGGTATGCTGGTTTAGGACTTATAAAGGGCCTAGAGATTACAAAGTGCCTAGGATTTATGAGCAGTCTAGGGCTTATGTAAAAACTAGGCAATACAAAGTTGTGTTGTAGTTGTGGTGGTGGTGCTTGAGATGGCCAAGGATTGCATGGGAAAGAAGATGCAACAAAACACATAAAAGAGAGTGTTTGCCAACAAGTCTATAGGTAAAGACACATTGAGGCGATTCACTCCCCTTACCAAAGGTTGGTATTGGACTTTTATGCCTGAAGAGGCATAAGTTGGAGGGCAGAGTTTATGGACTCTAAGTTGACACTCTGAGTAGCTTCTTGTCAATGAAAGGTTATATGAAATCTGCGATAACTTGCAATTGAGGCACTGCTCATTAACAGTGGGAGTGGTGATGCTTTGGAAACTTCACACATGATCATGGGACCTTATGATTGAGAGATCGTAACATTGAATATGTTTTGTTAGGTGCAATCTTTGCTATTAATGTAGATGTAATTTTGTCTCTTTGTAGTGGTCGTAGAGGCATGCTGAGCTAATGATGATTGCAAGTTGTGTAATAAACTGTCAAGTTGGTGACATTGCAAGGCTTCTAAGGATTAGTTGAACCAATAAAGTGGTTGAGCTATTGGGGCTTGACGAGCTAGAAAGGTGCTGATCTAGCATAATATCATCCTAATGTATTGCAATGCTAGGCCGGCTACTAAAATTACTTGTGTTGGGTTGAGATGGACCCATTCGGAGAGTGGTTTATTGGACTACTCCCTCATCATTGGCCCCCTCGACTTTCTATTTTTCAAAGTTGTAGCCAAGGTGTTGTGTTGAGATGAGGGGGAGTCAAAACTAATCTTGAGAGGGCAATAATTTGAAGCTTTCTAAAATAATGTGGTAGATTTTCCAGCTTGGTGATGTGGAATGACATGCTATTGAAATCTTCCTTATAATATGGTGGGACTGTTGAGGTTTGTGGATATAGTAGAATTGTTGATGTTTGCTCTTTGAGTGATGACATGATAGCTTAGCCTTATAATTGATTGCTCTGAGTGATCTGGGCTTCCACCACATTGATGATGCCATTGAGGTCGTGGTGCTAATTGACATTCCCATTGCTTGGGTATGGCACCAAGTGAGATTCCCCTTGTTGGATAATAAATATTTTTGGGGAAGTTATAGTCATTCCA
Source organism: Trichopus zeylanicus subsp. travancoricus (assembly GCA_005019695.1). NCBI lineage: Eukaryota > Viridiplantae > Streptophyta > Magnoliopsida > Dioscoreales > Dioscoreaceae > Trichopus > Trichopus zeylanicus. The sequence goes on along the minus strand of RXID01022284.1, from coordinate 604,080 downwards.
TAAGTGTGTTCTGTCCTTTAAACTTCATGACAGTCAAAATGGGTCATGTGGGATGGTGTGGGTGGCATGATAGCCTTTGAGGGTGCATTTTTTTTGGAAATGGCTTTATGTATTCTAGTACGACTTCTTGAAATTTAATGTCTTGGATGGCTATAAAAGGATAGGTATGATTGCTTTCTTATTTCAACTACAACTTTGAGATTTCCTCTTTATTTTCCTCTTTCTTTTGCATCCTATAGTTGCATATAAGAAGATGGCTTAGACTGCTCCTGTGGATAGTGAGGAGGGAGAGGATGAAGATGATGAGTATATAGTGCTGAGCATATTGGAAGTTCATCTTGGAACAGGGGGAGTCCAATTGCAAAGGCAACTAGATGATGCCTTCATCCAACTTCTTGCACCACTATTTCAATGACCTAGTCTGGTGGAGTTGAACCAGCTTCTTTGATTCCCAGGAATTCCCTTGATCTAGCAAGAGAAGTTGGTTGGGCATTTAAGGAAGCAGTCACTGCAACATCGGCTTTACATGTTGCACCTTTCTCATGGCTTGTATTGTGCACCATTCTAGTGGCCTTATTTGTACTTTTGTAATGTCATCTCAATAAAATGAGGAATTTGAACAAGTTTCTCTATGGTTCTCTTGTTTGCTTGTATTGTTTGCATGTCTCTTGAAGACTATGTTTTGATGTGCTTGCCTGAGAGGGGTAATGTATTTGGAGTGCATTCTAACTTGCACAATCTATTGAAGTTATGTTCTAGGTGAGGCAGTGCATCTGGAGTCCATTTTGCCCATGGTGAAGACTTGGCCAAGTAGAAATCTAGAATATTGAAAGGGGCAACTCATCCAGAATGCAACGCTTATGATAAAGTATTAGCTGAGTGAATAAAAATCTAGAATGCCAATGTCTGAATACAAGGCTTGAATGCATGTAGCATGCTCGTAGTGAAGACATGGCAAATCATAATGATGGCCTATACGGATAAGGATTTGTGGCCTAGATGCATCTAGCCTTTGAGTGTCAAGCTCAAGGAAATCACCCTGTTGAGCTAGCTAAATTGCTTGGATGAAACAAGACTTCAAAGCTTGGATATATTAGGACTTTGATGCCAAGACTTTCACAAGAACTTTAATGCCTAGAAAATATAGGGCTTGGAATTTGCTGAGCTCATGTAATCACCCTGTCAAGTTGATAGAAGTGCATGTGGAGACCAAGGCTTTTATTTTCCCAATATTTGTAAAATGCTTAGGCCTTAAGATGCCTGAGCAAGTCAAAACTTGAGATGTCTAATTAAATCAAGGCTTAGATGTGTTGAGCTCATGGAATCACCCTACCAAGCTAGTTAGTGTGCCTTAGTGGATAAAGCTTATATTTGCCTAGGGCTTACAAAATGTCTAGGGCTTAAGATACTTGAGAAAATATGGACTTAAGATGAATGATTAAATTAGGGCTTAGATGTGCTGCGCTCGTGAAATCACCCTAATGAGTTAGTGAGAGTGCTTGATTAGACTAGAGCTTATATTTTCCTAGAGCTTATAAAATACCTAGGGCTTAAGATGCTTGAGCAAGTCAAAACTTAATATGCTTGATTAAATTAGGGCTTAGATGTGCCGAGCTTGTGGAATCATCCTATCAAGTTGGCAAGGGTGCTAGGGCAAACTATGGCTTATGAATTGCCTAGAGTTTAGAGTGCCTCATTAAAGAGGACCTAGGAAGTATTATGCTTGTGGTATCTTCCTACTAAGCTTGTGAGAATGCTTGGATGGATGAGGGCTTATGTTTACCTAGGGCTTAAGTAAGCCAGGCTTGCAAAAATCAATCAAACCAAGCTTGACTTGATTGATTGGATGAGCAAGGGTTTAAACTTGCCCAAGGCTTATGGAGTGCCTAGGGCTTAAGCAACTTGGCAAATTATGACCTTACACTTGTATAGGGATTTGACGACTTGGAAAAGTTAGAAGTTATACTTGCCTAGGGCTTATGAGATGAATAGGGCTTTGGTGGCCTCGCAAAATTAGGACTTACACTTATTTAGAATTATGAGAAGCCTAGGGCTTTGAATGCACAATGTTATAATGTCGAGCTAGCCTAATAAAAATGAGGACTTACAATTGCCTAGAACTTATGAGATGCAAAGGTCTTTGAATGTGCAACATTATAATGCTAAGGTGGCCTGGCAAAATCAAAACTTATATTTGTCTAAAATTTGAAGAGTGTCTAAATAGAGTAGGGCTTTGGATGTGCCAAGCTTATGGGAATCACCCTACTAAGCTGGCTAGGTTGCATAGATGAACTAGGGCTTATACTCTCCTATAGCTTATGAGATGCATAGGGCTTGTATTTGCATAACGTTTATGAAATATCTAGGATTTTTAAGTGCCTAACTAATCAAACAGAGAGTGTGTTGAGCTCATGGAATCACCCTACCCAGCTGCGAGAATATCTTGGAGAATCAAGGCTTATACTTGCATAAGGTTTATAAGATGCATAAGGCTTAGAGTGATTGATTACAATAGGACTTAAGATGTTTGAGCAAATTAGGACTTGAGATGCCTAATTAAATAGGTCTTAGATATGCCAAGCTTGTGGAATTACCCTATCAAGCTACCAAGGATAGCTGGTCGAATCAAGGTTTATATTTACCTAAGGCTTACAAAATGACAAAGGCTTAAAATGCCTAAAAAAATCAAGACTTGAGATGCATGTTTAAGTTAGGGCTTAGATACACCAAGCTCGCAGAATCACCCTGTCAAACTAGCCAGAGTGTTTGGGCAGATATAAGCTTATGCTTGTCTAGAACTTATGAGATTCCTAGGGCTTGAATTTGCCTAGGATTTATGAAGATCCTAGAACTTTGAGCACCTAAATAATTAGGATTTAGGGTGCCCTAAGCTCATAGAATCACCCTATTTAACTTTCAAGAATGCTTGGATAGACTAAGACTTATACTTGCTTGGGGTTATAAGTTGCCTAGAGCTTAGACCAAGATCAATGATTGATACAAGCTGAGATGGTAATAAAGGACTTTGGTTTGTATAAAGTTTCATAACATAATAACATGAAAAGGAAAGCATGTGTATAGAAATGAGTCTGCTACTAGCATAATCTTTTTAGATTGTTGATGTGTCAGGTCATTAGAAGGAGCATTATGTCTAGATGAACGAGTCCATATGAGCCAATATTGCAGATATTGACAACTCAATATGGTCCTTCCCAATTTTTAGTGAGCTTATTGACCATCTAATTGGTACGACTCAATCTTCCTGAGAATGAGCCATCGATGGTGCCAAACTACTCTTTATTGATAGGAGACTAACTTGAGCTATGCCTATTCCCTCAATTGAAGGAGGAGATCCTTCTTTACCACGATTATAGCTTTAATGTCGAATGCTAGGTAGAAGGGGCTTTTGATGCTTGATGAGTTGTCCTGTAGGCCCATAGCATGATGGGAGATTATCAACCTAGGTTTTAGTTAGGTCCTCTAATTGCTTCTTTAAGCCTTAGAGGATGGTTCTATTGGTCATCTTGGCCAAGCCATTGGCTTGTGGATGGGTGATAGTGAATTTTTAATAGATGAAGAAGTTTATGCATGTTTGAGTGGATTTAGTGATCCAACTTTGACTTCAAGTCTGATAAAAATTAGAGTTGGACTTTGAGTCTAATTCGTGATGGATTGGGTCTAATTTAAAATAAATATGGGCTGAAACTTTAGGCCTAAACATTGAATCCGGCTGCACCTATCGACTGCTTGGTGGACTGGTTAATTGGTTCTCATGAACCAGATTTGGTAGTGCTTTATTGGTCAACCAATTCTTCAACTAGTTGACCAGCTCTGACGAACTGGAACTAATGTGATCTTTTGACTGGTCAACCAGTTGTTTACTTTGTTGTTTGTGCAAAAATAAAAACAAATCCTCCTCAAATTTATTAGCAATTAATAGAATTTTTAGTTAAGGAGATTGTAATCTTAAAATATATCAATCAAGGATCCAAATTTGAGACTTGATTGCCAGAAAAAAAAGAAAATATAATTGAATCAAATATCAAATTTGAATCAATTAATGATTCAGTTTAAGGATCC